>VWYH01008927.1:175200-286720 GCA_013399365.1 Pampusana beccarii | reverse complement strand
TTTTTTTTTTTTTTTTTTAAGAGCCAGCAAAAGTTCCTGCAGCCAAATCAGCCACCAAAAAAGCAACAGCACCAGGTAAAAGAATAAAATATTCACATTCAGCATACTTCTTGTGTTCTTGAACCAGTTTATTGCATCATAGCACCATCTGCTGGATTATACAAAAGCCACCGTTTTGGGGTTTTTTGTCTATTTGCTCTCGATTATTGTGGTAATTTGTATGTGAAATCTTTGCTAAGAACAAAACATCTTGCATTGATCACTAACATTATAGTTACTTCTCGTCCTCCCATGGCAGCTATGAGGTTCCATATTGGGTCATTCTGCAAGGCCTGAGATCAAAAAAGGAATCTGGACGTAAAGACTGTTTTAAAAAGCAATATTTACAGAAATGAGTTTTCATGTACAGCTATATTCAAGCCCTTTGAAAACAGTATCTGATTTTTCAAAGTGCTGATCTCACAGTAGGTTTTACAAAAACAGAACTCTTAGATAATCATAAATATACACTGAAAATACAAGCAAACTTTTTTAAACAAAATACACAAAATCATACCTGAATTTAGACTGAACCGTAAAAATTTACTACTTTTGGTTGATTTCTGCTGTCTTCTGCTTCTCAGCCATCTTCAAAAATGCCATGTCACATTTCTGCTTAAGAAAAGTCGATATAATGAATAATATTCCAAGTATTCAGGACATTTGTAGTTTTACTCTATGTTAAATTAGCTAACAAAAAAAGAAAGAAAAAAAGGGGGGTGGGGAGGAATTCCCATGTGAAAATGTGATGAATATAAAACTACAATAATATTCTACTCTAAAGCAGGGCAGTCAATGCTGCACCAGGCTCTGTGCTGCTGAGCTGGAGTGGCCAGCCTATTCCCTTTGCTGTTTCTTGCCTCCAGTTGATCCCACTGTATGTGACTACATGGATCTATGTGGATATGGGATTTTTTTTGTTTTCTTTTTCTTTATTTTTTTAAGATTGGTTTTGGCTGTCATTCTCTAATTCAGACCTTTTTGGTGGTCTATCTCAGAGATATCCTCCATCAAGAAAGGGAATAATAACTTGCATCAGTAAGGGAGACTGTGAATTGGTCAAGGATCACTGCAAGCCAAGAACATCTTCAGCTGCCTATGCTACAAAAGGGCTTGCAGCTGGGAATTGCAGTTGATAAAGGTTACCATAGGGCACACTCTATAACTGTATGGTGTTTTATGTGAAGCTGGTCTCAGAAGTGCCGTTTCCCCACCAATGCTCCTAGTCTCTGCCTGCTGTGTTTGTTTGACACCGTGTTCAGTTGTGCTCACGCAACTGGGAGAACAGCGAGAACCACAGCGTTGCCATGGCTTAGAGCTAAAAACTGTCCTAGAAATGTGTGTGTGTGGCAGGGTGTTCGGTCTGGATCATTTCAGTAAGTCTGGCTCCACGAGCGTTCATATCCATGTAACTGATAATTTCTTAAAGCAGCTTTGTTGCCAAAGTGTGTTGTATAGCTAGACCCTTAGATGTCTCAACAGTACACTGCAGAAATCGTTATGTTAGAACCATATGCTTATAATTAATTCATTCCACCTGCTTGCATCCAATATTTGTGTTCATTTTTTGAAAAATATTCCAATGAGTCTGCTTGTTGGCAAGAATGGTGATGACAGTAATATGCTTAAGATAAAGAAAAAGTAAAAACTGGCATGGCTTCTTATGGAAAAATAAAATGAGTTTGTCTGTTCTGACACATTTATAAATATCTAGTTTGCCTTAAAAGTGATAAAGAACAGTAGTCTTTGACTTCTACATTTTTGTTTCTCCTCCCCAACTGGCACTGTTCTCTGAAAATTAATCTACCCCGAGAATAATTCACCATAGCAAAATATTAAATATGTGTGTTTGGCAACATCATAACTAGAGTGCTGCCTATTAGTACAGTAAATGAAATAAATTATCCAATTTCATATTCCATTTTCTTCCACGTATCATATTACACCACAACCTGTACCCCAGAGTGCCTAAAGCTGAAAGTTTAGTTCTATTAACAGACTGAGCAGACTGAGAGCACAGCCGGTCATCTTCCAGTGCTTCTACATCACATATGTTCCTGGTCTTAATGTCACTGGTGAAGAAAATCCTGCACTATTTTTATGTCCCTGTATCTATATGGAGAAAGCAAAGTAGGTGAATATGGAATTTGGAAGTCTATGAGAGCTTCTGGGCTGCTCTAGGAAACCAGCCTCAATGAGTCTCTGATACTTGATTTTCGAAGTGGATATTTTCAAATATGGCGTTTTCTCTAACCGGAATTACCTGTTTGACAATCATCTGAAACTGGGCTGGAGAGAGCAGTGTTTAGCTTTAAAGAAGAATAGTTTCACAGACATGTGCAAGTGATGTTCTTCTGAAGGGAAAAGCCAGAGCTGAAGATATTTCACTATACTAGTCGTCTTCAGTTACACTGCCTTTTGATGTCCCCACCTCAAACCCTGCTACCAGTTCCTCTTATCTCATCAGAGTGCATCAGCTCCCCAGCTCTGCCAGCAGGACAGGTCTGAGAATGACTTAGCCTTACAAAAAATCTATTTATCATTTTTCCCTGAGGACGGATGCAGGTTTCTTTTACAGGATTTCATAGAATCACAGAATCATAGAATACCAAGTTGGAAGAGATTACAAGGATCACCTGCGCCAACCTTTCTTGGCAAAAGAACGGTCTAGACAACTTGGTCCATCACCCTGTCCAAATGAATCTTACAAGTGTCCAATGTTGCAGAATCCACCACTTCCCTGGGGAGATTATTCTGATGGCTGTTTCCTCAGGCACTCCACGTGTGCTGGGCCCAGCGTGTCCTATGGAGGGTTTCTCAGAGCTGGGTGTATAGGTGCTGAGCACCTGCCTCATCCTGCCATGTCTAGCAGGACAAGTGGCCGGGAAGGAAACCTCTCCCTCACCCCCATCCCAGCAGAGCCTCACCTGGGAAGGGCACCCGCACCGCTGTGCTGGGTCAGCTGTCCAGGTGTCAGTGGTAGGGCACAGACACATCACACCTCAGCTTGGGGAGTTTGCTGCATCTGTTTTGGCACTGTGAGGAAAGCAAGCACGTGGCAGTGTGGGGCAGGGAAGGGAGCACAGGCTTAAACAACACAGGGAGCATTTGCAATTGAAGTAGCAGAAGGGTAACTGGGCTCCTCGGCAGGCAGCAACGAGCTGCAGTGCCACTGAGCTCCCTTAGCTGGGGTCAGGTATAGGAACAGTTTGGCAGTGAGTCCCTCTCTTAAGACAACCTCGTGTTGCAGGCAACTTGGTACTGGGGCCAATATTATTCAATATATTCATTAACGATTTAGATGAGGGAATTGAGTGTACTATCAGCAAGTTTGCTGATGACACTACACTGTGAGGACTGGCTGACACGCCAGAGGGCTGTGCTGCCATCCAGAGATACCTGGACAGGCTGGAGAGTTGCGCGGTTGTACTTGATGAAGTACAACAAGGGAAAGTGTAGGGTCCTACATCTGGGCAGGAACAACCCCAGGTTCCAGTATAGGTTGGGGAGCGACCTGTTAGAGAGCAGTGTAGGGGAAAGGGACCTGGGGTCCTGGTGGACAGCAGGGTGACCATGAGCCAGCACTGTGCCCTTGTGGCCAAGAAGGCCAATGGCATCCTGGGGTGTATTAGAAGGGGGGTGGTCAGTAGGTCGAGAGAGGTCCTCCTTCCCCTCTACTCTGCCCTGGTGAGACCGCATCTGGAATATTGTGTCCAGTTCTGGGCCTCTCAGTTCAAGAAGGACAGAGAGCTGCTGAAGAGTGTCCAGCACAGGGCAACAAAGATGATTAAGGGAGTGGAGCATCTCCCTTATGAGGAAAGACTGAGGAGCTGGGTCTCTTTAGTTTGGAGAAGAGGAGACTAAAGGGTGACCTTATTAGTGTTTATAAATACGTAAAGGGGGAGTGTCACGAGGATGGAGCCAGGTTCTTCTCAGTGGCAACCAATGATAGGACAAGGGGTAATGGGTTCAAGCTGGAACACAAGAGGTTCCACTTAAATTTGAGAGGAAACTTCTTCCCAGTGAGGGTAACAGAACACTGGAACAGGCTGCCCAGGGAGGTTGTGGAGTCTCCTTCTCTGGAGACATCCAAAACCCGCCTGGACACCTTCCTGTGTAACCTCATCTAGGTGTTCCTGCTCTGGAGGGGGGATTGGACTAGATGATCTTTAGAGGTCCCTTCCAATCCCTAGCATACTGTGATACTGTGATACCTTATTTAAGCACCAGTGATAGCTCTTTCACCTGATGATTTGTCTGGTTTAAAAATTGGATCTAACTCTCTTCAATACTGCAAAAATTAAATCCTAATTGCTGCTTAGAATTTCCCTGGAATGGTCTTGGATTTTTTAATTTAATTTTACAGCATGTTTAACAGATTTTGTGCTGTCATTTAATTGCCTAATGAGTGATTTTTAATGCCTAATTTTTCCCATGTTCCTCTACACACACAAGCAAAAAAAATCTTTTCCATTGCTCCCTTTGGGTTCATAAGAGAAATTCTTTTTGAGCACCATTTCCCCCTGAAAATCAATGAAATTTAGTTTGGACCCAGAAAGCATAAAATAAGTATGACAGACAAATAGCCAACTTCAAGTGCTCGGATGTCAGCTGCATCCAATCTCTCAAACTGACTCTGTCAGTTGTGCTAGAATTATTAGTATTTTATTATGTCTCTGATTTTTTGAAGAGGTTCATATCACTCTGCCTAACACAGGAAGAGCTACTTGTTCTACTGGTAATAGGCAGTATTTACTTAACAGAGAACTTATTTTAATTCTTGGTTCAAGATGAACAACAGCAACTAAAACGACAGCAGGGAAGAATCATTGTACTTGCCACAAAGTATAACCAGTGTTATTCTACTTTAGAAGGACGAAATAATATGAAGTTTATGGGACAGCAAATATGGTTAAATGGATTATAAGTTTATTAAGGAGCTGGGCTCGTTGGTTTTCTTTTAGTGGTCACCTGTAGGACACAGGAACATGGAAAGAATGCTAAAACCATGTAAATGTTACAAAATATTAGTAAAATTCAGCACATATATTGAATAATTTACCAACACAGTGGAACAGGCAAAATCATCATGGATTCTTTCTCAGTTTTCTCACAGTCAGGTAGCTCTCTCAAGTCACACATCAAAGGTGTATTTTACTCAGAACACCACACCCCTTGCACCATCTATGCACCTAATTATTATCTTCTTGTGTGGATATACTGCCCAAGAGAAGAGACATAGAAAAATCAGTGTAAATTGTGTGTTACACAGTCCCATGTAAGAACTTTTGGAAAGAGGAACAGAGTTTCTTTCTCTTTCTCACCATACATGGACATGGACATGGACATGGGCATTGACCTGGTAGTCTACCATCCTGCAATCTCTTCAGGATCTTATGTCTAAGTGACTCTATGTGCCCTGAAATTTCTCTTCGTAAGAAGCAACTTCTCCTGGTTAGCATTAATAGTTAATTTTCTTCATGCAGTTAGAAACTTTTCCTTTTTGTAGCTAGCAAAGTCATTGTTAGAATTTAGTTTGAGAGCAAGAGGTAACACCCTAGAACAGAGTTAATGTTTTTACTTGCTCTGATCTGAGACCCAAGGACATTATGAGCACTCTGGCCACAGCTGGAGGGTGGCGGGGCCATAGATGGGGCAGACCTTTACTGACATCCAGACTGACCAATAACAATATTCCAACCCGTTAGCATCATGCTTCATATTTAAGGAGAGTCGGGATCTTGGGGTCTCTCGTGCATTCTCTTCGCTCTTGGAGACCTGTTCAGGAGAGTTCTGTTCAGGACTTTCTTTAGTTTACCCTTTTTGCCATCCTGCCATTTCACAGAGGCTTCTGGGCCTTTCTGTCTTCTTCCTCTTTTCTTTTTCTGGGATCAGCTGCTGGGACCAGGTGCTGCTTCCTGGGACTGGCTGCTTGGTGTGCACAGAGTTCATGAGAAATTGCACTGAATGTATTTTAATTTATATTCTATTTCTATTTTTTATATGTATTTACTAATAGCGTATTAGTATTTTGTTATTCTATTCAGCTGCATTTATCTCAATCTAAGTTTTTCCCTTCCCTTTCAATTCTCTCCCCTATTTGGAGGGCGAGAGTGCAGGGAGTGGGCAAGCATCTGTCGTGGTTATATTGCTAGCTCAGGTTAAGCCATGACAGCATCTCTGCATCTATTTCTGTAATACAGGTGTTACCAAGAAAATTCTTCTGATAGCTGTGATAGTCCATTCAGTTTTCTAGTCCCTGAAGTTAATCTCCTCAGACTTTTTCATAACATAAGCACAGCCATTCTCAGGGTTTATGTTCTGGGTTTACAGTTTAATTTTTCAGTGACAAATGGTAGAGGTAACTTATTGCATGCGTAGGGATAGTATTTGCAGTTTATTTCCAGATGAAATAAATCTTCACTCAAGTAGCAAGTGTTTATGCAGCGGTAAACAAAATAGTGAAACCCTACCTGTAATAATGCTGCTGCTCAGGGTCCTTGGGTTTAGATCCAGGATCATTCTGTAGTCCTTTTGGATCAGAGAGGCTTTTTTGTTGGTCTGGGTTAGCGTAATTATTCCTCTCTCCCACCTTAACTCCTTGGGAAGCTAAACATCATATCTTTGAATTATTCAGTTTCTTTCTGGTTTTAAAGAGAGAGTTACAATCCTGTTTGTCTTTGCACACTAAGTAGAAATTATATTAACTGAGTCCCCAGCAACCTGCAAGATAGGAGAAACTGGCTCTTGGTCCTCCCGTGTTTATCCCAGAGAGCTTCCGCCGGGCTTAGGGAAGCTTCGCAGCTGACTCTGCTCCTGGTCCGCCAGGAACACACTGTACCCCCAGCAACTGCAACCTTGCTGCTATTGCAGTAGTCCGTCACTCAGCTGCTTAATATCTGCAAGAATCTATTATGTGGTTGGAGATGAATTCCACAAATTATTTCAATTCACTGACGCTTCCATCCCAGTTCAAGTCTGAGAAAATATTGCAGACTTGAGGTCTTAATCTGTCTGCAGGACTATATAAGCTGGATAATTACCAACTCTTAATAGGAAAGGAAAAATGAATTATTGACTTAAGTCACAATATACGCCCTCTAAGGGGAGAATTTTCCAATGTTAGAAGGTTTTACTTTACAGTCTTGTATTCTTTACATACAAGTTTTATTTAAATGGACTGTGAAATAGCTTATTTAACACTAAGCTTTCTAATCTGAAACCCTATTCTATTAACCAAATTTTAAAATATTTTGAGTAAATACCCTAGAATTCATCATAGTTTTGCTACTTTTGCTCTGATGTTGAGATGCCCAGCCTCATAGCTTGGCATACTGCTGTTGCATTTATAGGTACCTTACAGCATCTTCTGTTTCAGGATCGTATAGAGTTAAAATAATTTCCTATACTTCCTTTCACATTATAGTGAACTGTTAAGACACTTCTACTAAAAATGCAGCCTTATTTCTCATTTTGTTTCCTGATATTACGAAATGCCACAGTCCAGTCTATGCAATGCAGCTAAGTATTGTTATACTACTAACACAGAAATGGTATTACTCTAAGAGCAAGACAGGGGGAGCAAGTTAACTACAAAAAAGAAATTATTTAATACATGAAAGTAACAATGAGAATAAAAGAGGGTCAAAATTAAATGCTATTTAAATACAAATCAGAGCAAAAAAGGATTATTTAAGTGTCCATTCTTTATGCAAAAGGAATTTTAAGGTGCATTATTCTGAGGCTGGCAGTCTTTCATAACCTTGAAGTTGTTTCATGATTTAAGTGCACTTTTGGCAAGAATTGGGCCCAATTTCAGCAAAGCGCATAACATACCTTTGATTCTATCTTGAGTCAGCAAAGCATTTAAGCGCATGCTTAAGCTTTGTTGAATCCAGACTATCACATACACTATGTGAAATACTAGAGTGCAGAGGGGCTGATGAAGCTAGCGAGGGGCCTGGAGCATGAGTCTTATGAGGAGCAGTTGAGGGAACGGGGGCTGTTCAGCCTGGAGAAAAGGAAGCTGAGGGAAGACCTTATTACTGTCTACAACTACCTGAAAGGAGGTTGTAGCATGGAGGCTGTTGGTCTCATCTCCCAAGGAGAAAGTGGTAGGACAAGAGGATATGGCCTCAAGTTGTGCCAGGGGAGGTTTAGATTGGATATCAGGAAAAAATTCTTCACAGAAAGGGTTGTCAGGCATTGGAACAGGCTGCTCAGGGAAGTGGTGGATTCACCATCCCTGGAGGGGTTTAAAAGGCGTTTAGACAAGGTTCTTAGGGACATGGTTTAGTGCTAGAGTTAAGTTATGGTTGGACTCGATGATCCTGAGGGTCTTTTCCAACTGAAATCATTCTATGATTCTATGAGTCCGTGATTCTATGTATAGGATTCCCTTCCCAGGCAATAGTCTTTTGGAAGTGGTGACACCTTTGTTTGTTATAAAGGGGATAAATTAGTATCATCTTGATCATTGAGACCATTATGAAAATGGTGCTGGATTTTCATGGGAGCGGTGGTACAGACTAGATTTTCTATACTGTATATGGTTATTTAACATCTACAATTTATGATGCTCTTGCATATGGCAGTGCTATGATTTAAAGAGAGACCAAGTGGAAACACAGTATGCCTCACTATGATATTTCCTAAATATGAATTTTCTCACATCATCCTACAGGTCTACATCAACTACAGATCTGAAAATGTCTGTATTAAGAAGTTGCAGTCCAGTATCATAAGTACAAAACAAGTAATTACCAACAGTGTCAGTTTAGTCTGCAGAGTGCCACAGATAATCTGATGAGTGTTTCTCTTCTGTAACAGCTGCTTGGAGTACTCAAGTTTGGAGATTTACATATTTCAGAAATAGTGGCTGCTGGGTTTATTTTATGCATGCGGTGGGATCCTCTCAGCATTTTATTGACTGTCTGAGCTGCGCACTCCTCCTAGAACCTTCTGTCAATGTCCTCCATCATGATGCTGCCTCTGGAAATATCTTCTGAAGAAGTTGCTTCTCCTGGTTAAGGCAGTCAGGGAAGCCATTCAAAGTATTTAACCACACAAACCTTTCATTTGTGTTCTGAGAGCAAGTATACCAAATCTTTGCTCACTTTCTCATTCTACCCCACTCGGGCTACCCAACATCAGGACCCAGCTCCCAGTCCGGCACTACAGTTAGAGCTCCTGTTCTAAATTCATTAAGTTTGAATTACATTTATTCCTTTCAGATCTCATTGCAGCATCTTTTAGGATTTATTGCTTTTGCTACTGAATTAGCTAATTTAATCTGCACATCATGTTTGCCTTATAACAGGCAAAACCTAGAACTGGTATATCCTTCAAAGTTTTCTTTCTTTTCTGAAGTGTCTGTTCCACACTCATGTTATTAATGGGTTACAGAGATCGAAGCAGAAGTCCTTCCCTTGTTGAAACAAGGTGGAGTATGAGCTAGCTAAAGCATGAGCAAGTAGTAATGGCTGAATGTCATGCAAGATATGACACTCTCAGTTGGTATGCTTGTGTCCTGAATCAAAGTAATACGACTCATTCTACTACACAGTGAGAGACTATTAAGAAAACTGAATTACTTTCACCTTGCTGTAGTGTATGAGCATGCGTACAACTGCTACACCTGATCTCATGCTCAGTAATTTGCAGAAATAACTCCCTAGAGGTGCTCCTGGTTTGAACAGGTGTGGTTCTACACAGGATTTTTCTGAATCCGATAGAGCGTCCTTCTACTCATTGAGGATTGACTGGAAATTCTTGCACCTGAACATCTTAGTCATCTTAGTTCTCAAAAGGCTAGAAGTACTCCTCAGATCCCTATTTTAAAAGAAATACAGGTTAAGTTTTTTCACAGGTAAAGATCTACTGGCAGATACTTGTTCTCTGCATTAAAAAATCACAAGATGTTTATAAATTACTTTTTTTACCACCTGAGCCTTAAATAGAAATCCTAAGACTAGTGAAGTTAATTTGTTCTTGGAACAAATTAGTGCTAACAATAGGTATTAAGAATGGACTTTTTCACAAGGGCTCTGTTCATAACATGTAAGGATTTTGGAGTCTTTTTCAAAGGTGGTACATCAGTTTTGAACAAAGGCAGTGCCCTAGTCAGAATTATAGGATTAACCTACTTTTATTTTTAAGGATTCTAAGTTAAAAATATTTTTATTCCAATGGGAAATTAGAAATGTGTGGTCTATAAATACACTCATGCTGGGTATTGGTTCTGCTCCTTCTGATGGGAAACCAGAAGACCCACACCTTCTCCTTGTCATGTGGCGAAAGTGATGTAAGTGCTGTTTTCCTAAGAGTGATCAAATATACTCTACATTTACATAAGCATGTGCTTCAAGAGTGTTGATTTGAGCAACTGATTTATTTGCATGTGATTTGAGTCCTTGGGGAGTATTTTTCCTCTGACTGAGAGGAGCTTTGCAAGGCTGGTAAGACAGACATAAAAAATCTGCATTCTTTCCATTTCCTCCTTATGCTGGTTCCTTTTCTCTTGATTACCCTGACTTTTGCAGAAACTAACATAACATTTTGGGTTCTGGAGAGGAAAAGGTACCTACCTTTTTTCTGAGAGATAGCTTTGTCTTTGGGCTTTGTTACAATTGTACTGGAGCCCTGTGAAAAGAAGGTGCTTGCTTTCCCTCAGAGTTAATACAACCTGATATTCTAAAAAGAGATTATAGACTTCCCGCCTACTCAAGTATGGGAGGACAGATCCCATCAACTTCAAAGAAGAATCTGAAATCTAAGAATAAACCCACCTTATAAAATGCACATCCTAGGAACTGTGCTCAATGTATTTTGATCACCTTTTTTTTCTTCTTTTTTTTTTCATCTACCTTGCTAGTCAGTAAGAAAAGGTATATTAGACTTGAATGAAGGTTTCTAGCAATCTTTATTTAAGTATGTCCACAAAACATAGAAGATCATGTACTATTACAGTTGTTTTAATGTCAAGACGTTTTTTGTTGCTGTGTACACCTCCTGAGGAAAAGGCAGAGCCTGTTGACTCCTTTAAAAGGTAAAGAGGGATTTGCCAAAGTATGAGCAGTTTAACCTCTTCCCCATAACAACTTTGATAACAAAGCTGATACGTGGTCATCTGGGATTATTTTGGAAACACGAGTATCTAACTTGCCTTCGGTGAAGACTGGCCACATACACCCAAAATTAGGCTCCTTGACCAATTTGATGGTGTACATCCTAACACTACCTTCCTCTCTGAGCATCAGTCATCATCTAAAATTATGCAGAAGCTGTATTAAACAAGAAATGGCTTGTACTAAAATGAAGCTAAGGTGATTAGTGAAAGCATTTATTTATTTATTTACTTTGTTAAACAAAATCATCGAAGAGGACAGTATAACCTTCATCCTCTGCATAAAAATCCTTAAATCATTTTGGTGACTTCTACCTTATTCAGCTATCCTGAGACATTTCTCAGTGCTGAGACTTCTATCCTCGGTTTTGATGCCATCATTTCCTGCCTGTGAAGAAAAGCTATAGACCCATTTGATTGAACTGAAAGCATTTACATTTCATCCAGGCCTCTTTTATTTTCTTTCAAGAGTGTTTTCACCTAATATTTCTCAACATGGTAGCAGATTTCTAATACAAAGATACTGATACAGAGAGATGTCACCTGCTTTCCTTTTCTTCATAAAATTCCTTCAGAAAAACTGTTTATTACTCTACTCAAAACATGTTAATTTGTAGAGGAGCTGGTATACATGTGGCATGATCTCACCAAGTAAGGGGTTTCCTTCATGTGTTGTTATTCCAGAAAGAAATGTATTTGTTCAGTTCACTATCTATTTAAATCAAAGTGTATGATGGCAGTGAGCTTTTCTACATTGATCCAGTAAGTAGAATCACAGTCAAAGAGAGCAGAACAAGGACTTCTTGGGAGCAGAACTTGAGAAATCTAGTTTGATGCAAAACTTTCTCATGTGCATTATCTCAGTTCTAACAATGTGACTGAGCTCATATTGCAACCTTTCCCTTCTGCAGGAGGGACTAAAGTGATCTTTTCTGTATGTAGCTGCTTACATTCACAATATTCTTAATGAAAGGATGTCTTGGAGAGTTTTACCACTCTGTCCCAGCTGGTTTTAATTAACCAACATGATATGAAAGTCTGAGAAGAAAAATGACAGACATAGAGCCTATAAAACCAAGAATACAAGACCATAAGACTAGTCTAACTTTCTGCTCTCTAAGGATTTAAGTATTCAAGACAACGCATGGAGTATGACAACAGTATTCTTCACTGAAATACTTGTGGCAAAATGTAAACAACAGCACAGAAAGCACCATTTTTATGCAGCTACTGAGTACAAACAGAAAAGTGCTGGTTATTTAACATGTGTGCATACCACAGAATAGAAAATCCAGCTGAAATCCCATGTATTTAAACTTTTCCCAATCTGTGTGATCCCATATACAATTTTTATTTTTGTGAACATCTTTTGGACACAAATGCTTTATCTGAATTAGGATACACACACACACAAATATATACATACACAGATACACAAATTAAGGTGGGATATCAATTGTTCTCTCCTGGTGGATGGCAGAGGGTCACAGTTTGTGACTCACCATCTTGATAGTAAAGGTTAAAGTGCATTGCTGCAATTTGCCAGCCTAGATGCTTTTCCGCTCTATTTGTGCTTTAGGGAAGAGTGTGGCTTAGGGAAGAGATGCAGAGGCAAATTCAGGTTCTCTTCTGTCTCCCACATGCTCCAGGGGTGTCTAGGAGTGTGTCACTAATAATGAAACAAAAAAGACATTTCTACGGTTTTATGGGCATGTTATACATAACTTTGTCAATTTTCATAAAAAAGAAAAAACATCTGTTTAAAGCATCAGAGCTTATAAAGATGGTGAAATGCCAAACTAAATCAAATCTCAAGTCCATACATGGTAGAAAAATAAAATATTATCAGAAAAAGTTTCATGAATAAAAAAACCACAAAACAGTACAGTCTCATATGCACACAAAAATGGTTAAATATAACAAGAATGACAAATGTCAAGGGAAGTGCCTAATGTATCTACAGTTGGCAATATCCTTTTACATGCCATACTAACTATTTGTTAGTAAAAAAAAAAAAAAAAGGAAAAGATTGAGGTCTGAATTTCCGTGAAGTTTATAATGTAATGAAAGGTTTCAGTTCATTCCATTAAAATACCAGAGCAGGAATCACTTGAAATTTCGTACCATGTCAGATTTCCACAGAAATTCTTGATGTCAAATTCTTGTATTCGTTATTTATTTTTTCTCATGGGAAAAGACTTACTTCATATGCTTATGGAAGTAAAACTGTTATAAAAGGAACTCTATAGAACTTTCTTAATGTTTGCAGTTTTGAAAAACAGGAAAAAAACTAAATAAATGAAAAATTTTATACCTTGCAAAAACACTTGCTGACTGTTCCTAATGTCTTACTGTTGCCTGATCTCATGAGAGGTGACATATCTTAGAATGAGAGGGAAAAATAATTGCCTCAGAACCACTAAAGTCATAATTATGTTTCTTTCAGTTTCCAGGAAGTTGTCCTGAGCAACAGCAAAACAGAAAACCCCATGAAACCAATCAAAATTCTCACTTCACAGAATGGGTCCTAAAATATCTCTATGAAATTGGATACTCTCAAGAGCACTTGGGCTACAGAAAACTGAAGCTGCAGCTGTTGTTATGATTAAGCTTGTTGAGTCAGCCAAACTATTGAGTCCCAAACTTCTGTCCTCTCACTTTTTTGCTATGTTTCTCCTCCTTGACCTTGGTTGACACCCTAGGGAGGATGTCATCAAGAAAATACAATATTTATCGAGTCAATAAAATATTTAATGCCAATTCACTCTCTAGTACCATCATGTTTCAATATTGCTCCATATATGCTGCATCATATTCAATATTGCTCCATGACCATTCCCCTTGAATCTCAGAATCTCACCTCTTGTGTACAATGTGACTATAAAGAACTTACGATATTTTAAATATGCATGTTATATAATAAATAAATTAAAATGTGCTTTATATAGATATATTAAAGTTATAGTTATATATATAGAGACAGAGAGAGTTATATTAAAGCTACATCCCTGATTTCAGTCAACTAATCTTGATGCTTTTAAGTATACATTTTGGCTGAAAGATATTGTGTATTAAATTGTGATCTAATTCAACTAAAATTTTTTATAAAAACCAGACAAATAAAAATCCTCTTTTTTAAGATCTCAGAACAAAATTTTATTTTAGAAACTACATATTTAATTTATATATATATATGTATATAAGCTGGATTCTCAGATAGATTTAAACACTCAGACAAAAATGAGTATTTTAATTTAGACAGAAGTACATCCATTGCTCAATACAAACTTACTGAGAGTGGGAGTATAGAGCTATGTTAAATTTTGTTTAAAATTTACCAGTTGTGGGGGTTTTTTAATACTTCAGATCAGCCTGCCCTCTTTAATATCAAATGTTTTCATATCTGTGTGGAGTGTACCTCTTTTATACGTCCACTGTGCATTCAGTATTAATATTGTTTATGGATTAATATGTAATGTGAATACTACTCATATGTATGCCATTGATAAGCATATTTAATTTTCTGTTGGCAGTTCTTGTTCCTTTTCGCTTATTCAATTCAAGGATAGCTCAAATTTAAGGATAGGCTTGCTTTTAGTGAGGGTACAACATATAGAATCACTTTAAACACAGAACTTTATATCTTGATTCTAGAGTGGAATCAATTTAAACGTTACTATTCCTCAACTGTATAGCACAAAATTAATACAAATAAATCTTATAATACACATGGAGAAAATATGATCATCAGATATCAGTAAGCAACAAGCAGATATTTTAATAGAAACTGTTTTTATCTTGTAATCAGTCAGCTCAGATACTCTCAAATTTAGGTTATGTTCTTATGTGGATCCAAACGTGTATCACAGAGCTTTTCCATATGCTGTTTAAAAGCATCTGCAAACATCATCTGCTGGCCGAAAAAGCTTGCCTATTTTTTTGCTACTGTGAATGTCAGTCCTGGCTGGTAGATCACATTCAGTTTTGGAGAGACACATTCAGTCTCTCTCTTTTCCCCCTGGTAGGCCACCTACTCCTTCTCTGAGGGGCTTTTGAAGCACCTTCTGGCAAGATGGAAAGGGCTGATACAAAAACTACCATTAAAAATTTGTACATACAACTCATGGCTTGCCAGAGAGTATGGAGTTTAGGTGTATGAGGCTTTTCAGGTTCCAGATCCTGTTTTGGTGACCAGCTCCTGTGAGCTATATCCCCTGTGTGTCACACCCACTGCCCCCATGGTGTGTACGTCTGTAAAAAAGGACAGGACCCCCTCCTTTTCCTTTTCCCACAGCTGTGGAATGGCAGCAGCTGGACTAGATCCTCTGTTTATTCTCCAGTCTCTCCAGTGAAGAAAGGCAAGGACCATACCACAGGTGTCCTGAGGCACATACAGCTGGTTCACATGCCCCCATTTAGACCACCCTGAAGTAAAACTGCAGATTGTTTAACCTACACTAGGTTAGATGTTTAACCTAACTAGAGTTTCCTTTTAACCCCTGTTTATAGCAGTTCCATCTTTTAATGTCCATTATTAACAGCTAATCTGATCCTGTTAGCACAGTGTGAAAACCACTGAAGAAACTGATGACAACTATGAAGGTTCTATTTTGATGTGCAGGAAAATAGGAAGGGCTCACATGACTTCAGAGTCCAAAGGAACGTGTCACATCGAACCACTGCTAGGTACATGAAAATTATTGTCTAGGCCAACTGAAAAAATATTAGAACAAGAGGAAAATACATTTTATTTTTTTCTTTTTCAGAACCACACAAGAAAGAAAAAATGATGGAAATTGGTGAATATTCTCCCCTCTTTATCTTACTTTTCAAGTATCCTAATGTTTTAAATTAATTCATCACAGAAGTCAATATTTTATTTTGTTTGCCTGTTTTTTACAGCCAAAACTTCCAAGAAAGAAGCAAAAGTACATGGTAAGACCTGTGAAATACAGTAAGTCTTAGTGTCCCATTTGTCTGGTTTGATTTTAAGCTGAGACAGGATTAGGTAAAGGGACCAAACAAAACAAAACAAAACAAACCCAAAACAAACAAACAAACAAACAAAAAAAAAACAAACAAACTTGAAGCCAGAGGTAAAGATTTACTGGTTTAGTCAGTTACTTGAGCAAATAAATGGCTGTGGAGCAGACATGCACCCATTCGGTCTCATGGAACTGAGATCTGCTCAAGTGTTGTTGAAAGTGTTGTTGAGAAGAACAATGAGGGTGACAACTTTTTATTTCAGCTTTTTAAATGTTTATGTTTTGAAGGAAAGGGGTCTGCTTGGAGGTTACAGTAAATGGATGGAGAACAAAACACAAAATAGAAGTTCCAGAGTGTGGAGAGGAGGAAAAATATAGGTTATTTTATTACGGTTTTATTCTAAACACCCATGCATTTTATTCTTGTAACTACGTGCTCTTCCTTATTCTGCTTCTCCAGTTTATCCATATTTGGGAGAGCATAAAGTTTTTCAGCTCACTTTACAGCCAAGCTTGATGACTCATTTCATCAGATGACTCTATTTTTTTCAAATATAAATTCTGTGCAAAAAATACCTTCAGGAGACAGTCAATTTATAGAAAACTGAATCTGTCCTTTTCTATAGCATAAAAGCCTATCACAGTGCTTCTGAATGAAGAATAAAAAAAAAGTGGAAGTTCAATTAATTTGGGTTTAGTTAATGCAATTATGAGGAAGAATAAACAAATTAAACTGAGAAAACGTATGTTCAAGGAAGAGTTTTGAAAGTCGATCTTGCCCTGTATCAATACTAGAAGAGTTCTCTACATTTTCAATAAACTAAAAAAACCCCTTACATTCCCTGAATTACTGAAATTGTTAAAAGGAGATTTCTGTTGCATACCCTCCACTTACGTTTGGTATGTGCCTGTTCTGAAACCCGTTTTTACACCTTCTCTCATTACTTGAAAATAAGGGAGCTATTGAAGCTCCACATATAACTTACTTATTGACCTTGTTTTCCATTGCTTTTAATCTGCAGATTAATTAGTCATCTGCCATGAGACTATCTAAATAAGCAACATATGTGTGTCAGTTTTGCTCTGCATAAAAGATGAATGTCTGCTCTTCATAGATAGGTACCATATTGACCAAGAGAACAGATGTTAGGATCTATATTAATTTCTTTATGCATTTCCAAAATTTGTTTCCTATAATATTTTCTTTTATTTTACAGCATCTGTGGAAACTCTGAAGTCAAAAGGCGAGTAAATTTATTTGGTTTTAAAATTGAAATGAAAGAGTGCTGTTGTTAACTCTGCTGTTAACAAAAAAGCTTCTTGTGACGAAACTGCTAATAGGTGTGACTTAAGTGGACCTTTTGAATCATAATGACTCCCTCATCGCAGCACATCAAAGGGCGTGGACTGGATGATCTCCAGAGGTCCCTTCCAACCCTAACCATTCTGTGATTCTGTGAAAGCACCTCTAGAAAACAGGTGTTTTCTAGACACAGGGAATAATATTTCTCTTTTTGCCAGTCCAGCTACAGTACAAACCCAGTGACTGAACAATTGTTTTCTTTACTGGGTCCAGGCAGTTTTACAGGGAGCTTAGTGAGACAGTTTTTGCCATCCTTTCCTACCAGAACTGCTGGTAGGAGAAGGTGGAAGGTGTGGGAGCATCAGTGCCTGATCCAAAGATCGCTCCTTTCCTGCAGGCACAGGCAACAGGGACTGGTGAGAAAACTCAAGGGCTTAAATCCAAGCTGAGCAAATATTTAATTGTTAGTGTCTGACTTTCTATATGTATACAACACAAGATACTAGCTCTGAATTGCCTTCAAGAACATTACAGATGTCAGTTGTATCCTGGACACAAATGGAATATGGAATGACAAGTTACAAACCACACTTCACTCTTAGTCCATGTTTATTCGTATCAATGACCACCCTGTTTTATAAAGGTTCCCTTTCAAACAAATAGGACCTCATTTATCAGCCACTCAGACTTCTGGATTTTGGTCTCTGAGTTATCCACCACAATCCAAGGGCAGGGAAAGGAGAATTTCTAGTTTTTAATACCTCGATATCATTCAAGAATCTTCTTTTACTTCGGAGTTCATCTCTGAAGCCTCGTTCACGTTAAGCAGTAAACACTGCCACAAGTAGTCAGACTGAATCGCAAGGCCGTAGAGTGCTCTCCTGGAGCATGAGGAAGGGTTGCAGAATCACAGCTG
The DNA here is from genome assembly GCA_013399365.1 of Pampusana beccarii. Lineage (NCBI taxonomy): Eukaryota > Metazoa > Chordata > Aves > Columbiformes > Columbidae > Pampusana > Pampusana beccarii. The sequence goes on along the minus strand of VWYH01008927.1, from coordinate 268,352 downwards.
TGGAGATTAATACAAGGAGATCAAAGCCGATACATTATTTCCTTTATTGGATGTTTTTAAGTTCCCTGCTTCATGGGCTGAATTCGTAACGCTGTCATTGCTTTGCAGCTAATTGTATTGAGCAAAACAGAAACCAGAGTAATTTAGGCATTTATTCTTTTTATGCTCCCACCAGACAAAACACAGACACTAAAGGAAAAAAAAAAAGTATGATGAGTTAAGCTTTCGCATTTTTAGCAAGTTCTAGACAGCTAAATCTGAAAATAAAGGTAGTCTTGCTGCTATTGGTGATTGAATAAAGCCTTCGCCTGTTGCTTGAAGCCTCTAAGCAAATCTTTTTGATACATTATTATTTCTTCTGTAATGCTGTACTATGCATATGAATACAACATTTCAAGATCTGTGAACCCATTTCTGTCCATCAGGGTCTGAAAAGAAGTGAAGCAGTTGCTTCTTGCAGAATTAAGTTCCCTTATGCAAATTTGAAGATTTATTTGGTCACCACTAGGAAATATTGTCATATACCTTTTGAAATTATTATTCCCACAGATTATATTTAAACTTTTCTTAAAAGTTATTTTGTTTAGGTCACTTGTAAAGTTTACAAACAGAACTAGTAGGGGTTTTGAAAAAACTGAGCTTTTCTCTTTATGCTTTATTGCTGTGTGCAGCCTCAAATCTTTCTATTAAATACCGTATTTCATATTCACTTAGATAAGAAGCAAAAATTTGTATTTGTAGGTCTTCATCATGTCTCCAGCATTTTGCAGGATGGAAGCAAACCCTTCCTTAAGAGTTTCTATTACATAAACCAAGAATCATTCTGTTATTTCTGTTGTTGAAACAGCAGTCTCAAAACTGAAAATGTTGTTTTCAGCCACCTTAGTTTTACTATAGGGTCAGCCTAATGTTAAACCTGAAATTATTCTCCAGTATTTAAGTAAATAACAAATTTGTTTCAATCAGTCACCAATACCCAAAAAAAAAAAAATCTGGTGTTATCTCTGGATTAACTTTTAATTTCTGAAAAATTACCTGTTAGCAAGCGATCTAAATTTAATTTTATGTTGCTGATTTTGTAACACAAACATAGCCTGTATTCCAGGGGGAAGAAAGTGATATTTATATGAAAATGTTACAGTTGTTCCTTTTGTCTCTTAGTAAGAGTCACAAAGGAATGCTGTTGTTTTCTTCTACATATAATTTTTTATTATGATAGACAAATTCTAGTAGTCCTTAATAGTTATACCTTTCACTAAGTCTGAACAAAACCATTGTTTTTCAATCAGTATTTGCTTGTTCTTTACTGTTGTCATTTATTTATTTATTTATTTCCCATTTTTCTTCTGTTAATCTATTAAGATTTAGCAGCTCTCTGGGTGCAATGTGGTTTCTAGTAACTGCTGGCAAATTTCAACACTTTTAAGCATGTTCATGGAAGGTAAAGAGTCCTGTTCTGAAAACAAACGAGGCTTTTGGTGAAATTCTTTTCTTCGGTAATTAAAAAACTTGAAGCACTGGCATAGAAGGAGATCTAGGCCATTCCTTCTAGGTTGTACTTCTGATGAACTATAAAGCTCATATGAAAAATTGTTGCATTTTCACACATAAGATTCTGTAATGTCACTACAACAGGGAATATTTTTCATTTCTCCGTGTAACAGAACAGTTCCTAAATCATAATAGGCACTTCTTAGGTTCATGATTTCTTGATATTAGTGATGCCATGATGAGGAGCTCTTGCCTCTGACCTCAGGGTTCAGTGAATGGAGTGTTTGTTGTCTCCAGTCAGAGCAATTTCTTTTAGCTTTCCTTCGCACCAAGCAAACACTTCAAAATAGCTTTAAAATCACTGACATTTTGGAGTGCATATTTCTGATGTAGATGCTAGTTATGCAACCTGACTTTTTCAGGATAAAAGTATTCTGACAAATTTGATTGTGGCCTACAACTATTAAGACTGCAGAAATATTTTGTTGATGAATTGCTCTCCTGGCTACTTCCAGCACAAAACAACGTCTGCTAAGCTCTCTCTCATTTGATTCCAAGGAACTTATGATGGAACCAGAGAAACAGTTATCATAGAAGGCATCCATTTGATATATATTATGCCAAATTATCAAGAATTTTGCTGAGAAATGAAAAATTATAAATGGGAACCCAGACTTCATTTAGTTAATCTGTGTTTTTAACTATAATGTACTGAAAATATGGAACTCTGACAAATTTCTACTTTTACTTTTATGTGCATTCATTCTATCTTGTATTATTTCAGGCAGGGTTTTCTGATGGTTTTCATTTTCTGGGGTTTGGGTTTGTTTTGGCTGTTTTGTTTTGGTTTTAGTGCCTGATGTTCTTCTGCTGGTAGAAAATTATAGTATATCCATGTCACTTAAGTCATATGGCTGAAGGATCAGCTTTGCAAATCAGGAACACCTGCAATGGGACAAGTTCTTACATAGAGATCATCTTTCAAGCTGCAACTCACAAGTGTCAAGCACTTTGAAAATGTTCAGTGGAAGGGATGAAATCTTGACCTACTCAGAAAACTTGTCCCTGTTCTAACAGAAACAGGACAAAACCTTCTTTGGAGTCTTATTCCAATAACTGGCACTATGTGCACAGGCTTTCTATTTATACACATTGTTTATTGCCTTGATGATAAAAGACCTCTCAGCATTACCAAAGTAGCTCCACTTCCCTTCTCAAAAAGCAGAGGGAATAATGCAAAGTCCTGTTTTTCCTTCCAGATACTACCCTGCCATGTCCAGATGATGCTACTTGGCAGTTCCTGAAAGTTACTAAAGCTCTGATCTGTCTCAGCAAGTTCTTTTTTACAAACACTCACTCTTAGAGGTGTTGTAGCATTATTGAAGGCACTGATAGCCAGAATACTATTAATAGTACTAGTTGTTATTTTTAAATAGCAACCTAAACACTTTCTCAAGAATGGCTGGTTCTTTCATCATAGCTGCACTCATGGTCTATAACTATCACATTAATTTGAAGACTCTAATTACCTGATCTTCTCAGAAAGCTGTGTTGTTTTCCTAGCTTGCAGGGCAGTATCCAGAAAAGACTTGTATTTTTTATTCCATGAGTATTCTGGTTATCAGAAACTGAACAAACCAAAACTGTTTTAGTTTTAGCTAAAAAGGTTAATCATGCTTTGGAGAAAACAACAGTTCTCAGTAATTAATTTTACTTTTATCATAGCTGTTTTTGCAGCTTTAGACCCAAAAAATACATTTTTGGAATGCATACAGGTCCAGTTTCTGTTGCCCCTTTTCATGTACTTTCTTCAATGTTAAAATAAGCTTATTCTTCACAATGGTGAGCACTTCGGCAAGATTTTTAAAAGCACCATGATATTGATTTGCTCAGTGACAGAGCTCAATGCCCAGATTCATCTAGGCACGTAGGTGTCCAGTTTATTGCTGATTTAAGTAGCCCTGCTGATCTAGGCCTAAGTAACACGGAGGTCAACAGCAGAGATCTAAAATAAATGTTAAGGGAGTTTGTTCCTCTTTGGCTTTCTCTATGTCCAGTAACATGAATACAAATGTAGGTACTTGGATAGAAACGGAGTACTCACTTTTTTTTTTTTCTGTGGATCCAGTCAGTCATCCTTTCAGCCTAGACTTTATTTTCAGGCAAACTGGAGATTATTTTCAATAAAATAAGTTACCTGAGGTAACTGCAGTGCAGAGGTGCAATATTTCACTGTTTTCATGGAGCTTGCTCACAAACACCCGCTCACCCCACAGCATCTTGGGATAAACAAGAGCAAGTGGCAAGGAGTGATTGATGTATGTGAGTTGGTCCATCCCACTCAACGTGAAGAAGTTCGTCTGTCCATACTTGACATTTCACTGAATCTCAGGAATGGTTTCTTGCTGGGAACAGTAGATCCTTCTTTTGGCCTCCAGCCCCCTTGCAGACATTGCAGAAAGGCCACAGCTTACCAACTGAGCTGCCCTGCTTGGGCCATCAGGCCCAGCAGCTTCAGAAGGCTTCCCCACTGCTTGGACTGCAAGCCTGGCCCCAACGGGACCACCAGGACATCCCTCCAAGCAAGCACACCTAGAGGCACTCCATAGGTCCTTTGAATTCTCTGAATTTCTCAGCATAAATAATAACAGAACATGACCCTCCCTACTTACCTTAGCTCTAAAAGCCAAGCTCTTAATTTACAGCTGAGATTTGCTATAATAAAACATTGTGTTGAAAATATTTCTGTGCTTGACAGGTTGAAACAACAAACTGAGGGGGTGTTATGTGCTGATAACTCTGTAGCTGCAAAGACATTTCTATACTTATCAGTCATTTGATGTAAATTAATTTTCCATGTCCACTTTATATCCTGCCATTTACACTGATTGTTTATTCTTTGCACCACTTTTAAACAAGGCAATGACAGTGAAGTTTGTTTTCTTAATGCCACTTTTTTGTCTCAAACACTGTAAGAGGACACCTTTTTAAATTAAAACAACCCTTCTTATTCAGCATAGTAGTTATAAATTATGGCTACAACTGCTTGGTTTTACAAAAGTGAAGTGTTGGTAGTTCCATTTACAACTAAACAAATATGTCTACGTATTTGCCAGACTTAACCCTGAATAATTAAATTTTGTGAGAAAATACATATGTTGTCCTAAACATATTCAGTAATCTACAGGAAATCTTGTACAATGCCAAACCTGCCATGTTAATTGTCAGAAACTATAAAAGATATCCGTGCTTATGTATGTTTCCTAAGAGACCAAAGTCTGAAGAGACTCATTCCTGCACCTCTTCTTAGATCGTTTAATCCTTAGTGTGAAGACATGAAAAAATAATCTCTGTCCCTTGTCTCTTAAACTGTGCAAATCAATTTAGGAAGCGTTCAGGCTAACACTTGAGAATAATCAGTTGGATATGTCCAGTTGCCCTGACCTGGGCTGTTACAGCTGCTTCCCCTGGCATCAGTAAAGGTCTAGCAGCCCTCCTGCACTAGTGGTTTGGTTCACTCTTCTCTCTTGCACACAGAAATCACAGTATTCACAAGGACCAAGTTAGGTGACTGTAACATATGGTCTGACTGTGGCCCACTGCCCTCAGTAAGACTAACTACATGCTTAACATTAACAATGTGTGGAACTGTTGTGCTGTATCAGGGATGCAGAGTGGAGGTTTCTTCTGGTGCAAACAGAAAACCACACTTGTGTGGGGAACCCTGACACAACTTGGTAAATTAGAGACCTTCTTGATTTATTCTCTTCTCCATTATGTGATATGCACTGCAGTTAACCTCTGTTTCCCCAAGATCAAAAAGACAATGCTACATATTTTCTGAAAGAAAAATGTTCCCTGTTTTCTTTTCTTTCTAAGACAGGTAAAAAAATACTTATTATGTAGTCATATATCAGTGGCAAAAAAAAAGGTGTCTCATGGGTGCAAATCTTTGAAATCATTTACCACGAAGTAATCTGTAAACATTTAAGGAAAGCTTTGTCTCTTGGAGCAACATTCCTGATCAGAGGTCTTATTTAAACTTTATCTTTGTTTTGCAGCAGTACCAGGAAAGAAGGAAGAAAAAACAAGTAAGGCAGCAGAGCAAGGTAAAAAAAACAACCAAACAAATTTAAAAACCCACACAAAGTGTGTTGGCATTTTCTCTCTTAAAAGACAACGGCACAGAACAAAAACTTCAAACAGCTGGATGACAGCAACCTTTAAATTCATTGCTCTGCTAGTAATTGCCGGTGCCTGGTGTGCGTATCAGAGCAACAGGGAATTTCCACAAGGAACTGGCATTGCTCCATTCCCCAGAACTGTCACCCCCATAAAAACCTTAAAGGTTCTGTGCTGGGACTTCGTGTCTCATGGATCTTGTGAGAGGCTTCCTGCGTCATTAGCCTGGGCAGGGATCAGACTTTACTCTTCAGTCTTAGAGAGTGACTTGCAATGAGGTAACGGGGCAGAGGCCCCCTGAAGTCAGCTGAGCTGCCTTATCCCAAACGAAACATTAGCCCCATGAAGAGTCATGAAGGTCCACTGCAGAAACACTCAAAAGCTTTTGAGAATGAAACTTGTAGGTGTTTTTAGCAAAAAGCTTACGACTGGTATGGATGAGGCATGAATGGAAATGTCTGGGAGTGGGAACACCAGAAGAAGAAAGGATACAAGAACTGCATGTGTTGATGGCACACAGTTCAGTGGATCACAAAGCACGCATGCAGTTTCCCAAACCAACCAGGTAGGAACACCGAGGGACAGTCTACATCCAGGCTAAAACAAAACTCAAGCAACTAGGTGATGATAGTGAACATAGAAAAGTTTGAAGCCTTAAAGTATCTAGATAAAGAGGTGTCCTTTCCCGTTATATACACTCGTATTTAGTATTATTGTTACTTCCAGCATTATATCCAACATACCTGCTTCTTGTACACTTGTTAAAGGCAATCTATATTATTTTTAGGTTAGCATGGTATGGAGCAAAGTAGTAAAACTCTGGCATAAAGACCCAAAGATTATCAGCCCTGGCTTCCTTTATGTGACACACATCCTAATCTATTGTGGTTTGTTAATAACTGTCTACCAAGGTGATTTTTGTATTTACTCATGCACAAATTGGCAATTAGAACCCTCATGATGAATTCAGCATTTTCAGTCTTACCATATTGGAGTTTTTCCAAACTTGACAGTAACTTTCAGAATAAAGTATATGACATATTTACTAACATAGCTTTGGTCAGTTGGGCTATTATCCCTTTCTTTTCTGCAGTTTCTCAACTTCAGCTTGACCCAGCACTACTTGAGTCAGAGCAGGCACCCTACAACAGCTGTCAGCTGCTTGTTAGTTGTCATGGAAAATGTCATCATTAGGTGGGCCTTGGCCTAGATTTCAGGCATTGTTAGTTCGATCGTGTCCACACTATTTTCCTTTGCCATACAAGTGCTTCCTCAGTCATCTGCACTGTTTTCCCTCTGTTTGGCTATCTCGTGCAGCAATGAGGTAGTATTTGTTGTAAGATTTGTCCCTTCTACAATGTGCCACCATTAGATGGGACTTCATCTGCAAAACATTCTAAATGTGAGGTAAAGAGTGGTACAAACCATAGTTTCACATCGTTGGCAGTGAGCAGAGGTTTCTAAACCATCAGTTGCGATACTCAGGAAGCTTAAAAAGGGGACAGACTCTTTCCCATGACAGCAGTCAGCAGCAGCAGCATTATCTCCTCATGCCAGCAGATATCTAGTTTCTGCAAGTCAAAGGGATAGGAGCAACATGTAATGTCTATCTCAACTATTTCTGCATCTACTTCTAAGCGTTGGCAGCAGCTCAGTTCCTTTGCTGCACAGAAGTGAATATAGACACTTTCAGACACCAATCACCTCTGCTTCTCATTTCTGCACCCCTACATATATGAAGCTGCTGCCAACACATTGATCGCTCAAGGACAAATGAGCCAAAAAATCTTCCGGGAAGCTTTTTAATATTAGCATGTACTTATATTTCTCATGGAAGAGTAGAATATAAGGTGATAGAAGTAGCTCTGAGTTATGTTTTGGGTGAAAACTATATCTAATTCACCGATTCTAGGTATCTGGAAGATCTGAGTAAAAGGGACTCATTCCCAATCAGGAAAGTATGAATGGACCAGGGATTTGAATGAAAGGGATTTTTGAGCCTTTTAGGCTGAGAAATGAAATCATTGGCTTTGCTAGCTGTTGTGTGTCAGGATGCATGTCAAAAAGTAGAGGGATTCAGACCTGATCAAAATTAGGATTTGGAATTTAAGAAAAACACTAAATAAAAGGAGGCTTGTGGGAAAATCTAGAGTGATGATGGCTCTGTTTAGCAATCAGGGTGTAGCTTCATTGATTTAAACCTGAAGGTTTTAGTGATCAAACATGCTGTTACAGCTTTGACTTCAAATCACTGTGGTCTGGAAATGGGCTAAAAGGTTGTATCAACATTTCAGTGTCCTGATCTTTTATTAGTAGTAAAGCAAAGTTGCATGTAACATTTTTAACTGTAAATAGGAGAGGAAGAAGGTAGAGAGCTACCAGAAGTCTCTAGAAAAAGACAGTACTTTAGCTCTTTCGCATTATTTGTTTGAAAAATGGCATGAGCAAGTGTCAGACAGTTGCCAGGGAGTTACTGCCTGTTATTAAGACAGCTGAGAATTAATACTTAAAAGAAATGAGGAAAAGCAAAATATTTTTTCTTCTGATATCCAATAGTACTAAGAAAAGTGTTAATTACTATCAGTTAAAACTGGTCAAATGAGACTGAGATTTTTTTCATGCTTTTGTTGCATGGTACTAGGTGAAAACCATTAACTTTTTTTCACGTTCACTGTCAAGTAACAATGGAGTGGAAATCACTTTCAACATATATTTAAGCACCAAGGGACAACATATATTTAAATAAAGTTTCATTAGCTTATTGTATTTAAAATAATTTCCTATGTGAACATGTATTCTAATATTTCGTTTTTCTTTTCTCTTTTCACTTTTGCTTCTCTTTCCTCAGATAAATCAAAGACGAAACAAGGAAGTAAGCTATAGTTTTACATATTGCTTCTTGCTATAACTGATAACGCAATGTCAGGTGTATAAATAAGCGAAAAAGAAACATCTAAAAGCTCCTGCTGCTAGTCAGAATTGCAGATTATGGTTGATTAGGCAAACTAGAACTGAAACAACAAAGCTGGTAATAGTCATAATAGATATACGGAGAAATTCTAGTCTGTTTAAGATGAAGAAGTTTCATCCCAATACTGCATATTCTTCCTTGAGAAAAGGAAAAGACTTGTGCAATACCAGCATGGAAAACCCATTTTAAAAGTTTATATCTATTATTTTACATGCAAAATCCTTCTCTCCATGCCTGCTCAGCTCACTACGGGTCTCAGTTATGTGTTCTGATATCAGTATGAGCTTAACACTGAAAATCAATACAGAGCAAGTAGCACAAGGCTCTTGTCATGGAATTTGTGCTACAGGTTGTCATTTTGCCAAGTTATAGCAGAACATCTAGCAGAGTCAGTAAGTTCGGTCCAACAGACTATGGCCGGTGTTTATTTATTTGCTACTGCAAGTTTCATATCTATCTACTAAATACAACTTCCTCCTCACTAGGATACTTGGCCTCTTATGTGTGGAAACCAAGAGAGTCTTCTAACGGAGTTCTTTAAGATCTTCTGGCACTGAATTGCTGCCGAGTTTCTCAATAGAAAAAATTTTTTGCATCGTATCTGATGGAGAACATTGTATTTTTTTTTTCCAGAAAATAACTGTTAATAGGTATTTTTTTGGTATCATGTATAAACCAGTGTAACCAGTGGTTAAAACACTCAGTTAACATGCAATAATTAAAAATCTAAGTCTCTGGTCTTTCTGACTAGTCTGTTTTGCGACAGTCTCATCTACCTTTTTAATTTTGGAGAGAAAGCTTGGAAGACCTTTATTTATCAGCCCAGAGTGATGATCTCACATTTTGTTTGAAACAGAATTATTGTTTTCTGTCTGGTTCAAATTATTCCTTAAGCCTTTTACAGGGGACTGCCCTTCCTCAGACAGTATCTGTAAAGGATGGTGTGGCCTAGCCATCTTCACTACTTGTCAGTAGGCAGAATGAAAAGCAATCTTCATCTTCACCATTCTATTGCTCTCTGTTTGATATGCATCTGGCCCTTAGAAAATAATTTTTTCGATATGGACACCCTTGGAGCTGGTCAGCAAGAATGGACAAACCCAGATGAGGGAAGCAAGCCACAGCCAGATCTGATGAGTCAAAAGGCTCAGTTCTGTCCTTACTTATTAAAAAAGTTGAAAAGCTATCTGTATCTCATATTAAGTTAAAGCTTGCATATTTTATATGTTTCTTAGTTGTCAATAAAACACATTTTGTGGACTAAACTCTCTGAATGGAAACAGGTGAATTTCTTACAACTCTTCCAAACACTGTTTTACACTACTTTTTTCCAATATATAGTTATATTCTGTCATATGATCTAGATACTTCTTACGATTAAATCTCAGAGTTTCACTCAGTTATGGCTTCTGACTGTCATATGTGTGAATACTTCTTTTACAGATCCTGGAAAAGAGAAAGAATTGAAATCTCCAGCTGCTACAAAAGATAAAGGTAACACAGCAAGAGCTTTTTATATAAAAACCTAAAATCTATGTGCATCAAGAAAAAAAAATCTTGCAATGTATTAGACATTTTGTTTTTATGGTATGGTTCAGTCAGGAATTTAATACTATTTCAGTAAATTCATGATAAAACTGAATTGGTTTTACCTGGATCAGAAATTCAAATAGAGCCTTGGTTATGTGAATCTGTATGAAAACTTAGAAGTCTAAACTCAGAATTTAAGAACACTTGTTAACCTTTGTTATTACAAGCTGGAAAGTGAAATAAATTTTGAGTAATCTTTGTTCTTTCAGCACACTTTAAAAAGTTCATGGTTTCACCTAAAGAGCATGGTAAAACTGAAGAAAGAGAGATTTGTACTACATATTTAATTGGTATCATGGCTCAGTTAGAAATGACCAGTTATTCAGTCAATTATTGTCCCAGAGGTATTAGATGTTAACGTTTTATCAGTCTAGCTTGAAGATTAATAAATTATTTTTACAGAATATGCTAAAGAAAAGGAAGGAAAGAATCCTACGTCTTTAAAAGATAAAGGTAAGAATGCATAATACAATATAAACCTTTTGAAAACCACACAATATACAATAAAGGTTTTAATTTTAAAATAATCATTAATTGGTATCATGGCTCAGTTAGAAATGAGAAGTCATTCAATCAATTTTTATTTCAGAGGTGTTAGATGTTAACATTTTACCAGTCTAGCTTGAAAATTAATAAATTATTTTTACAGAACATGCTAAAGAAAAGGAAGGAAAGAATCCTACGTCTTTAAAAGATAAAGGTAAGAATGCATAATACAATAAAAACCTTTTCGAAACCACACAAAGTACAATAAAGATTTTAATTTTAAAATATTCATTAATTGGTATCATGGCTCAGTTAGAAATGAGAAGTTATTCAATCAATTTTTATCGCAGACGTGTTAGATGTTAACCTTTTACCAGTCTAGCTTGAAAATTAATAAATTATTTTTACAGGACATGCTAAAGAAAAGGAAGGAAAGAATCCTACATCTTTAAAAGATAAAGGTAAGAACACATAATACAATATAAACCTTTTGAAAACCGTACAAAGTACAATAAAGATTTTAATTTTAAAATATTCGTTAATTGGTATCATGGCTCCGCTAGAAATGAGAAGTTATTCAATCAGTTTTTATCCCAGAGGTATTAGATGTTAACCTTTTATCAGTCTAGCTTGAAAATTAATAAATTATTTTTACAGAACATGCTAAAGAAATGGAAGGAAAGAATCCTACGTCTTATAAAGGTAAGAATACACAAAAGAATATAAAACTTGTTGAAAATCACATGAAGTAGAATGAAGATTCTAATTTTAAAATAATCATTATAAATCTTTCCCATGATGAATCTTAACCAATCAACATTTAATTGGTTAAAATTTTACACAAGATTTATAGCATGAAAAAAAGAATGGGGAAAGGACATAAATAAAATATGATTAGCCACCTAACATTCAGAAATCTCAAAATTAATTAAATAAATACAGCAAAACCACTCTGGGTAATAGTTAATAATTTTCTTAAAACTTTTTTTTTGGTGAACAACACAAAGTATTTAATAGGAGCCAGTCAACAAAGTCTGAACTGAATGTTTGCATAAACCTGTGGACATAATAGGAATAAAGTCTACAAACATGGGTGGGCAATGGGCTTTCTGGTGTCTGTGAAAGCTCTAGTTAAAAACCCATAGCTTCATCCAGTCAAACACCTGAAACATGAGACTTCAAAGAATCATAGAACGTCCTGAGTTCGAAGAGACCCATAAGGATCATCAAGTCCAACTCCTGTCTGTGCATATGACAGCTCCTCAGTTCACAATATGTGTCTGAGGGCGTTTTCCAGTCTCTTCTTGAACACCGTCAGGCTTGGAGCCGTGACACCTCCCTGGGGAGCCTGTTCTAGTGCTCCACCACCCTCTGGGTGAAGAAGCTTTTCCTCATGTCCAACCTAAACCTCCACCGTCACATCTTCCTACCATTCCCTTGGGTTCTGTCATTGGTCACCAGAGAGAAGAGATCAACGTCTTCCCCTCCTCCTCCTCTTGGTGAGGAAGCTGTAGATCACGATGAGGTCTCCCCTTAGTCTCCTCTTCTCCAGGCTGAACAAACCAAGTGACATGTGGTTTCCTCTCCAAACCTATCACCAACTTAGTAGCCCTCTTCTGGACACCCTCAAGTAGCTTTATATCTTTTTTATCCTGTGATACCAGAACTGCACACAGTGCTCCAGGTGAGGCCGCATCAGTGCAGAGCAGAGCGGGACAATCACCCCCCTTGCGCCGCCTGGCAATGCTGTGCTTGATGCACCCAGGACACGGTTGGCCCTCTTGGCTGCCAGGGTACACTGTTGCCTCATGTTCCACTTGTCATTGACCAGAACCTCCAGATCCCTCTCTACAGAGCTGTTTTCCAGCATCTTGTTCTCCAGTCTGTATGTACAGCCAGGGTTGCTGTGTCCCAGGTGCAAAATCCAGCACTTGCCTTGTTGAACTTCATGCAGTTGGTGATTGCCCAGTTACCTAGTTTGTCCAGATTCCTCTGCAGGGCCTCTCTGCCCTTGGGAGTTGGTCTGGATATTTCTTTTTTTCCTTAGTTTTTATCGAACACTTCCCATGTGTTTTTTAATTTGGTCGGAGTAGATGGTTAGCTTAACAGAGTTTCTTTTCATCTGTTATTTTTCTAGGTGCTTTTTACCCATCTTATTGCCTCCCTGCTTTCTAGAGATAGCTGTATTTGAAAGGAGAAGTGATTTATGCTGAAGTCTTATTTGACATGTTCTTTAGGTTCTTCAGGACAAAAAGATCTACCAGATAGACATATCAATATTTATTCTAATTTATAGTCAGTATATGCTATTTCAAACAAAGAGCTGAATGAAGAGTTTAGCTCAAGCACTGTGGAAAAACTTTTTAAAAATCTAAAACAAAAGGAGGAATAACCTTCTTGCTAGACACATTTTCAAAATCCTGGAAGATGTGTTCATTCACTCGTGTTTAACTGGGAAATCATTTATTGTTTCTTTTTACACAAATGAAAATTAAATTATAACATTCTTCAAATCCTGTCGTTCATATATTGTTCTTCTATGTGCATCCTACTCCTAATCTGGACCAGAACTGTATGTCCAAACTCTCTTGGGGTGCCACGGCCCTCTCCACAGACTGCCTATAACCTGTTGTTCCACGGTGGGGTTGTGCTGAAAAATTAGAAGAGACACTTGAGTGACAGCTCTGTCTCCTCCTCCTCTGCTTGGAGTAGGCATGCTCAGTCTGCTGCTACTTTCAAAGGAGTACTTAGGGTTGGGGAAGGAAGAAATATAAAGAGAAAGGAGATCAAAAATGTTTTTCCTCTTTGGCAAGGGTTTCTTTAGAACCAATGGAAAGGGGTTTGCCAGCCCTGAACAAGCTTCTGTAGGTTGTCCTTTGCTGAATGTTCCCATGGTGCTGCTTTTAATCTCCTGGACTCATGCTTAATGGGTCAGTGACTTCAATCGCGAAGTTATTAACAGATCCTTCTCACGTGACAGAGGAGGTTAGATCTTCTCCACCCAGCCTTCAGAAAGGGTTAGGCAGGAATTTATTTTAAGCATCAAGTGCATGCCGTGTTATATCAGATTTCCTACTTTTTAGGAAAACAAGGCAAAAATCTCTGCAAAAATTCCCACATATTACTGAAAGTGTTACCAGCTAGAGCTTCACGTCCCTTTCCTTACCCCATCTAATACAGTCACATACACCCAATTCATTACTGCTGCTAACAGCAAGATCTTGACCTATGACTCAATGCTGAATACAGCTGTAAATGCTCCCCAGCCCCTGCAGCAACACTGACATCCAGCCCAGCCGAGCCTGGCTCCTCAGATCCTGAGTGCACTTGTTGATGCAGCATCACTCTTTCCCATAATAGGCATCAAACTTGCACAGTTCAGTGTCTGTGTCTAAAAATACAGGTGCTGATCAGTGAGCTGAATAGCTCAGTTTAAAATATATTGGCAGCAAAGACTCCATAGGAAGAACTTATAAAGCTGTGTGCGGAAAACCCTTAGAAAGCTTGGTGCCTTTCTATGTGCTTTCCCTGTTGCCTTCTGGACTACTCTATTGCACGAACATATATTTAGGACTGTAAATCCCCTATTTCAGTTACCATATTTGCCCAAACTGTAGCTCATAAATTAAGCAAGGCTTTATTTGCATGCCACTCTTTCCAATTTCCATCACCATTTCAGGCCTTCTCAATGGGCCTCTGCAAAGGTTTTCCAGGTTATTGGGGCTTTCTTTTCAGTCTTTGCAACTTGCTGTCTTACAATCTGTTTCTTAAATTGGATGTTTCTGGCAAATAAAAATATTTTGAAGAACACAGAAAAGTAAGGATTTTTAAGACTGCATACACATGCTGATTATGTGTCATGGGAGTTTGTTACTATTAATGTAAAACTAGATAAAGGAACATTTTTAGATGAGATATTAAATACTTGTAATGATTAATGTGTGTGACACCTTATGCAATAAAAGAGGCATCGTCATACCTCATTCTGTTTGAAGGATTGGCTAAGTTTGGATGAACAAGAATGATGTCCAGACCAAAAATCTTATTGTGAAGCAGGCTATTTTTCATAAACTGAGGCATAGAGTTTTTTATTTAAAGCAGAGACAGGAAAAATAAATCTCTGAATTTGGAGTTACTACAGGGATGCTTTATAGTTTGCAACCTCACAATGTTACCTTACCTATTTTATGAGGTGAATAAAACCTAAGATCTTAAAATCTAATTTTATTGGCAGTAATTAAGGAGAATATTGGAAGAATACACTTTCCATTGTCTTGTGATAAAGGACATCTCTGGAGCTCTGAATTTATAACTGGCTTTTCAGCTTTTTTTCTGAAGTAAAGAAGAATAAAGAAGCACATTTACCATCAAGAATATAAAAGCTGATTTTCTGTTGACATAAGCATATTCAAAATAATCTGAGGCCAATTACGTTCTAAGGTATAATTTGCCATGTGTTTTTTTGGTAGATATCTTACCCAGCTAATCAGAGTAGAAGCTCATTCATCCAGAGTGTCTAACAGTGGCACTAAAAGTTCATGATTTAGTATGTATAACTCCTCATTGAATTTTTCTAAGAAATCTGCTACGATTACATTATGCTGAGTTATTAAAATGACAGCATTTGTGCTGTATAGATAATGTAAATTCACTCCTACACTGTGTTCCATGATTTGTTTTCCAAACAAATGCTCCTTTTTTCCCTCTTGTTTGCATTTACCATGTTTTGGGATATCTTTGCATCTCATGTCAGTTAGGCGAGGATAATAAGCCTATTGATTTTTATGCACAGATTGGCGGGGAAATAAGTCAGTAGTGTATATTTCTTTCTTGCTATATACATAATATCACATTGTCATCAAATAAACAAATGTGCTGATTTGCACTTGCTGTGCAATGCCTGTGCTTGCTTTAAAGAAAAAGCAAAATGAAACAGCATGTTTTATGTAGAGCTTTTTAACTTATAACACACACTTTTTTTCTTCAAAAGTAGGAAGTTATATTGTGAGACTCACCTACAAAAAAGTGGTGTCCGTTCTGTTGATGTTTCCTCCTATTTCCATCCCCTTATTTGTTGTTGACATTTGCATGAGAAATAGAGCTTTATCTTGAAAAGTTCACATAATGCTGCTGCTACATCTTTTTATACCATCCTCCTAACCTGATGCAGCTTCACCACTGGAGTAGGATGCAGGAATAAAGCAGCAAGGAGAATGTTGGCTTTAAGCCAACTTTGTTTTTCCCCTTCTGTGACCAGCAGGAAAGTGGTCAGTCAAGAGAGGAAGTTTCATAAGTCTTCAGTGAGTCCCTGTTTAAACTCCTGAAGATGAAAACCTGCTCCCTGTAAGGGAAACAGGACTATTGATCTCAGTAGCCTTGGCTCAGAGGGCAAAAAAGTCAGTGCACCATGGAAAGTGTCCTGTGTTCATAGCTGTTTCCAAAAGTTGTAAGAGTCAAAAGTGCTGAACCTGCTTTAGAAGACACAAATCATAGGAAATCTCAAGGAGACCTGCTACATGGATTACCAAACAAACAAACAAACAAAAAAACCCAAACCAAACCACCCTCAAGGACATATGCCATCAAACCCACAAGACCGAAGGCAATGGTTCATGGCTGTGGCTGTAACAGCGGCTGCTGATCTTTGACATCACAAATGTGCTCAGAGAGCGAAATGGCCAGGTTGGGTAACTGTTGTCTCAAGGCTTCCTATATAGTCAACATAGAGGCTCCTTCAAAGCTTTCAGTCTTCACACTAGAAGTTTTATCTCAGTCCCCTGAAGGAGTCCACCTGCTGCTGTGAAGACCAGCCCCTAAGTAACTATCCCTGAACGGTGTGATTTCTCTAACAGCTTCAGCCACCCTGGAAATGAACTTTTTCTGTTACAATTCACACTTAAACCCATACAGATAAGTCGGATCTCTTCCTGGTACCACGGCAGCCAGGAGGATGATTAAGGGTTAAACTTATTTTGGAAAGGATTTTCTTTTAGCCTTATCTGTTTTACTGAAGATTTGGTTAACTTTCATTTGGAATAAATGGTATGTTTTCTCTAGATGTCTAGGTGCTGTATCCTGTCAGATGGATTGCACTTGGGTCTACTCAGTATCCTGCAAGCTGTGATATTCTCTCACTCAAGCCAAATACATTCACAAGCCTATGACATTACCTCCTAACTTTGGAAAAAGCAATTTCCTCCTAATATTCCCTGATACATACATTTAAGAGGTCAAGAGGCTACTATTGCTTAAAAGTAAAATAAACTAATTGTTTAGACAACATAATGTATGTTATTCCTGTGCTTGGTGACCCTGAACACATCCTCCCCGAGAAAACATCAGAGAAAACAGAATAATACTTTCTGTCTTCTTGAAGTTTTGGATAAGGCCCTAAGAATTTCTAATCTTGTGTCATTACTTATGTGTCATTACTTGCATTTTCCCCTTCTCCTTTCTGATTGCTCTGTTCTATGAAGTCTCTACAAACAGAGGCATTTATGGGAAATACTACTCTTACATTTGCTACTAACATTATTGCACCTCAAAAAATATAAGGTGGTCACTAGAGAGGATGTAAACACAGGTCAAGTTTGCATTAATTTTTACTTACAATTTCGGTCTTAATTTTTAAATATTTCATATTTTTTCTTTTAAGTGTAGGAGAGCAGTAAGATCTTCTAAGTCTCAAAATTTTTATCTCCCTACAGATTCTCTGAAAGGAAAAAATCCCAAGAATCCAGAGGGATCAAAAGAAAAAGGTAATTGCAGAAGTTAAGAAATTCAGAACCTAATATCAGAAGAGCTATTCAATGCTAGAAGCAGGTCTTGAGTAGGAATATATGAGGATGAAAAACCAAACCCATCCTGGTACATGTTTAGGTTACTTTATCCATTATATTGGTTTTAATAACATTTGTGCTGTATGTATCCCCAGTAGCATCCCTAGTAAATGCCTGGACTTCTTTTAAATGCAGACATATTCATTCTGGGGAATATACTAAATGTATTTTTATACCACCTTTGGATGTTAGTCTGTGAAAAACGAGTTGTCTAAATCCCATAGTGGGTACAATCCTGCAGGGAACTAGACTAAATCTGGTCCCTGTGGCTGTGACTCAAGAATGTGGTTGGCTGAGAATGAGACTGGCTGAGGCTACTGACAGATCTAGATGTTTTGAGAGGAACTGATATAAGTCAGGTTTTTTTCCTGTATTGTTGCCAATATGGGAACAAACATCTCTCATTTTTTCAGTTGCAAGAGGTTGGCCTGCAAGCTGTGAACACAAAGGTCACGAATTTTTCAATAGTGTTTATTTGGAGAAAAACCTATTTGTTGCAATGTGGTATGTTTTGAACACTAATACGAAGAATTACAAGATTCATGGGCACTGATGACTTTCTGGAGAGTACTGAAACAGCTCAAAAATTTCAGGGTAAAAGCAAAGGCTACCAGAACTGTGCAGGGTGCCTGACCTATAATGGCACATCTGAAGTCCAAATTGTGATGAAGTTCAATTTTTTTGGAAGCTGGAGGTATTCAATACAGCCCATATAATGCTTGGCATAGCGCAGATTACTGAGTAGATATAGAGCAAAATTATGTACTTCTGGAGGAACTGATTATTCCTTGAGAAAAATCCAGGAAATTAAGCCAGGACACCACTTGGGGCTCGGGATTCTTCTCTTTGTCAGTGTCTCACCCAGGCACCACAACAAGATCATAGTTTGGATTTATTTGTGCCTAGCTAACTTCTGGAATTTCTTTCATCCTTGGGTTCCACCTTGTCAGGTGCAAGAAAGGGAGAACTAGAATTTAAATGTTTTTCTCATCTGCTTTAATACTTTGTCATATACTGCAGAAAAAATGAAGATACAGTTATGTTCTTGGACTATTCATTGTGACATAAAATATATGAATGTACCTTTGAAGGATGAGCACTGCCTTTATTTTATACCCAGCTTGTTTGTGATTTTAAAAGGCTATGTATATGCAAGAAGTGAAAACCTGTTTACACGTGATACCTGTATGGCGTCTTTGATTTTAAATAATAATGGAGGTCTGGTCCTTTTGTAGCTCCTGAATAAAGAAAACTCCCATTTCATCAGCAGCCTCTTGCTTTCAAAACCAATATGTCTAGTATTTCAATTGTACTAATGTAGATTAATTTTTTATTTGGGTTCAGCAAATGAAAAATCCATTGATGCCAATTGGCCTATAAAATTGCCTTCCTCTTTGTAAGTTGTTATTCTTTACCGCCTACTTGAGAGATATCTTAACAGTTTCCTCAAAATGTGAAGAAATTATGACATACTGAAGGTATTTTGCATTATTATTTTGCATATCCAGGTCTAAAAGGATGAATTAATGACATTGGTGTTGTGTCCTGTTCTTTAATTCCATGTTGTTAAATCCATTTATTTTTTGCAGCCATGGCTGAAGTGACCATGAAATGGTGGAGTTCAAGATCCTTAGGGCAGTGAGGAAGGTACACAGCAAGCTCACTACGCTGGTTTTCAGGAGAGCAGAATTTAGCCTCTTATGGGATCTGCTTTGTAGAGTACCATGGGATAAAGGACTGAAGGGTAGAGGGGCCTAAGAAAGCTGGTTAATATTCAAGGATCACTTCCTCCAAGCTTAGGAGCGATGCATCCCAACAAAGAAGTCAGGCAAAAACACCAGGAGGCCTGTGTGGGTGAACAAGGAGGTCCTGGACAAACTCAAACACAAAGGAAACCTACAGAGGGTGGACATAAGGACAGGTAGCCTGGGAGGAATACAGAGAAATTGTTTGAGCAGCCATGGATCTGGTTAGGAAATCTAAAGCCCTGATAGAGTTAAACCTGGCCAGGGACTTCAAGGGCAACAAGAAAAGCTTCTATAGGTATACTGGTGACAAATGGAAGACTAAGGAAAATGTGAGCCCTCTCTGGAGAAAACAGGAGGCATGGTTACCCAGAATATGAAGAAGGCTGAGGTACTCAACGACTTTTTTGTCTCAGTCTTTGCCAGGAAGTGCTCTAGCCACACTGCTGAAGTCACAGATGTCAAAGGCAGGGACTGGGAGAATGAAGAACCACCCACTGTAGGAGAAAATCATGTTCAAGACCATCTAAGAAACCTCAAGGTGTCCACGGGACCTGAGGAGATGCATCTGTGGGTCCTGAGGGAACTGCCAGATTATGTTACTAAGCCACTGTCCATCGTATTTGAGAAGCCATGGCAGTCCAGTGAAGTTCCCACTGACTGAAAAAGGGGAAACATAACCGTCATTTTTAAAAAGGGAAAAATAGAAGACCCAGAGGAGTACAGGTCAGTTAGTTTCACCTCTGTGCCCAGCAAGGTAATGGAGCAGATCCTCTTGGAAACTACGCTAAGGCACATGGAAAATAAGGAGGTGATTGGTGACAGCCAGCATAGCTTCACTGTGGGCAAATTGTGCCTGACAAGTTTGTTGGCCTTCTACAACAGGTTTACAGCATTGGTGGATAAAGGAAGAACTATCATCCTCTACCCGGACTTGTTCAAAGCATTTGACACTATCAGGCATGACATCCTTGTCTCTAAATTGGAGAGGCATGAATTTGATGGATGGATCACTCAGTGAGTAAAGGAATTGGCTGGACGGTCACACTCAAAGAGTTGCTGTCAAAGGTTCAATGTCCAAGTGGAGACCGGTGATGAGTAGCATTCCTCAGGGCTCAGTATTGGGACTGGCCCTGTTCAACATCTCTGCTGGCAACATGGACAGATTGGGATCGAGCGCACCCTCAGCATGTTTGCTGATACCACCAAGCTGTGCGGTGTGGTCAGCATGCTGGAGGGAAGGGATGTCATCCGGGGGCACCTTGACAGGCTTGAGAGGTGGACTCATGCAAACCTCATGAAGTTCAACAGGGCCAAGTGCTAGATCCTGCGCATGGGTTGGAGCAACCCCAAGCACAAATACAGGCTGGGCAGAGAATGCATTGAGAGCAGACCTGAGGAGAAGGACTTAGCAGTGGTGGTTGATGAGAAGCTCAACATGAGCTGGCAGTGCACCTCCAGCCCAGAAATCCAACCATATCCTTGGCTGCACAAAAAGAAGCATGACCAGTAGGTTGAAGAAGATGATTCTCTCCTTCTGCTCTGCTCTCATGAGACCCCACCTGGACTACTGCATTCAGCTCTGGGGCTCCCAACATAAGAGGAACATGGACCTGTTAGAATGAGTCCAGAGCAGGGCCACAAAGATGATCAGAGGGCTGGAGTACCTCTGCTATGAGGACAGGCTGAGAGATTTTGGGTTTTTTAGACTGAAGAAGTCTCTGAGAGACATTACAGCAGCTTTCCAGTACCTAAAGGGGACCTATAAGGAAGCTGAAGAGGGACTTTTTACAAGGGCATGTAGGGATAGGACGAGGGGTAAAGGCTTTAAACTGAAAGAGGGTAGATTTAGGTTAGATAAGGAAGAAATCCTTCACTGTGAGGTTGGTGAGGCACTGGAACAGGCTGCCCAGAGTTGTGGATGCCCCATCCCTGGAAGTGTTCAAGGCCAGGTTAGATGGGGCTTTGAGCAATCTGGTCTAGTGGAAGGGGTCCCTGCCCATGGCATGAGGGGTTGGAACTAGATAGTCTTTTGGGTCCCTTCCAACCCAAACCATCCTATGATTCTGTCTTTTTTGGTGTCTACATATCAAATTGTTTGACTTGCTTTTGTTTCAAGTGTCATTTTAATGTTGTAACCTGACTTGTGATAAATGTTAAATGTTTCTTTCTAGAGACTAGTAAAAGAAAAGATGTGAAGCCTTCAGCAGCCTTAAAGGAGAAGGGTAATGTCTTATCATTATGTGGCTGGGAAATAACCAGTAGTCCTCATGAAAGGGTCTGCCGGTATCTCAGTGCAGTTTTGATATATTTGGAAATACAGGCTTTTGTAGAAAAGGAACTAAATTTAGCTTCTTCTCACTTAGTAAATCTGATATATTGAAAGGAGAAGTGACTAACACAATTCAGAAATAATAAATCCATTACCCTTATTGTGATGTTCTTTGGCTGTCTGACCTGCATAGCCAATATTGCAGTGGGAATGCTGGCCTGTTCTCAGTGAATTAGTAAAAGTGCTGTTACTGAATTCACATGACAGGCTGACATGATAGGCTGCACAGGAATGATTGCATGGTTTGGATTGCAGAAACTTTGCCAGCTAATTTAGTGTGAGTTACTTTTCTTTTGGTTTCTATTCTTAAATTGACCCTTTTATTGAAGAAAACTAATTCTAATTCTTAACACTTACCTCTTTTGCACATGTTGCTTGATCTGGTGTTATACAAGTTTGTTGTAGTACTGATTGACACAGTGTGTACTTACATTACTAACTTTCTCCTTCCGTCTTTGTGTTTCATATTTTTCCAGACTCTTCAAAAGGAAAAGAAATCAAGGCTTCAACTACAACAAAGGATAAAGGTAATAATCCCAAATTAAGCATTAGTATAAGAGTCAGTTGAGAAAATAAATCCACTGTGCAAGTATTCTCAAAAAAACCCCTAGTTTCTTCACTGAGCCATCCATAAATATCCTTGACTGGCATCCTTTGCTGCTGGACATTCTCTTTACCTGCATGATAAACGGGAGATACATATGGGGCTATTCAAGGAAGTTGTAGCAGTAGTACTTTATAGCCCCCAAAGTTATGAGGACTTGTTTTCTTCTTTCTGAATTTTTTTCTCATTCTTTCTATTTAAGTTTGTCATTTTGGATCGCATTTTACTTTTCTTCTATAACACATTATTTGGCTGTGCTTTGCTCTCTCTTCTTACATTGAAATATCGTCACTAGTCATCAAATAAAGATAAATTACAATTTATAGTACATGACCTCTTAAATACCAGGCAATTTTAGGCAGTGATAAAACTATAATTATAATTAACCAAATACTTTCAGGTTTATTTATTCATACCAACTAAATTCAAACAAAACTTCATTTTACTTTGACACTATTTGCATATTGATTTAGTATCACTTGCTCATTAGAAAGCAGTCTCTCAGGTTAAATATGTAAATAATTTAACATGGATAAGAATGTATAATAACTTGCTGACTACTAATAGTCATTTGAGCTGTGGAAATATGGTAGTCAATCCTAGAATCTTTCAGACAGTTTTGAAAACTATTTCAGATAATTGAATGATATTACTTCCTATCTTTAGATTTTCCCTAAGGATCACCAGAAATAATGAGGCAATATTTTCTCTGACAAAGTCATGAAAGATAACATTTGCAAGTTTTTAAGTGCAGCTACTTCACATAGTGTATCTAAGTATTATACAGAAGAAAAGTACAAATCAGCTGTTACTTTACACAGTTGTATGTGAAGTGAAGTGAAGGCTTAAGTGCTACAAAAGGAACTAGGGCTTAAATAGTCTGCAACTCTTTGAAGTAGTTAAAGTAGATGAACCTGCATTGTCAGTTCAAGGTCAAGGACATTAGAAAAATAGGGAAACATTATCGTACCAATTGTACCAATTCTTTTAGTTTATTTTAGTAAACAGGGAGTTCTGCAGTAGGGTTGGGGTTTTTTGTCTGTTGGTTATTGGTTTAATACAACTTGGCTTTTACATTTCGAGCTTCAGGCAAGCAAGGCCTATGGAATTCCTTCTAGGTTCTAGCAAACACATCTGTGAAACATAGATAGGTTAATGAAGAGTTAAACATTGATTAGACCATTAGCTATTTGACTATTGAGCTTCCCATTGAGTTTCTTATCTGAGTCTTCAGCTCTACATAAATATTTCTGGGTTTAAGACTGATTGATTTAAATTTAAGTGATAATAAAAGTAAAATACTATTTATTACAAAGGATCAAGTAAAAGAAGTAATACATGTCTGTAAGTTTTTTAGCTACACTGGTAATGAATTAGCTTCAGTGAAGTGTCAAACACCTGCCCAAATATAGAGAAAAGTAAGCGTTTAAAAATTACTTAATTAGCTCAGTTTGATCAGTCAGTGAAACAACTGGTGAATAACAGCTCCTTTCAAGTTCCTAAACTGAGCTCCTGCAAGAAAGGACATTTTAAATTAAACATTGTAGAATTTCACTGACTACACATGAAGCAGTTTATGCTCAGTATATTTGAGAACAAAACTCAATACTTCAAAGTGATTAGCTCCAGTATCTCTTTTTTTTTTTTTTTAAATAAAATTAAGTCTTCTTCCCATGGCAGGTGATAGGACGCATGCAAGATTTTCCTTATTCTATAGCAGTAGAAAATATGAGATATGTTCCCAGTGAACTTTCACATCACACAGAATTTTTCCACATGGGCTATTTTTTTTTTTTACGTATAGATTAAAATACCATAAGAGACATAAAAGATTCTGTGTCTTGCAGTCTTACAGTTTCCTACTTGTCAAGATACAAGAACCAAGATCTGAACATTTAGCACAGACTATGCTGAGTTTAACTACACTGCAGTACAGAGTCACATTACAGACACCTGTGATTATTTTGATAAAGAACAGTGTCTTGGATGAAATCAGAATGAGAACTGATTGTTTTTCTGTGGTAGCAGTAGGATATTTGGATGACCAATGCCATAATTTAGTGAGGACTAATAGCTCTGAGTCTGCACAGCCTTTACCAGCTTCCCAAGTGAGATGAGCACTACTCGTTTCAGTTTTCCCAGTGGCTTGTATATGACCTTGCAGGTCACCTGTGGATGTACTCGGTGCCTTGCACAGCTCACTGAGAGCAGCTGATACCTCAGAGCAGTGAGAGCATTTCACTTTGATTCTTTCTGGCTCTATAATAACTTAAAATATTTGGATTAGATGTTGTTAGATAAATGATCAGGCGAATTGCCTTATTTTTAAGTCTCGTGTATCTTAGTTAGGTCTATAAAGCAGCTGTTCTGAGCAGGACGGCAGACCCTTCAAGGCCCCTGGAGCAAGACTGCAACAGAAAAATGTAACTTGAGTGGAAACATCTCAGTGTCTACAGTCTACATGCCTGCAATAGGATTTGATCATTTTCTAGACACCAAAGTTCATGACAGAGCAAATTTTATACAAGCTCACTCTGAAGGCTGTTCAGCTCAATGATTGCAGGTTTTTAGAAGTTGTTTCTGTCTTTTCTGTTCCATGTGACAGATCTTCATAAGCCATTTCTTAGCTCCTGGGATTCATAGGAATGCAGCACTTCCAGAAACAAATAAAACTTACTCAGTGACACTGAATATGTATGACAAGACATTGACATTTTGTCAGAAGAATGTAACCCCAATGCTCAAAGTGGCTTTAAGCATCCATGTGGGATGCTGTGCTTCACTACACCTCTCTTTCTTAATAATTATAAGTGACATGTCACATAGATCAGGCAGACAGTTTGAGAAAAGCCTCTGTAGGGAAAAGTGTTCCAAAAATTTTGCAGCCATTGCCCTGCAAAGAAGTGCAAACAGGAGATCACCTTTATGAGCACTGGTACTTTTCTTTTTTAGCCAACTGAGAGGACACAGGGAGCTTCTTTAGTTGACACAGTTTAAACTAACCAACCAAAAAATGCCTTGAGAAAAAGCAGTGGTTTGATTAGCACTTGCCACTTTACAGAGATCTGTCAAATCCAGTCTAAATTGCATTATAGAAGCGACCACAGTGTAACCCCTTTTTTAAGATAAATACATTTTTGAAATGTGAAAGTCAAATTCACACAAGCTGGATAGCAACAGAAAATCATGACTACAAAGAAGCTAAATGCAAGGTAGATATATTAAGTGCATAAAAGTTGCAATATCAGCCTGTTTAAATGGTCCATCCATTATAGAACCTCATTGCTCAACACTGCTGATGAGAAATACTTCAAAAAAACATAGGAGCTTTAAAAGTCAGACACTAAGATAATGACAGATGTATAAATACCAAGACTGAGTCATAGTGGGAGGTATAAAATTTCTATTGTGAGTCAGACCTTCTCTGTAAAAAATCTCCAGTAGACATCAGAAAATAAGAGAAAAAGAACAGAAATTATACACATAATATGAAGGAATATCATATTACAAAATGGAGGAGATAAAATTTTAATTCCAAAAAGCAGTTCGGATAAATTAAAAATGAGGCAAGTTTTATGGCAAATTATCAGCTGTAACTTTGTCCTTATGGTTTTATACTTGATTTTTTATTATTTCATTAAGGAAAATATTCAAGCTGAATAAGGTGCATCTGCATATATGTGTAGAAATACACATCCAGTAGTCAAAACAGGTTTGTAAATGAAAGTATGTCTTCTGATAGTTAAGGTATTAATATTTTCTGGAGGCAAGGACTGCTACATACTGGGACTCCCAGATGTCTGTGATAGCACTCTGAAAAGTCCTCTGAATGCCTACATATAACTTTTTTATTTATAAATGCTTATGCAATAAAACAAAATTCTTGTTGTATAATATTGTTTTACATAGTAACTGATATCAGAAACCAGGATTCTTTCTGACTGGGACAGTGTGCTTCTCAACAGCTCACAGAGTCAGACCCCCCCTGGTTTATTGCCATTTAATGGCCCAATTTAACTCTTTTCTGCACAGATCTAGTGAGAAACTGTTCCTCTCCAAAACCGTATTTGACACTCTAAAACCAGAGAATGGCAGAGAGAGACTTTCATCCTCTGGTATGTCAGAGAGATCTGATCCCTGGGTAGCTCTGCCCCGCTTTTGTGGTATTTTCAGAGATTTGTGTCTATCTTTGGGACCGGGCTTGAATTAATCCTCATGCATTTTAGGTATCAAGCACCACAGACTCAGACAGGGATGGGACAGGTCATCCTTCTGCCAGTAGTCAGTATTTCTCGTTCCTTAGTTGTCAATGAGAGGCTGGAGCAGACCGCACAAGTAGTCAAAGCAGATCCACTCAGGCATGTAACCGCTCTCTTATCACCTCTACCCAGTGACTTTACAGGAGGCCTGATAATCCGTATAGTCTGAATCCTGATAATCTGGAAGAAAAGCTTGCACACTTGTGTTGCTTGTGTATTCTCATTAAGGCATTACTGGTAATAAAGAGAAAAACACTATAAACTTTTGGGAGGGTTACCTAATGAATTAAGTTTTTCTTAGCAGATCTGACAGCTACGTCTTACAATCAAGACAAAAGTGATAGTCAGCTTATGCAGGGAAGTTCTACTGCAACACCTTCCTTCCCCATTAATAATAAAATGCATAAAGATAATTGAATAAGAAGTTAGTTCTCCAAACCTGTTCATTAAAACCTGGACCACAAGAGGAAAAGGGCAAGAAAGGTGTTTCTTGCTGCTGAATAAGAATCATTCTAAACACAGATGCTCCAAGCAATTTAAGGGCTAAATTCTCCTCTCTGTTGCTCACTATGCTGCTTTTAACTGTGGTTTCTTAATGTGATTAAAATTTCTCTTGACATGGTTAAGAGAAATTCTGAACTCAGACCAGAAGGAGAGAGAAACTATCAGTTAGGAAGACCTGAGAGAGAAATATCACTATATACGGTTCTTAAATATTTTTTAAAAGTACCTTCTTACCAAGCTATGAACAGATGAACAATTTATGGTGAGATGGGCAAAAAGAGTATCAACTTAGTGAATTCCAGCTGTAGCTGCCTGCATGAGTTGGTTTTCACTTCAGCATAACAGCACGCATATGAACAGTTCTCACAGATTACCTGACACGGGATGAGCCTGCATTTGATCTTGTGTTACCATAACTTACCATAACTTGGTCTGTTACCAAAATAAATGTAAGAACTTAGTCAAAACTTCCACCAACTTTAGGCAAATCAGTTACTGTCTGTCTCAAAGTGTGTCAAAGTACATACAATATTTTAAATTACTCCAGGATTACTCAGAGATTTAAAAATCTGTCAGGAAAATTGGTGAAATCATAATGAAAATCAGAACAAAACCAAGTATCTGGAAAATCACATCACAGAGATCTAGCCTGCATAGTTTCTGCAACAGGAAGTGACGCCTTAGTAATAAGTATTTTGAATATCTTAATAAAGTAATGAATACAACATTTATGAGATGATTTAAATAGTTTTTTTCAAAGTTCCATTATAGGAATTACTGCAGAAACTAAATAATATCTGCCTAAGAGACACAGTATTGAGGGAAATAAGTGTCTGATTAGGAAGCAGAGAGCAATTGATTAATTTTCATATTGCAGCTCATTTACAGAATAATTGCTTATGATTCTATGTCTGGACTCATGCTGTATTTCTTAATTAACAGAAAAAGATACAAATAGTAATTTCATGAATTTTTTACATTACATAAAATTAATTAAAGAATTCAGGGTCAGAAGGGGCTGCAATATATTGAATTTACAAGGTGAACAGACAGCATGATGGCAAAGAAATTTATTGTAAATAAATAGAACATAATATATACAGGAGGGAAAATATTAAAGAATAATTTATCTCTAAATTAACTGTGTCATTTAAGGAAAGAACCTAAGTATTACTGCTGAAGAACTTTCTTCCATATGCAGATGCATTAGGAAAATGTGTATAGTGTTTTAAGACCATTGCATAAATGAAAGATGCATCTTGTCTGGAGTGTTGTACAAAAAACTCTTACATGATAATGTGTCACTGGAGTGGGCTAGGAAATAGTAACAGAAGTCTCATAGAAAGAGAAACAGGAAACATCCATATTACCTTTGAGATTAATTAGTATGATCAAGATAAGACTGAAAATCACAAATACAAGTCAAGGGCTCTTCAAAAACATATCTATATGGAAATGCAGTTTTCATAGCCCAGATTTTCATAATTAATTATTGTAAATTTAGAAAGAAAGTTAAATTTCATGTGTCAGGATGGAAACCAATTGCTTGCTACAAGAAAATAACACGAACATTTGTGGAAGAAATCAATTCCTCGACGGTATTCAGACTAAATATTTGTTCTTGGCTACACTGGGACATAAAGCTACATGGAACAGACTATTTTTGAATAGGAAACTGTTTTCAAGATTTTTGGTGTTTTCAAGACATTTTCAAGATTTCAGAAAAGTTTTTGTTCTCAGAAAATTCCCTCAGATCTATGAGTATCTATGGGATTCAAGGTCTGCTGGTGATCTAGATTCAAGTTTCTGATACCAGCTGAAAATAATAGAATCATCCTCAACCTATTTGGGGTTTGTTTTTTTTTTTTATTTTTTTTCTACATGAAAATATGTGCTACATCGACACACTTCCACCACTGGAAATTTACCTTTATTTTCCCACTCCATTGAAAAAATGTTGGACAAAGTCAGCCATGCTTTGCAATGATTTTTTTTCCCCATTCCCAAAACATAAAATATGATGGTGCTCACTTCTGTTTTCCAGAGTAGTTGTTGATCTGGATTTATGATCCCTGAAAATGGCATGTGTATCCTTGATAAACATGTTTTGCTTTGTACTATATATTAACTGGAAATGTATGATTTGATTTGGATAAATCTAGGAAAGGAAGATTTTGATTCAAAGCTGTTAATATAGTTCTCCTTGAAAAGATTCGTAAGTACAAATTCCTAATTCAAGAGCTACATGATACCTCCCATCAGTACAGTGAAAAAATCCAGTTTGCTTAAGAATTTGGTCATTCTCCAAATAATCAGGTTAAAAAAGAACACAGCCAGGAGCATTTCTCATATCTGAGCATCACATTTCCTATTTCATCATTCTATTTTATTTCACGTCCTTCCCTGCTCAGCTATAGTATATTACTCACATTTGTTCTCAGCAGGTAATCTGGCTTTTTATCAGTTGTAGACCAAATTCCTTGGGTAATCTATCCATCTTTTTGCTGCATTTCAGGTACAAACACATTGCTCAGCTTCTGAAAGAGCAATGTAAAGGATGGTGTTTGTGCTCTTTTCCATTCATTCCTTGTCATTTTAAGTTTGAGTAACAGGATTTGATCAGAGTAATGCTATTGGTGACAGTAGTCAGAATGAGGTCTCTTCTGTCTCTTAAGATTTGTTGAGTATTTACAGTACATTCCATTGGAAAAACCGTGGCCAAGGTGAAAATTCAGACAGCTGTCACAATAGGATATGATAGCATAATAATAGAAATTAGCTACCCGTAAGTGCAGTGGCAGGCACAGCTGGATCTGGCTCTGGCTGTGCTTGCCTCAGCACTGGAGGCGTGCTGAGCCACAGCCTGCCAGCTGGCAGGACAGACATCGGGAGGAGCCCAGAGGTGCACTTATAAGCCCTACCCAGAGTCTTGACATCCGGGGTTCCTCTTGATTCGGGAGTTCCTCCAATATACTTCAAGTGGCAATGTAAACGTGCCGTCTGAAAGCCGCTCAGGCTTCTGCAGCAGCTTTTGGGGGAAAAATTACTAAATCCTCTGTAACAACAGTTCTGTGAAAGGTACACTTCACAGCTTTGACATGCACATCGCCTAGGAAAGCAAAGTGACTGCAAAGAGGACCAGATCATGGAAACCTTGTGGCTGTTTTCTGCTAATTCTAGGCATGAAAGCTTTTTTTCTACTGCTGGGTGCGTACTTAAGATACTCAAAATTTGTTTCCTTCTCAAAGGAAAATAAGTGGTAGAAACCATGAAAAATCTTCAAAATCAGGATTATTTTCGTGACAGGCCACTGATACATGACATTTCACTAATTTCAGGTCTAACCTTTTCCTTTTTGATCTGCTTTATCCAAATGCATTAACAATTTGAAACAAAATTACTTTTCATTTTAAGAACACTGAAGAGGCAGAGATCAGCACCTAAACCCAAAATGCAAACACCTGAGACTGTGCCTGCTCCCCCATTCAATCCCTTTATTTCTGTCCTGCACCAGGGTATGTTCTCCAAAGGAAGAGCAGAGCTCTGCTTCTGCTTGTTTCCAGTTCCGGTGTCACATCAGGTCTGTTCTTACTGCCAGCCTGGTGCCAGTCGCTCTTTTCTGGGACATCTGAATTTGAACTCCTCTGTCTTTGTTTGCCCAAAAATGCCAGCCTAAGGCAGAGGCTTACTAGCACCACCTCTAGCAGACATTTCAAAATAAAGTGACATCTGTAACTATATTTTAGAAGGTTGAGTCCTATAAATGTAGGCTGGGGAATAGGTAGTGCATAGATTTCAAATAGGCTCAGCTCCATCAGGATTGCTGCAGTCATCTGCAAATGCATGTGACCTTCCCATGTAACCCTCCCATTTGAGACATCTCAGACCTTTTAGTAAAATTTTAATTTGTTTTCACATTATCCATTGCAGATACATGCCATGTTTTATTGAAATCCAAGGCTGAGCTTTTGGGAGACTTCTATTCAGTCTCCAAAGTTTCAATACTGGTCACACAGCACAGCTTGGTCTGGGGAACTAATTCCCTGTTGTTTGAACTGAGGAAAACAGAGCAGTTTCCTTCTGTCCGATCTTCCTTCCCACAAAACTCATACTGTGGGATTGGAGGTGGGATTGCTGCATGATTGAATCTTGTAAGTCCCCATGTTAGGCAGAGGCTTAGAAACCTGAACATGACTTCAGGTAGTTTTATACTTCTCATTTTATGCGTTTATTTAACTCTACAAGCTTTAATAGCAAAAAGGCACATTTCTCTAAAAGAGATGGTGCTTCATAACCTTCCTCTAGCCTCTCCTTACCCCTTCATGCCTTCCCATTCCAGTCTATCTTCCTTCTTCACTAATAAGTTTGAAATATTCACTTTGTGCCTCTATCTGCCAGTATTCATGTCTTGGAGGAACAATGACTTAGTGACTAAAGTTAAGTGTGAGAATCTAGAAAGCTGGAATTCGCTGTCATCAATAGCACTGCTGGGTGTCTGCAAGGAAACACTTCATCTTTCTGATCATCAGTTTATTTATCTGGCAAAAAGATCTATTCCTATATTGCATTATATATGTATGGTTTTGACGTATGTACACAAAAGGCACATATATAAGTGTTTACATTTTTACTATTACATGTTATTAATTTTTGTTGTTAAAATATAGTATTTCTGTTTCCATTTCAGCTGCAGTGAAAAAAGAGGAAGAGAAGAAAGGTAAAACAATTATTTTCTCTTGGCTGAAGTGTCTTTCAGGCTGTGACCGCTGTGAGAAATGTTCCTTTCGTTCACTGATACAATTGCAATGACATACACCACCTCATGTGCTACCATCAGCCAGCTTTATCTGCTCCTACTGTGATAACACAGTTGTCATTTCCAGTATTGTTAGCTCCTTTTTACCACAGGCCAACACAGCCCGGTATCAGACACTTCATCGTTCTGATTGGGAAGAAAATGAAAGGCTTTTGTTACCACGTTAGGATTTGTCAAAGAGAACAAAACTTGCAGTGCAATGTGCATGCTGACCTGGCTGTTTGTTCTTTGCAGAAGGCGCTTTCCCAGGCACGTTTATTTTCCTCTTTTCAGATATGTATGGAGCATGTATGTAACCTTTGCTGAAATCGTTCTTTGGTATTTTAACAGATTAGTAGAAAAAATTGCCCTCAATCAGAAGCTAAAACATTACTTAAAATGCTTAAAGATTAATCTACTGTATTTATCAGACCCTAAATACCTGTTTATAGTGCTGTCTTTCAGAATAAGATTTGCTGAGTTAAAACTTTTTTTTTTTAATTTATTGATTTTATTTCAACAGCAAGAAAAAAAATATTGGCACAAAGGTGATATTTTTCTTTAATCTGTTAAACTTTATCAGTTATCTGGTTTATAAGCCATATCTTGCTCACTAAAACGGGAACATTTCCAGAACTTTTCCATAGATTTCAGAGCATTATTTAAGATTTAGCATTGAGTCAGTGAGAAAAATATGGTTCTTTACTTCTGAAGTGTACTGACAGAAAGGGTTAAATTTTCGAGGGGAGGAAGTGCCTTTTGTCCTTTCAAAAAGGTCTGGAAATTCTGTGATTCACATAGTTGAACAATGGAGCCAGTCTTTGCTGTCTATACATTAAGACATTTTCAACTCTGCCATTTTTTTCTGTTATCCCTATACAGAGTAGTTAACTGAACTGGAAAAAAAAAAAAATTATAGTCTCAACTGTTTTAACAGCTCCTGAGTGACATCTTGACTGTGTTGCTGTTAATGGCAAAATTCCCGTACACTCCAGTGGAGCCAAAATTTCACCTAATGGGTTGAACAGAATAATAAAATTCATTATGGTTATCAAAAACAACTGTGTTTATCAAGCAAGATATTTTGTCCAAAGATTAATTTGCAACAACTGAGGCATGAGAGGTAGCACACGAAGCAGGAAGAATCAGAAAACTGGCAGCTACACTTACTGCCTTTGGTTTTCATACATCAAAATGCCCGCTGTGTTCACAGCCTTGAATTCACCACATGGACTGTTACATCCTTAATGGAAAGAAAGGAGTGAGGTAATTGCTAAGGGTGCTACTTCTGTCAGCCTTGCCACAGGTTATGAGCCCATTCATTTACTGAAGAACATCAAGGTAATTTGTTAGAAACACATACTGCTTGCCCTTGGTTCATTTTTCACGGGTTAGGATTTTTTTCCTTCTTAACCATAATCTTGCCCAACTGATAAAAAATATGTTTTTACTGAACATTCTTTTTAGTTGGATCAATTTTCCCATTTCATTTTCTTTTTTAGATATTTTCTGCTAAAAAGTTGGTTCCTCTGATTTCTCAATTTGTTGAAAGGGTTTTACCAACAGGTATATGTAGGATACATTCAAGCACCTGGCTCAGAGCAGGGTGTACCTCATCCTGCTGATTACCACCAACCTACTTCACAGAAACATAGAGGAAAAGTCAGCTTCGGCCATTCTTCTGATATCATAATTTTATTTTTTTGACTAAACCTCCCTCTGCTTTTCTGAGATCATAACCAACATTGCCAGCAAGGAAGATAGAGGTTGTATGAAAAACATGTAAGTCAAATTAAATTTTCCAGTAACTAAGGAAAACTGTTTCAGCGATGTTCCTGTCTTCAGTAGTTACACATTAAACTGTACAGTTGGAGAGAAGTTACAAGGCACTTCCAGAAAATGAACATGCCACCCTGTAGCCTTCTCATCTAGCTTCACGCTCTCTGTTGGCCCCCATGCAGAAAATATTGCGTGTTACTAGCGAACTCCCAAAATCATCAAGTTTTATTTACTTCTGCTTATTCTGTTTTCATCAAAAATTGCTCCAGGCTGCATGTCTGTTCCTCTGACTGTCAATAAAAAGGGGCAATGTTTGCTGGTTTTGCTTAAGGAGACAGTTTTTTTTGCCCTGCTGCAAAAATAATAGAAGTAGCCAGACAGCGCTCTAAATTGACTGGCTCATTATCCAAAATATATTGTGGTAGTAGCATGCACAGTTCAAACACCACTTTGTCATTACTCATGCGAATCATGCAGCTCATATGCACTGTACTGTATACAAAGCTTCTTCCAATTATTTTGTCTTATTCAAATACACACCCCTCATCCAGACAAACAAGAATAATGAGCAATACAGAGTGACAAGCCATCATAAAAACAGAGCAGAATAAGATGGAATGACACTTTCAATCGATGGTACATTCTGTACATAACATAAATCAGACATGAAGGAGTTTGAAAGAGACAGAAAAGCACAAAATTAAGATGGAGAAAGCTTACATGTTTCACTGATTTCTGCAAATATGAGTGATACTAACAGGAACCTTAAGGCAAAACTTATACCTAAAATTTATGCATTAAACATTTCTATTTGAAATGTTAGCTCTCTAAGATTTTGTGACCCAGGTCCTAATAAATAGTCAGCTTCAGCTTCCAGCATCGTGTTATGCCTTATTGCGATGTGTGTAGGATAGAAAAGCTGTCATAGAAATGTGTAAAAAGTTGTCAGTTCCTAAAGGGCAAGAGGTAGCAACCCTTTGCATGAGGAAGGCTCTTTCTAAAATCCCCAAGAGCAAATCTGTCTATCAGTACACAAAAATATTTAACTCTTGCTCATAACTCAAAGAACTGCAAGCAGCGATTCAGGTAAATTACAATGGACCCAGATGTCGGCTGTCTGAGATAAAGCCCAACAGCTTCAGGGCACCTCTGAAAAACAATAAAGAGAGCTTTAATACCAAAATACTTCAGCATTTTTTAAGTTTTAAGTGTCCTTTCTAAAGGAAAGAAAAATTAATATATTAAACCCAAACAGTATTTTTATATTTTAAAAAAATATTTCATAATTAGATACTTATGTGAATTGGAGCCAGATTAAAGCAAATTTCAAGGTTTTCCAGTTCTGCATAAAATGGAATTTCTCATTTCAGTTCACAGCTCCCATACCTTATTGATTTCTGACTAAAGAAGGCATGGGCTGAGATGGGGATGACAAGCAAGCAACCTTAACAAGCTAAATTCTCTCTCCAGGGTAGTCGTAGGAAAACTTGCCTGAATATTTGTTACTTCTGTGAGTCTAGTAACCCAAACAGGATTTAACCATCACATAATCCCTGTGGGTTACACATCCACACATACACCTGTAATAACTGTCTCACTGTTTAAAGTGGATCACAAACCTGACTTGCCATGACGTCGGTTTCTCCGGGCTCCCTACAGCTGGTAGACGAGAAAGAGAGAGATCGATCTGTCGTGCTTCTGAGAGCAAGTTAGAGTGTGCATCTACTTCAGGGTAGCTGCCTTCTGGGAGTCTCATCTCCCATATAGACTGCCTATAGTTAGACACTATGAGTGCTTGTAAGCTTGTGAGATGTAGAAGTTAGTTGCCCATCAATAAAATGACTCCTGTTCTGATTTTGAGCATTATCACTCTGGCAGCTTGCTCTGAAATTCATTTAATAGATTTTTAGAAAGCCAAAAAACACGTTCATGTGACAAGATTCATCAGTAATAAATTGACAGGAGAGGATGCAAGGTCACATTTTGACCTTTTCTCAATAAATGCATCATGGTGTAAAAAACTTCATATTATCTGAATGCAGCTAATATCAAACAAATGCAGAAAATGGGCAAGGCATGTACATTCCAGGTCCAAAGTACACATTTTTGCCAATCCAGTAAAGGACAATTTCTTTCAATTATTCCTGGTAACGGTACTCTATCCATCGCTTAGAAACTGCTGCTCTGCATCCAGAGTGTGACATAAACTGGCCAAGACACAGCAGTATCCCTTTTCAATGTATATAAAAATTAAGTTGCTTTCCAAACTGAAAAATAGCTGCGCAGTAGTGCATTTCAGAACTGCTTCACTTTGGACTTGACCAGAAAAACTGGAAGGCAGTCTTGCTATTTATAAAGCAAATGGTGACAGCAGCATGGGATTTCTGCTCAGCTGCAAATGCCACTGATGCAACATGAACCACACCTTCATTATGTAATCTTCTAACATGCCTCAAAAGATAAGAAAGCAGACTACCTAATTTAATAATTGCAATGTGTAACACGTAGCACCCTAAACAGAATATGTATTCCTAAACAGGGAAAAAAAATAGTAGAAATACCTTTTAAAAGTATTTTCTTAAAATAGTGTCCAAAATTCAGTATTATGTATGAGAAAATACTAAAAACACTCACATGCTACTACACTGTTTAAAGTAGCAGTGCTATTTTGACTGTAGCTGAAGATAAGCGGCTCTCTCAAGAGGTAAGACATTCAATTAACCACAAGATGGAGCCCACAGGATCTTTGAGCTGGTAGTTAACATTGTCTTCCTGAATTAGACTAAGAACTAAATAAGGCATTTTTACCAAAGAACAATTTACCTGAGTCTTAAACTATAGACAAGGTATTCTTCAATGTAAATCCACTCTTTCCAAAATATATTTTTCATTTAATAAATGATAGGCTGTATACTGGTGAGCTTTGACTTCCCATGCTGAAGCAACAAAACCTCAGCATTTTCAATGAATATTGATGAATTGAGAATTTGCATGAAATATGGAAAATGCTTTGAAAAGCAAAGGTCTACTTCAGTTAGCTGAAGTTTGTTTCATCTCAGTTTACCTTGTCTCAAATATCTTGGAGGATATAAGTAATTTAGGTCTATTTTCCAGGGTTATGTGAGACTTAATGATCTGTACAACCTCTGTTAAGTGATGGCCAGATCTGGAGTGACCAGGCTCATGTACTTTCCATGTTGCAGATATTTCAGTTAGGACAAGACATGATCAGAAAACACCATCCAAAGTACCCATTCAATATAAGTAGAAAGTAGGCAGAAGAATGATGAGTGCAGTGGACTCAAGACTTTTCAATGAATTCAAAAATTTAAAGAACTTTTTCAGATCCTCAGATGAATTTAATCATTAAGAAACTTTAACTCATACAAATTTATATGTCTAAAGTTAGTAATCTGCATTGAAGCTATTCACCCTAGTCTCACTTTAGAGTTAATAGAGAGAAATAAACATCTGCAGAGAGTTTTTCATCTGCCTTGTGTATCTGTCAGAATGCAAAGAATTGCCCCCAGGAGCTACCTATATTTGTGACTTGACTATAACAAGGAACATAGATTAGGTTTAGTAACAAAAATAGCAAACAAACTACAATGAATATCAGGATAGTTTGTAGTTAATTATTTTAACAACCCTCCACAAATCTTTAATTAGTTTTTCTCTTTTAAGAATCTGACACTGAAAGAAAGAGATGAAAAAGCAGCAAGTCATTTATAGATCTTAATAACTGATTGAATATCAAGTTTCATTGTAAAATACTTAGACAGAGGAGCTGATGCAAATATTTAATCTAGGATTCTTAACATTAAATTAGCACCTTGTTTTCAGTGTACTCATAGTTAAGGCATGTAAAAGTAATGATGCTAACTTGCATCAATATTTTTAAATTGTACCCACAATTTTCTTTTCATTGGGATTTAATCTAAACCTTGTTGTTGCTTACACCTTTGCAATCCACTGAAGGTAAAACTGAGATTATGCTTTTTTGTGTCTTATGTGACCTGCAAAACAATTCATATTGATAGATCCAGCATAGTATTTCAATTACAGTTATGATTACAACTTGTGTTAATCATTCTTTCATGCCTTAAAGTAGAACAGTGATTTATTCAGCCCCCGCTACCAATAACTAGAGACAGTTAAAGTAGTATTTTAGTTATTATGAAACAGCTGTGATTTCTGAAGAGTGATCTGTGTAATTGGCGGCCTGTGCTGTTACTATAAGTTAGGTGTAATAAATGTATATTGGCATCATGTCAGCAAAGCAACACTCTCACCTGTCAATCAGCATAATATGTTTAAACACCTGGATATCCATATAACACATGGTTAATTGGCTAAAAATTTCCCCATGGGATAAACTATTACTTTATTGCTCTGTGCAAAGATGTCTGCAAATGAATGCTCAGAAGTACTCTATTCAGAGGCAATTCCAGAATTAACAGTTCTTATCGTGGTAATCTACATTTCCTGTTTTATCTATGCAGACATCATTTTCAGAAGTGTGCTCTTACAAAGTTGTAATTAAAGCAAAACCAGTGATCAGCAGCATTTCATGAGGAATAAAGTTGGTTCAAGATGTTCTGCCTCTAGAAGCTAGTCATTAGTCCTCTGCTTTAATCACCAGATTAATTTTGGTAGCACACTGGGAAAAGTCCATCTTTTCAAAAGCTAATAGTTTTTTATTATTCACCACTCCTCATACCAATTAATCTCACCTCCAAAATTATTCTTTTCTATATTTTTATGAAAACATCTTATTCTTGTCTTACTGATGATTATTTTACTTGTATTTAATATCGTATGTAAAAATATATCCTGCTGTGATTACACTTTCATAAATCCAGTCATGGTAAAAATGGAGGTCAACAAAGAAGTTGGTATTCAAAGTATTTGCATGGAATCTGGAACGTTAGTTTGGCACCTTTCACAAATAACAAGCAATATGAAATAAACTGAATATTCAAATATTAATGAATATTAACATCTGCAAAAGGTGTTCCTTTTTGCTATAATTGTTTATACAGAATGGTGAACACCACTGTTTGGGCATAAACTAATGTGAATATTCAGAAAAAATATCACCACTCTAACATCCTACCTCATCAGACCTCAGTCGGTCTGATTTCACTCCATTACCTTTTATGAGTCAATAATTTGTGCCGCAATAAAGCATGGCCTGAGCCTGGCTATGTTTTGCCTTAGCTGTGTGCAAATGTAAAACTGATACTACTAAAAGTGAAAGCTTCTTGAGCACACTCTCCCTCATCTATGTGTTCCCATCCCACAATTTCAGGGAAGAGTCCATGAAAACGTCAGAAGCGGAGGATGATATTGAGAGGAAGCTCTTCAGGTCTTTCGCCACACGTGCCTAGAGATGAAATGCTTTAATGCAGCACATGCAACACATGCACCTTGACTGAAATTTTATTCTTTCCAGCTCCATCGATGGAAGATTTGTCCTGCTGGGATTTTAAGACTTATAGTACTTTAAAGACATTAGATTTCAGGGCTATCATACAAGATTGATGTTTCAACAAGATTTACATTTCCCAGTGCATTTCTATTGTTTAACTGACAAACTGGGAAACAGAGAAAAATTGGGATCATTACTGATGCTCCCTACAGGCATGCATCTCAGATTCATGTTGAAGAAATTCCTCCCATTAAAAACCGTTTTAAAATGTTGGAAATGTCTGTACTTCTTTGCTACTTCTATTATATTTACCCCATGCTAAAGTTTCTCCCTCCCTCTTTCTGAACTACTTTTTGTTTTTCCCAGTTACATAAAGTACTCTTGAACTGCCAGTTAAAAATAAGTCTTAAAAAAAAAAACCAAAAAAACCAACAATAGCAAAATCTCCCCAAACCAGGAGTCAGTTCATTCTTCACTATGCAGCCCCAAGGTATAAGGCAAACTAAACAGCAAGGACATGAACATGCTAACTGTATGAAGGCAGATATCTTGGACCAGGCTGACCTGGTAATGGAAATAAGGCAGAAAGAATGTGAGAGCAGCCTGACAGGTTTTTTTGGTGGAAAGCAGCAATAGAAAGATCAGTCTGTTGCAAATGAATACCCAACAGGCTCTAAAACCAGTGGTTAGTTATTAATAGCTATTGCAAACCATGGCATTTTAGGAGGATTTTCCTTAAACATTTACCATATTATCTTTATTATCCACAAGAGTCCTGCTGAAACAGTGGGGCAACGAAGTCTGTGGTGCTGCACAGACCCAGATGAGCAATCCTTGCTAAAGAATGGGTGGAGTGACAGCTCGAAGGTCAAATTCTCTGCTTCCCTGCAAAACTTCCAGATAGCCATAGAGAAATCACTTGGTATTTCGTACTTGCCATGTTAATGTGGGATAATACTTCCTCAGTTTGTAGAAACCTGGAAAAATATATTGGAAAATGCTAGGTAAAAAATAGTAGCAAAACAGAAATGTAAAATGGATGTGGCAGAGAATTAAGAGATTCTGTAAGGACAAGGCTTGCACAGCATGCACATTAAAAGAGTGACACATCACCTCCCTATGCTACCACCACACTCCTCTTGCTTTCTTTACTTTGACCCATCCATAGGGTAGCTATTGGCCATACACTGTCAAGACAATTTCCTAACACAGAGCAGGGGTCAGGGCAAGCACATACCATTCTCTTTACAGGAAGCTTGCTGTAGCTAATCTGTTTTGTGAGGAATCATTTTTTTAGACATATGCTCATTAGACTGTTTTTTCTGCGTAATCAGTCTGCCAGCTGCTCAGCCAGCCAGCGGGACTTGGGGAAGACATAGGCAGAGATGAGGGATCAGGTCTGCTGATTTAGAAATCTTGTGGGAACATTTGACTTCTCCTTTGAATGACAAACCGTACAGACAATAACTTCACAAAGGCAGGGAGCTGCTCTTGAACGAGCTGATAAATCCTAATAATCCAGGGTTTTTTTCCAAAGTTATTGTCATCTGAGACATTCTGAACTGGCCCAATACATTTTATTAAAGTTGAGATTTTGATATCACAGTTGTACCACAGTCTGAAAAACCTTACATTGTCTAGAATAAAACTGTTTTATTCAATCTTAAATTAAAATTGTGTTGTTCACGGGGCAGAACGATGTAGTATCTTCAGTTTCTGCAGACTACAGCATTCCTACTAAGTTCTGAAGGAGGAATGCCCATTAGTTTGTCTAAGACCCCATTTGTTAGCTTATGTAAAGTTTATTTTCAGGGAGAATAGACTTGGTTAACTTGAATAAGAAAATCAAATATTTATCATTCATCATGATGTACAAACTGGAAAGTTAAGGCACAAATATTGAGAACTCCATGAGAAGACTCCTGTTGATCTTGATTCCTCTTTTGACCTACAATGTTGTCACAGATTAATGTCGTAGGTGTGCTGGTCTAATGCCCAGTCCAAATCCTGTTAAAGAGTCTTTGTGCTCTCTTTAATGAGAGATGAACCGGGCTCCTACTTAGGTTAATGGAAAGTAACTTTCTTATTTATAATAAACATCTAACTATCCAATTAGAAATAATTTTCTCAGCTACAGCATGTATTATTATTTTGGTTTTCTTCACTAAAACAAACAGCTCTGGCATTGCTTCCATTTCTTGTACAACATATTCTTTTCTTACAGAGTGTGCACATTCACAAATATATTTGCTGTCTGAACAGCAAATTACTGCTATCCAGATGGAAAATAGACATGTTACACTCAAAAAGCACATTCTGCTTTTAGTCTCACCAATTTACGGTTCAATAAACCAGAGGATTTTTTTTCTGGACCTGTATCAGTAGCTAATTTACAAAAATACGCCGTGTATAATTAATACCCTTCTGGCATTCTGCATAGCAGGCAAGAGCAAAAGAAAATTTGAAGTGAATGTGAAAACAGCAAGATAACTACCAAGCCCAGTTTCCAAGATTAATTTAGAATGACACAAAAGAAATTTCGAAGTGTTTTTGCTGAGGGTAGAACCAGATAATTTCATTCATTCTGTTCAGATTTCATGTAGCTTCAAGTATTTCGACAAAAGCCCATCTATTTTCATTAGATCTGAATGTGACCCTTTTCCTTGTCTAATATAGTTTAAGTGTTAAACACATGAAGACAAAGTACTTACTTAGGGATGAATTTTCAGGCTTTATGAAGAACATTTACCCAACAGGGAGTCCTGTCAGCTAATGACATCAGAACAGCTGTTTGAAGTGAGACCAAGAGTTCATCTAACCCAACATCCTCTCTCCACCAATGGCCAAAACAGCAAACACCTAGAGAACAGTACAGGAATAAAACAGCTGCACAGATATAGCCTTGTGACCTCCCATGATCTCAGCTCAAGCAGTTCCTAAGACAGAAACCATATCTTCATGTTTAAGTGCACTTTGTAGATTTTTTTCTAATTTACCCAGTCACTTTTTGAAATCCTGAAAATTTTCAACATCCACATATTTTACAGCATGCAGTTTCACAGCTTATCTAGGCATTGTATAAAGCAATATTATTTAAAGACAAAATCTGAATAGAGAAGCTTTACTTTCAGTGCAAGATATTATATGAAATGGGTGAGAGCAGCAGACTACAGCCTTTCATTTCTCACTCTTTAGGTTAAGCACTACATAATATATCATTGAATATTCTAGAAAGTCTGATGAGGTCACTGACATTTAGCTTTTATCTTATCATTTTCACTAAGTAGACTAAAAATCAGGGTATCTGTTACAGACAACTGTGATACTGTAAAAATGAAACTAAGGACCCTGAGATTTCATTTTTCAGCTTTCTACTTACTGTATAACTCATTTGAATTACATCTTTGATGAGAGAATATGACACAGAAGAAGGATAGGATTAATATTGAATGGACTGAAATCATAGTTAGCAAATTTAGCAAAAATAAATGTTTATCCTTATGGCCTAAAGACTATCTTGAAATTTCACTTCATTTTTTTTCCAACAAAATATAGATATGCCTTAGAATAGCCAATACATCCTGTAAAAACCTTTAACTTTACAAGACCTTCGTTGTTTCATCACAATACAAAGTAGAAATATTTATGAGTGATTTTTATCTGTAATTTCTGTGTTATATCAGAAAAAAAAAAAAAAAAAACAACAAAAAAACAATGATAGGTTTTTAGGCAAAGCTCTGATAGTAATTATCTAACTGTTCAAGCGCTGTCCG
Organism: Pampusana beccarii; assembly: GCA_013399365.1. Classification (NCBI taxonomy): domain Eukaryota; kingdom Metazoa; phylum Chordata; class Aves; order Columbiformes; family Columbidae; genus Pampusana; species Pampusana beccarii. The sequence goes on along the minus strand of VWYH01008927.1, from coordinate 225,571 downwards.
GATACTGACACTATAGGAGTTCGGCTAGTTAATAACTCCACAGAAAATATTATGGACAAGGGCAACACAGACACCCTCCTAAACTTGAGTGACCAGACCTGAGCTGAGTTCCTATTACTTGAAATATTCTTTGTGATTCATATTCACCAGCAGAAATGGGGAAACAACTGCATTGACTTCACTAGAAAGTCAAGGCGTAATGGTTTGGCATTGGCTTTAACATTTTTAAAAAAATGCAGATCTGAGATAAGGATGCTATAACAAAAGCTTGTTTGCAAAATTCATTAGTCAGTGTCTGTAAAGAGTGTCTACATAAATACTGTTCACATGTGGCCTAGCTCCGATCACTGTTGGTGGTTACTGAAAGTGCAACTTGATACAATATTCTGTGATAGTTAAGTAAGTCTTTACACCAGCCCTTGAATTTCAGATTTTCTTAATATTTGCCATGAATTTTCTTTTGCAAATTGAAATTCATAGCTAGGTGACCATATCTCACTGTCTTTTGACACAGTACAAAATGAACCTCCTTTACAATTTTCAGATATATTTCATGGATACTCAGTTACAACAGAATTTACCTAAGTTCATGATGTTTAGGGAACAATTTTTTGTGGGTTTTGGGGTGTTTAGGCAAAACAATTGAGCCTAAGCTTACAAGAAAGTTTTCTTAAGCACATACAGATAACAAAAGTGGCCTTGTCGTAGGATCCCTGCTTATCTGCTGTTTCTGATTCCTAACTTAGGAGCAAGTATATACACTTAATTTCTATCTTTAATTTCTGTTATCTGCCAAAATGTTCCATTATTTTTGCTTTGTTCTGTGCACCTTCTCCAGTTGCTACATCCTTAAATGCACGGCGAAAACAACTTGCACTAGATAGAGACTGGATGTAAAATGACAGCAGTTTTCTACTGCAGGGAAAACAAGAAAAACAAAAACTCGCTTGCACTGCAGTTCGGTTTTGCCCCGATTGTGAGCTCGGGAGCTCAGTGAATCACAGCCCGGGAGCTCACAGCAGCAGAATTATTCCTTGTGGTGCTGGGCCTGCACAGGTAGCTCATCCCCTGCACTGCTGCGTCTCGCTCCGGGATTATGCTTGCTTACACAGCAGACCGCTACAAGGAAGCAGTAGAGCCTTTATTCTCTTAAAAACAACAGCTGCCTTGCAAAAGTCAAGAAGAAATATCCAGATGGCAGGCCAGGTCTTGACATTTCATTTCCTTCTGGAGAACCAAAAACGGCTTTGGCCATGGCTCCCTGAGCTCCTGCGTTACCTGAGAAATGTTCTCTTGAGGTCCATGGAAAGTATTAACTCAGTTTTCAGTCGCATCTCATCTGTTTTTTTTCTGGAAGAAGACGTGGAAAATCAAATGGCACAAAGTTTGGAAACTGCGGCACTGAAATGCTGGGTCCTTTTGTTTAGATGTGCCCTCATTATGTTAATTACATTTTCAAATATGTCTTTCTGCTCCTTGCAGTGTCACTGGGTTCATTGAAATTCATTGGCCTCACTAGGGCAGGCACAATTGTCAGGGACTTTTACACTGAGACTGCCTCAGGTGTCATTTCCTCACTTGACCTAAAATTACTTGTCTGGCTTTGTCCAATATTGGACATCTTACAGTCTGAACTTGCTCAGCCCCTTAGTGGGCTCTGAACTGGAGACATCACCTAGCAAGGTAGCTGCCCTAGGTTTGATATATGGTCACCATTACAGTGAGGGCAACACAGTCCACCAAGGAGAATCAGGGCCTTCCAAGAGGTATTTGTGTCAAACATGAGCTAAATGAGGAATGTAGGGTGCCTGTGTTCCTTAACTAAGTGTCCCAGTTAGGTGCATGGGGTGGATAGCATAAAACAACACTAACTGTTGTACATTTTAATATATATTTCACTGAATATTTATTTTACGTGTCTACAAATGCCATGAATAAATGCATTAAACCTTGCATTAACAGTCACAAAAGTATTAAAGTCCACCTTTTTTTTTTTTTTACTTCTAGCTACCTCTGAGAAACCTCATGAACACAGTAAGTATTAAGTTGTAAAGAATATTGTTACTTCAGCTTTTAGGAGGAAGGTATTTCTTTGTGTTGTCACAGTTTTAACAGTTTAAAATGGGATTCATCAACACAAGCTCACAGGAAATTTTGACTTATGAAATTAGTTTTCAGTGGCTCTCTGTATAATGCAGCACCAGGTGTGTTTCACAGGTCCCAGTTTGCAATGAAACCATTTTCCAGTTTGGGCTGAGATAAGACCCACCTGTGCCCTCTCCGTCTGTGGCAGCTTTGCACTGGAAAAAAAAAAAAAAACACGGGGGACACAGACTAGGGAGGGTCTGGTCTGTGCAGTTCTCTGGCTGGGGCTCAGATCCAAGCAATGGAGAGATTTATCTCTCGGTGTGCTTTAGCTCTCACCTGCTACACAATTGAAACATAGCTGCTATAAATCAGAATGAGACATATTTTTAACATTTTTTCTTTGAAATATCAGAGCTTTCTTTTTTGTGTCTGTTTTTTTGGATATCACACTGGTTTTAAATAGCGCAAAATCACATACTGCTTATATTTTAATATAGCATAATATTTATCATTGTTATTGTTTTACACTACACCTATGGGATCCAGGCTAACAGAGAAATATAGAAAGTTATTTTTTCTTTATGTAGTATATTGAACTTTTATTTACTGTTCTATATAAGACAACCCCACTTCTGTTATAATAAAACACATTAATGATACTTATATTAATCTGGTAGAAATATTCTGTATAGAAGTGAAAGCAATCAAAATTAGTCCTAGAAGCAGTTCATAAATTCAGAAATGCTGACACTTCTAAAAAACACAGAGTGGAATTATGTGATTTATTAAACCACATTAGAAAGTAAAAAACTTTCTTTGCCAAAATCTTTATTTTTTAGGGACAAAATTAATAAAATACTTTTTATCAAGAAAGATATTTATTAAAAAAATTCTTCTCAAGTCTAGTGTGAATATGTAATGCAAAGTTATCTTTAAAAATAATAATGAGAATCTTATTTTTAAAATCTTCTAAAAATTAAAAAGCCTTCTGACGTTGGGGTTCTTTTTTGCAGAGCATGAACATGTTAAACACGAAAAAGCTATCTCTAAGACTAAGCCAGGTAGGTTTAGTAGTTTAATTTCCAGTTACTCCAGGTTCCACTCAATAAAGATATGTGTAGTTTGCAAAACCTGAAGACATTCTTGAGCTAGGCACTGGTGGTTTTTTTGGTTTGTGTCATTGACTTTTTCGTAGTCTGGGAAAGGAGTAAAAATAAGCATGGAATTTAACTAGAAGAATTCACCTTTCACAGTTATAAAGGATTAGCAAAACCCATTTTCCAGAGTTTGTGGAAGGAGTTCTCTACTGCCCTTCAATGCATCAAAGGGGAATACTAGGAATTACCCCATCGCAGCCCTTTCAGCAAACCAGGGGTTAGAGGAATTTAATTTGATCCCCAAAAATGATGAGCTACAATCTCACCAGTAACATGATAGCCTGCACAGAGGCAACTTCCAGTTTCTGAATTTCAGCAGATCAGGAGTTGGACAATTAAAAATAATAATAATAATCCTGGGCTGAGTATGCACTCAGGTAAACTGTGAGTAACAACCAGTGACAACTGGCTGCAGTGAGCAGGACAGGGGTCCCAGAGCTTTGTTCCTCTCATGTTTTTGAAGAGGAAGGCACTCAGGGATCTGCAGTTGGGTTTGGTGTGAAGAAACAAGACTACGATGAGAACCTCATAGAAACCTCAGCTATTGGTGCTCCATTTACATTGTTCCTGAGTGGTCTTACCAAGTACAGTGGGCATGGAAAAGCAAGTATCAGCATCCCATCAACCTTTGCTGGCAGTGCTGCTGTTTGGAATTCACATAAAAATGAAATGCTCACGAATAGGTGATTGGATAAACCAGAAAAACCTTATGTGTTCAATGATAAGGAGGCAGCCTTTGTTTTCATTATGCTTTTCTCCCTATTTTTTTTTTTTACAAAAAACAATCTCCTATGCATTTACTATTTTTCTCATTTGTTTTTATAATACAATATTCTACTTGTAAGTTAAATATTCCCATGGACATTCTGAGGTTTCCTACAAGCCTTAAGTAGCTGATTTAGTGAAGTTGTGTTGATGGCTTTGAGTCAACAAGGAAAAAAAGCAGTGCTTCTCATTTCAGCCTTCAAAGACACAGACGCCAAACTCTTCGGTTGTTTTGGTTTGGTGTTTTTTTTTCCTTGTTGATCACTTTTTGCATATTAACAGCTAGCAGAGTACTTCAGCCAGCAGGTGGGTGTGGGTGGGCTCATCCAAGGCAGGAACATCCTAGCAAGGAAGCCACCCTACCCAGCTCTGTGCATCCTTGGAGGGGTCAGTGATGGCCAAACAGTGGGTTGACTGGGCAGATGGTGTGACCATTCAGCTTTCCTGCAAAATGAAATCAGCCCTGCTGCACAATCAGCCTGATCTCATCCAGAGAGCAGCATAAAAATAAATTTCCTTGGTGAGGCATATGCAAACATCAGAGCATCATGTCACAAACCAGTACATTGGACAGGTAAGGAGCTTACTCTGATATAGTACAGTATATTTGAGACTAAAGCCGTTGGAATTTAAATGCTTGAAGGAGAAAAAAATAAAATATTATTTTTTAAAGTCTTGCTAAATTTGCTCTACCATAAAATATCTCTTCTGAGGTGATTAATGGTTGTTTTGGAGAGTAGTGGTTACTCTGATTTTCAGTTGATGACTGGAAGTATTAATCTGCAAGCACTGGTGGTAACAGTGCTTTTGCCTGCTGTGTGCCAACGAGTGCTCTTGACTTAGCACACAATTACAAAAGCCTCATTCTGTATAAAACTGTGGCATCCTTTTTCAGCTTGCTTCAGAGCAGTTTCAAACTATTATTCCGGTGCCTCCTGTCATCAGACTTAGAAGTATCACAAGACAGAGAAACTAAAGAATTTTATAAAATACATCGATCTTGTAGAGAAATGTTTAAGTTAAAGAATGTTCAGTGTATGTTTGTGAGAGCAAGTAAAGCAAGTGAATTCATTCCTGATGTAAGTCTTCTGAAACTCCCTGCAGTAGACGGAGAGCTGTTTACAGCTTTGTATTTTTTCTTTTAAATCAGATACATCAGGGAAAAAATAAATATTAATGCTTGTAGTGCAGCAAAATTGGAGCTCTGCAGAGGAAAGAAATTTTCTCAAATGAAAGATCACACTTTAAACTTTGAACTTATTCAAAATCAGAACAAAATTGATTTTTTTCTGAAATATTTGCAAAAACATATTTTGGACTTTTTGTAGCTTTATAAGGCCATCAAATTTCTTTATTTTTATTTCTAGATTCCTCATGATATAGTAAACAAAAAGCGCATGACAAACTGGAAATATTGCTTCTGTTCTTGCCAAAGTACTATGTATTACCTCATCAAATTTTTTTTCACTTCTTTCGTTCATACTGAGTCTGGCAAAAAGAAAGGATTTTATGAAGCTTCCTGACAACTTGAAGTGTGTTTCCTCACAGAGAGTATTCTCCTTAACTGTTGATAGTCTGCTCCTTTGGTTTTCCTTCTGGTTATAACCAATGTCTAGAAACTCAGAGAAAAAGCCATACAGTCGCCTCCTGGAGATGTCCCAGAAAACAGGTCCAGGTTTTCTCCTGTGGAGTCAGCAGATCAATGCTTACTGGGTAGTTAGGTTACAGAATAGGTAGGTGACTGAATACCAAAGAATTACTGTATTTATTCCCAGATTAATGCAGTTCCACGGACCTGTCCATGACACTCTGTTTCCAAGAATGAATTCATTTTGAAAAGAAATCACACCCACACCTTAAATGGATCAGGATCAGATCATGTCATTCACTCACAGACTTATTTGATGGACTTCTAGACTTACAGATCAAATATTCCTGTAAATTTTCATGAGAATTAGAAAAAGCAAAAAATATCTTATTTCATGTTCAAAGGAGCAGGGATAATAGCATAAGAGGGAGAAGCTCCAAACTTTTGAGTTTTACTTCTAATTAATCCAGTGGATGGTACAGGGCCTGTGTTTAAACTCAGCATACTAGGGCCTTTTGTGTATTGGTACATGGAAAACTTAGTATCCCCATCTATTATAAATTAGTTAAATGCACTGTTATATGCTAAATCTGATCTAAGAGCAGAAAGAAGATACTTTATCTCAACAAGTTGCACCTTCAAGCTGCTGGTCGTGCTATAAAAAAAACATATCTAGCTTCACAGACAGCCATGAAATGGAGATGAGATTTTTTTAATTCACTGCTTTCATAAGAAGCTGACAATAACAATAGCTGAGTAAGGTGGAGAAAAAAGCGCTAAACTTAATACAAGTGAAGAGAAATTAAATCACTACCTACCAGATGACAACTGAAAATCATAGCAATGCAGGGCTATATTTCCAAAGAATAGAAAAGATCAGTTACCTCAGAGCTTTATCCATCCCTGTATTTTCTCCCATCAGTATTGATTTACTTCCAGAAACAAACAAAAAAAAAACCCAGACCAAACATACAAAACCCAAACCACAATTGCTCTGTGTTTCATGTCCATACTTGCACTGTGACTTTCCTGCATTCTGCTGTGTTATGGATGGAAAATATGGACTGAGCAGCAATGAGGCTCTTTCTCTGTCTATTGACATATAATAAATGGTTTTTTTAGGACTCCCTGGCAAGTATACACCTCTGGGAATTTCAGAGAGCTAAATTAAAAAGAAATCAGAACAGAGAAGGTAAACCTTCTCTCTGCCCTCAGAAAAAAAAAAATCATCTGGAAGTTACATGCTAAATTCAAAGGAAATGCCATGTATGTTGAGACCACTCAACAGTCTGCTCTTATAAATACTGTACTATCCACATGTTTAGTCAGAGTGCAGACCAGGATTTGACACCTAAACTTAGATGTTTGTGTTCCAGAGAAATAGCCCCCACAAAAGAGAAGCAGTTCTTCAGGTTGACTGTTAGAGGTTGCGCAGTTACAGCGATGAATAAACCAGAGATGTGATAATTCACAGGTGGTTCTAGCTGTCCTTCCCAGTACCTCCTTCTATCATCTCATTTAAGAACAAGTTTGACTGCCAGGCTGAAAACATTGCTCACATTCAGGAGATAAGCAGCCTGTACATGCACAGACAGAGTACCTGGGAGGGTTTCTAGCCAACTAGAACTCAGATGAGCTGAATGGCTTCAGGAGACAAAACATACCTGACCGACCTGACCTCCACCCAGACATTGTCAGCTTCAATCTGATGCCTTGCAGAGGTCTTGGGGAAAAGCAAGGGACCGGAGGCATGAGGCTGTAAACTGCCTCCGTCAGCAAAAGGAAGAGGAAATATGTTCGGAATGTGCCTTAAACATACTTAAGAAGCAAAGTAATGATATGTGTGAATGTTGAAAGGTAGAGGTTAGGAGAGAGCTTTGAATTCAGGTATACAAAAAGAGAGAAAATCAGAGTAGATCTATTAAAGGATTAGGAAGGGTTAAGTTCATGTTAACCAAACTGGGCAAAGTAGAGATCTGAAAATAAGCATTGCAATTCCCACCTCACTGGGCCGTTGGGCAGTTAAGACAAACCCCACCTGATCAGACAGTGTAGTCCCACCCATGCCTCTGCCTGATGCTTCATTCACCAGCCTATTTGGAGGAAAGGCGGTTCAGGTCTGGTGGCTAACATTGATATGGGTCCATGTCATCTAAGAACTGTGCTGAGCAAAGCTCCAGGCAGCTCAAGAGCATGTGAACTTGGACAGCCTTTCTCATGGGATGAGGAGAAGCTCAGGGCTGCCCTAAGGTTTTGTGACAGATATCCAGCTGGATCTAGATAAGCTTGTCCAGCAGCAAGTGCTATAAACTGGTGTTCAGACTGGCAGTGACCTGTGTGGATGTGCTTCTGCATGGATCATCACATGCAGATCGTATCCATGCATCACATGGATATGTCCATACATATTTGTGGTTAGGCAGTATCTGAGCAGAAGTTCTCAGCATTGTTTAACACCAAACTGGCGAACTTGGACACTTAGCAAGCTGATATTCACAAAGTCATAATAGTATTATTAGAATACATTTTCCACCTGTGCCTGCATGAAAGCCACTACCAGGTGTGTTGCTGTTTTCTGGTGGCTGAGACATTAGGTCCAGTAATTTATTTTATCTATGGAGTATGATATCACCATGCAGTCAGAACTCATAATGCATACGTGCTGCTCTACAAGGGGGATAGTAATGCTAAAGACATGCATTCATTTTGTCATTGTGAACCATGTGTATAGTATCATGTGCAGAAATATTTTTCCAGTTATATGCACCTATGCTAACACAGTGTGAATTTCCAATTTTAATGCTGTTTTCTCAATACAGAGGAGAAAATTAAACAACAAAAGACAACTCCTGCTGAGAAGTCAGGTAGGAACAAATCATTCTCTTCTGATTTATGAGTGTGGAGGAGGGGTGTTAAACAGTATTCAGTACTCATTTAATGTAGTATTTTTCCATTGCAATAATTTTTTTCCGGTATTTTGAAGTATGTGACTGATAACACTTTCTTAGAGCAAATCCAGCAGAAAGGCAGTTGCAGATACGATTCTAAGAACAGTCTTTCTGATGATGAACCCAGGTCAAGACATTTGAGCTCTTAGGCTGCTTGCTCCAACCTCGCTGCCAGAGCTGAAGTAATGAAATGGGGTGTAGCTGTAAATCAGACCTCTAAAATGATCCAAAATATCCCCATAAGGCATTGCTGGTTTTTTTTCCAACCTCGGATCTTTCAGGTGACTTAAATTACAGCACAGAGACTAGTGCCCAAGTAAGGAGCAATGCAGGAAGATGAGTCATCAGTTGGATTAGGAATTTGGATGGGCCTTAAACTGACCTTCTCATGGGGAAAATGTTTTTGGAACTAATTTCTAAGTCTTTGAGTCTTTTCTATGATTTAGACCTTTGTAGGCTTTGTAATAATAATGCTGACATAAAAGCTCAATATTGACTGTTAAAGAATCCCTGAACGGTGACCCAAGGAATTATAAATTTCTTATCATCACTGACAGTCTACACCAAGCTATTTTGAAGGACTTTTCTAGATATCAACCTCTTGGTTTCTACTGGGGATAGCCTTGATCCAAACATAAAATGAAAGGTTGCCAAATCTTGGAAAATGATGCCAACAATGGATTTTCATTTGATATGATGATGATAATGGTGGTGGTGATGATGATGAATATTTTCAATAAAATAAAATGTTGGGTTTTTTTTAAGTTCAATAGTGCCAGTTAGTACCTCATTTCTATTCATACTTCATTTATGTCTTCTCTGCAGAATAGATTCTGTACAGGATAGTATGGTTCTGTTTCTAATTGTGAACATGCATGTATTTTTTTCTATAAGAACACTCATGATAATCTATGATTTTACTACGAAGTGATGTTTTACAACACTGTTTATCCAATAAAAATACTGTTTCGATAGTTTTTATCTGATCATAAATTGCTGCAGCTTGTTCAAAACCTTATAAATTGTGTTTCTGTTAAAAAAAATTGAGAAATTACTGCAAAACACTTCAATATATTTCTAACCTGAAAGTTTAATGAGTTAGCAATTACTGATAGCAAACAAGTCTGGAGAAGGAAGAAATGGTATCTTTGAATTGACAGAATTTTCACATCGAAGTTCCCTGGTTTAAGGGTCAGCTAAGTTTCACTCTTAGTTTATGAGCAAAATCAGAAGGCTCAAACTGTGGTTTGGCAGCAGCTGGAAAAAAAGCTGCCAGAAATATCGTTACTTGACTGCTTTTTGTAAGAATTGTTAGTCATGTGCCTGCCAAGTCTTCTTCCTCTTCATTGGAACCAAACTGAAAATGCAGTATTTCAGGTTGGCCAACTTAAGCCACTACAGAAATAACTTGTAAGTTATTAGATCAATACATGTTGAAACATGCAACTTCAAACATTGGGTAAGTTATCCCTTCTTTCTTAAACAAACATAATGTTAAGAATTATCCTCTGGAGATGACTAGTGCTCTCCTGACTAAAAGTGTAGACCAATGTGTTCTCGATGTTGCAAATCAGTTGAATCCCACCCAAAATTTCCAATCATTTCTTGACTGGTCTGGAGCAATTTCTGATTTACACTGATACACAGTGAGAAATGGTTCGGGAATACATAAATGTGTTACTGTGCTAAATGACAGGATACAGCTTTGTTTTAGCAGGAGCTGATAGCCAATGGGAGTTGCAAAGGTCTAAACATGTTAGAGCCTATCTACATTGTAGGGGCCTGAATGCTGTGCATCTTTACATCAGTGGGGGAAGGGAAGACCAAGTCAGAACTGATTGCCATGAAAGTATTTGAATATAAATAAAAAATATATTTGAAAAAGAAGTAGAACCTGTTTTCTCTTTATATATTACAATTTACTTTCTTTTGTCTTCTGCAGTCCAGGCAAAACCAGCAAGTACGTGGTACCTACCTTGATCAAAAAAATCCTGTAAAATAGCTGGATTTCTGCGGCTTTTTTGTCTTTAACATATGAAAACTCACCCTTGCTTAAAATTCTAGTGTTTTAAGCACAATGCCTTCCGTTGCTTTCATTTAACATATTGTCTTGTCATTGCTATTTAGAAGTCCATTTGACATAACCAATTGTTTCATTACAAGAGTCAGCTCATACTATGCTTCCCATATCACAAATTTGCAGGAGTGACAAGCTTTTAAAAATCACTGTTAACAATTAATTGGGTTGAATAAATACTCCTGTTGAATTAGAAAGAGAAAAAGAAAGACATCACCACATTTTCTTCCTAATCATATATTATTTTAGTATAACAGTATAACAGTTGAATAAATACTCCTGCTGAATTAGAAAGAGAAAAAGAAAAACATCATCACATTTTCTTCCTAATCATATATTATTTTAGTATAACAGCATCTAGAATTATTGTCAGTCATAAAGAACCAAAGAAAGTGTCCATATATTAATTTACCACATAGCCTGCTTGCTAACTTTCTGTATCTTTTGTACCTTCAGGTGCAAGGTAAANAAAAACAAAACAAAAAAAAAAACCAGTTAAATTCCCAAATAATGCCACACTCAAAAAAACCTCAGATACGGGAAAAATACTACTCTTCATTGACATAAGTTTTATTTCACACCTCATAAAACTGTTTCACATTTGAAATTCCCTATCTTGTCTTCATCTCAGCATTTCCCAGCGTATCTCTTCACCTGAAATCACAGCTGCTAGGATTTCAATTATTCCTCTATGTAGCAGAAGCACTGAGGTATATTGCCCTTTTTTTTCATGGTCTACTCAGCTTTTCAATGTTTTCTACTTTACAGACCACATTTGTGTCCTGAATCTGATGCCCAGATTTTTAGTTGTGGGAAACAAATAAGGCCAGCATAGCTGTCCATTGATTCCTCAGCTCTAGAAAGTATCGTGGCCCCTATTTGCATGCATTTGGCATAGCTACTATGATATGAGTTCTGTGGTGTGGATTTTTTTCAGTTCTTTTTAAGCAAGCACAAGTTTTGTATGAATTATGTAGTGCTAGACTTTGTTTTTAAAACTAATCTTCTTCATCTTTTCTGTTTCCAGCAACTTAACATGAATTCTTATTTTTTCCAGTAATAATTTTGAAATAGAAAGGATAATAGGAAAAAGAAAAAAAAAATGCATTGCCTACCAAGCTATGCTAGTTCTCTCATTTTCTACAGTGAGATATAATTTATTCATATGGAAAAGGATGTGTTTAAGACTTTGGGAATTCAGCTCAAGTATGTCTGACTCAACAAAATAAAGGTCGAGTTAATGTTTGCTGAGTTCGCCTTGTACTCCCCTTTCAAATTAAAAAAAAAAAAGGACAGTAGATACAAATTACATTTCTGAAATTCAGAGGAGCCCTTCTTAACTGACTTCTTGTTTAAAACATATGCATATCTTTTAGTTAATAGTAGCCGTATGTGTGGGGCTATGTGCAGTACTACCGAACTTAGCTATTTTGTGGCATATTCCTCAGTGAATAATCTGTTAGTCACTAGTCATGTGGCTTTTGTTCCAAAACAACAGCATGAAGCAAGGCAAAATTAATGTTTATTCCTGAAAAATATACATATGATCCTTCTTAGTTAAAAAAAAAAAAAAAATTAAAGAGGCATACAAAATGTAACTTAGAAACATCATGGCAATTTTGTTGTACTGTTTCTTTTATCTAGAGGATGAAGCAGTCAGACAAGAAAAAGATGTTCCACCTACAAAACCAAGTAGGCACTCTGTTTTATGCATTCATTACTTTCGAAACTGTTATTTAAATAAACTGCAAAATACAATTGCATATGACAAATGTCAAAATCATGATCCTTCGATATATTTTGCTGTATAGACTGGACTTGACGTGTCGTACCATAGCTAAGGTAGCACACTACATATTTGCAATGTTGGCTGTAATTTTCTGAAGATACGTATATATATCAAAGGTCATATTTCTGCTTCTGTAATTCCACCAGTGTCACAGAAGTTATGCCAGCAAATAATTTGAACCATTTTCTGAAAGTACTTAATTTAAGTGTCCTCATTTTGCTAATTATTTATGGGTATCTGCCATTCATTTGGACTTCACAGCCTTCCTGTATGAGTCAACTTCTCAGGACCAGCAACAGTTTAATTTTCCTCCATAGCAGGTATTACATGATATACTATCCAGATCATGACCTAGCACTATACCTTGTCTATGATAAATGTCTCTGCATATCACAGCTCTTATGCAGCCTCACTTGTACAAGACAGAGCAAAATCCCTGCAGGTTTAGGAAGCAGCACTATTCAGTTGCACTGCGAAGCAATAACCATGGCTTTAAAAAATGTCTTCTCTATGCTTCTAAGTCAAAGGAAATAATTGAAGAATTAGCATTCTTGTTAGTATTATTCATCCTTAATTCTAGTACAGCAATTATAGTGTGTAGATGCGAGCATCCCTACTCCTACTGTCCATCATTAGATTAAGTACTGTGAGATTACTAAAAATTACGTGTTGATATGCAATAAATACATAAAACAATAAAGCTATTCTGCACCATAACAGTAGTATGCTACACCTGACTGTTCTGACCATTTTTCTTTCTTCTTTTTACTTTCCAGCCAAACTGAAAAACACTGCAAGTATGTGTCATGTCTTTTTTCCTACATATTAGAAACCTTCTTTTCGGATACATGTTATGTCCATTGGTATTTTTGCAATTATGTCGTATTAGATAATGTTATTTTCTTGCTTATACTGTGGATATTCTTGTATTCAGTCTGCTTAGTAACAGCTGAACACACCAAAACTACGTACATTTATAATTTAATATTGTGAAGCTGCAATATTCAAACTCTGTTTGCAAATTTTACTTTTCATAAAAGCAAAGCAAATTATGCTAGTAGCATAATTGATGCTCTGGTGATTTTAGATGGGCATAGACATGTGATTTATCTTTATACAAATATATTGTTTATGAAACATAACAAAATGGCATGCAGCATAACTGAATTAGACAACTTTTTCATTACTTCTTTTATCATTTGGAAATGACTTATTTCACTAATTTACTAAGCACATTCTTGGCCTTGTTTCAATAACTTTTTTTCCCTACTTTATAAAAAAACTAAATTAAATTTAAAAAGAGTAAGGAATATTTCCATTTTATGTGAGTTTTAAGGAGGTTTCAAGGGGAATTTCTTGCACAACAAGGATTTTTACTGAAGTCGTTGGATAATGTCCCTGTTAAGGTCAGTCAGACTTCTGGATAGATAAAGACTGAGATCTATGCTTGTTGTGGCAACTCATTGCTCATTACATATTTCAAATCATGATCCTACCACAATCTGAAGGACACAATCCTGAATTGCAGTGTTCAGTTTTCAAGTCATCATTGAAAAATCATTGCTTCCTGTAAAGCTATTGGTGGCTTTATTTTCATTTTTGCCGGAATTTTAAGTGAATTTTATTCTATTTGATTCCATTATTCAGATTTATTAAGTCTTAAGTTCACTGGATCTGTTCACTGATGTTTTATGTCTTCTGCACTGATTGTCTGAGACTTACTGATGGCACTTTCTTCCGATTGAGAACCATGAGATTTAAGTGTCTAATTACTCATGCTTTCTACAATAAGGATCACTTTATCTCAAAATCTCTACCTATAATGCTTTTTTTTTAAGAGATACATTACCCTGGCATATTGTGAATATAAGGAAAAGCCAAGATGTTTTCTCTTGACCTTTGTAGAGGGATATTTGTACTATTCTTGAGCTTATGTCCTCCTTCTTGAAATCATTATAAAGGTTAACAGTGCCTTTAGAAAAAGAAAAGAAGAAAAAAAAAAAAAAGGAAAAACAGTATCAGGCAGATCTATCATCATATACAAAAGTAATTCTATTTACACTGACTGTTTTGAGCTAACCATCCTTCAATATATCTAGTTCAAGATTTTAAGCACCAGAGCTAACTTAAATTATTTTTTCCCACTTGGAGAAGAAAACTTAGTTGGATGACTGTCTTCTTTATTTCTAGGGCTGTATATAGCTTTATTTCATGTATTTCTCAGATAGGTGTACAGAATGCTTGCCATAACATGACCACAGCTATCACGTAATTTAGCATGAAACATAGCCATGGACACAAAATACTCACTGATTTTGGAGTTAAGGTCTAGTAGGAATGCAAAATAAACGCATACACTTCTCCTGGGCCAAATTTATTAATACATTACACCTTGTGCATTTTTACTATAAAAGTAAATGAAGTTTAAATCAGTAGAGAGATTGCATCATTAGATGAATGACAGGTTATAAAGAGAAACATAATGCTGAATTTGAAAAGTCCCCAAATTAACAACAAATGCATTTTTATAGTTACCTGCTAAATGAATTACCATGCAATTATAAAAGCAATCTTTTTTCACTATTTCTGTTTTAGCATAGTCTTTGACAGCAAATGATCCTATATAAAGTTTGAATGTGTAATGAAACTCAGAATTTACTCCCTGTATACTGACTGAAGATTCTCAAATTGTGAGAGGTTACCTTGAGCAGAGGACAAAACTGGTGGCGTATTTTACTCGTGCAAGAAGTAATAGCAAACCATATATTGCAATCAAGAGGGAGAACTCCAGTTAAGGCATGAGGGCATGAACCTCTTTCCTAAATTGGGTGCCTCAGACAAATCTTTTTTTCTTTTTTTTTTTCTCTTGTGAAAATGAGAAGAGAGATTAATCCACAGGTCATGATGCAGTAATGTATCAGCTTTCAGCACTGTGAGCATGATCATAAGCAGAAATGTAAATATTAAAGGACTTGAGCATGATAACATTTAATAGCAGCAAAACTGGCCTTTGCTGGATGCCTGTGGTACCTAAGTATTGAGTCTCCCTATGAACAGAGACCTGAAAGAAAGTTTCCTGAGATGATTTAGTGAAAACCATGCCTAATTTCTCGGTTTTCCTGTTGAAAAAAACATTGACTGAAGCATTTTCACCTTGGTCTGAGCTGCCTTGCGTTCATCTGAAGCCAAAACCCAGCATGGAGAAAATACAGAGATAATTCAATCAAATGAGACCTTGAAATGTTTTACGAATATATTTGCTTTTCATCCATCTCCAAGTGCAAAGAATAAAGTTTTCGCCTGGCTAGGGACGTTATTCTTTTTCCTTAAAATTGGGTTCAGAAATAAAACTGGGACTAATGAAGTAGTGATGTGTAAAAAATACTAGGATTCCAAATCACTATGTAATCACATTCCTTTTATTTAAAAAGAATAATGATACCAGGGAATTTCTATACCATCACATTGACCAATTTTCATTAATTATTATGGTTATTATGATAGCATGGGAATATACCCTTCTTTTATGCTAGCTGCTATGCGAAGATGTAGTCAATTTTTTTCCATCTCTCGAGAGCTTTTACTCTTAAAAGGCAAGGCAAACTGATAATGCAGGAGAAACAGTTATACAAGGGTGAATGCCAGCTCTTCAAGGTCAGTGTCAGTCTTTGGTTTGGATGCGTGGATAAAAAAGGTAACAATTAAACTGAATGCATTTTTTTTTTTAAATAGTGTAGTCAGCTCTAACTTCGAATACACATTTAAAAAAGAACTCTATCAAAATCTTTGCTTGCTGGAAAGATTTGGTTAGCACAGTGTTTGCATTTGCAGGAACCATTGCATGCTGGATTATAGTACTTCAAAGAGTGGAACTCTTAGCTTTAAGTGTGAAATTCAGTATTCATGCCCATTGTTAAGGCACATTTCTTTGCAAATTAATATCCTGCAGAAAAGATGCAGATGAAAGAAATCTATTTAAACGGTTACTTGCCTTGAAAAAATCACAGCAGTGAACCTCATATTCTTTTTCTTCCCCCTCCATTTCTGATTGTCTCCCTGGAGAGTCAACAGGTGAAACCCCGACAATAGGTAAATACTACATTTCTATGGTATGTCTTCTGGAAGGAATTAATGAACATACCAGTGTTGATTAGTACGTATTACATATCAACAATGAACCGTGCTGATGTAAACCAGCATTGGTAAACTGACAGCATTGCAGCTACACAGTTCTCTACCACAGACTGTTTTGATCAGCTGATTATGTTATTTTGACCATTCTTCATCTGCAGTGTGTTTGGTTGAGCAAGACACTGGTGATCAGAACTGAGCAAGCTGGCATTAGTCAGATAGCACATGCTCCAGAAGACATTGAACAAAGCATTATTACAACTAGTTGAGCCATATGACGTGAAAATGGACAATTCAAAGGCAGCCTGCCAGTTTTCTGCTTTATTCAACGGGGAATACTGAAATGGGCTCAGATGTCTGAAGCAAAACACCTTATTTAATTTCAATCGGCCTTGTTGAATGGAGTCACAGACCAAATGCTTGTGCTTGTGGGCTGGGGAAAAGGATGTTGAAAAGAAAAAAAAAAAAAAGCACATTCTCTGTGAATGTATAATTAGAGAAAAATAAAATAAACAAGTCAGAATCTACTACTGCAGGACATCAGAGTGGTCACATTTTGTGGTGTTAAAGGTCCACCTAGCTTGATATCCTGGGATGTTTTTTTTTCTTATCATTGCTTTGTTTTTGTTTTTGTTGTTTTTTGTTTATTTATTTCAGATGATTGAGATTGCTGTGAAAAGAGGGTAAAAAGCAGGCAATAGGCAGAGGGTTCCTTCCCTGATACATTTTGGGAACAAATAATTAGAGAATTCTAGCAGTAGTTAGTGAATTACAGAATTCTAGTGCCTGAAGCCTCTATCAGGTGTTTCCAAACTGCCCTGCAACCAGCAATATTCCATTTTCAATGACTGTTCAGAAAGCCCGGAACTGCTACTGCTACTAAGGGTAGCAGCCACTGTTGTAATATTACATACATTGTATATGTGTCATGAGACACATTACCACAGCTATTATTCCAGGGAAATTACTAGGGCAATCGGCTTTGTGCAACATATTTATGGTAAGAGCCGCATATTTCTGATGCCTGTCATTTAATGTTGTTTCCTTGCAAATCTTTCTAGCCACCAAAAAAACAAAGACAGCTAAGGAAAAAGAAGGTAGGAATTTACTCTCTGTGTATATATATGTAGAAGATCCCAATAAAAATAGTATGAGATTACAATTTTGCATGTGTTGCTGTTTGAAACAACCCCTGAAAGATCTGTATTCATTTTCAGAGAATTTTATTTGCAAACTCTAGGTAATGATCTATTCAGAATTCAGCCAATTTACCAACCTTGAACTGCGTTACTTTTTCCCTTCTAGAAAAAACAATTGAGAAGAAACATCTGAAAGAGGAAAAAAGCAAAGGTAATAAAGGGACAAAAAACTCTGCAAACAGGAATGAAAGTGCAAACATTAGATTTTTTTCATGGGATTGGAAAGAGGCGCTTTTTTAGTCTTCCTAAATGTGTGCAAGTAAACCAAAATGATGAAATTGTGCATAAATTCCTAGTAATTGAATGCCTGATGGCTCCTTTGCACGTGAATATCAAGGATCACCCTCTCTGGCTGGTCCAGCACCAGCCTCTCTGCAAGGTCCTCCAGTACCACTTCCACAGACACGTGGGGTTGTGATCCCCAATTATTCTTCTGTTACGGTTTCTAACGAGGTGGTGCGAAGTTCATTCCTGTAGCTTGGGGGGTTTTTTAGATCACCAGCTTCATATTGTAGTGTAACTACATTGATAACAAGAAGCACCTTTCACTCATAAGATACGCTACTTCATGGTCTCCTATGTTCTGACTAATATGTTGGGCAGAGCACTGACTCTGTTTCCCTACAGTAATATGCAGAAAAACAGTTTCTGTTGGAGCTCTGAAGACAAATAATAGTAGTAAGTTACACTAACTTGTTAAGTTAGTTGTCTAAGACATAATTGTCTTCTCTACATTAATCGAAGACAATGACTTGCATATTAACATTGCGTATGGGAATCCTGGTACCTCAAAGGATAACAGTTAGTTGTACTTTTGCAAGTTTGCTAAACTGCTGTCTCAAAGCAGTTTACATTTATGGTTTTACTAGACATAAAGTTTCTGTATTTAAATAATCTACTAGGAAAGTCATACTTTAAAAAGGTAACCTGGTTTCTATATATATTAAAATCTGTGAGTTGATTCCAAGAAATTAGCGTGTTTCTTGTTGGAATTTATTTAAATATTTTGGCCTGAAACTGAAGATTAATTTATCATCTATGTTTTGTTCTTCAGGAGTCCCGCCAGTAAAAGAAGCTCCACAACATCACAACCTGACATCAGGTACGTGATTTTCCTTTATTGTAAAGGAACTTAATTTTCCTCGCCAAAATTTTCATTTTGGTTTTCTGGTTTTGGTTGTGGGATTTTTTGTTTGTTTGTTTGGGATTTGTTTTTGTTTGGGTTTTATTGTTGTTGGTTTTCAGGGTTTTGTTTGTTTGTTTGTTTGTTTTGTTGTTGTTTTTTGTAAAGAAGATCACACTTGCAATCTTTTCACATCTGTCATTCAAATCTATGGGACGAGATGTAAGGCAAGCCAGGTACATCAAATCTATAAATACTGTTCCTGCGGAGAATGATTTGTTCAATGGTATTGCTTTACCACCTTCCTAAACTCTTAAACTTTTATTAAATTAATTACTTTATAAACCAAGTGGTCTGTAATTAGTTTGGCAGTGCATTATTTAAAATATATGCTCCTCATATAAAAACTATTCTATAACAAAACCACATAAGGAAGAGCATGTTCAATTTATTTTCTCTCTCATTAATAAATCTTGCGTCCCATCACAGTGTGCCTTCTGCCTCACCGCACTCCCCCACACACACACAAAACAGGTGAATAAAGCTAGGACATCTCAGGAGGAAATCTCCCTGCATTGTGTTATTGGCCACCTCCATGTTTTTCCTAGTTTATGGTAAAAATAAAAATATGTTCCAGATTCTTCACTAGTATAAACTAAACCAAATTACTTCAGTGAAACTGCACTGATTCATGGCAGACAATGATCAAAGTCTTTCATCTCATCTGTGAGGTGTAACTGGTTTACACAGAAAATATGAACTAAATATTAATATGGATCTTTCCAGTGCAACTTTGTTGTCTTAAACTACTTCTAATCATGTAGATTGTTTTGCTGTATATGATTTTTTTTCCTCTTTTGCTGTAAGTCAAATGCTTTAGAGTCCTATATACATGATATAAAATGTAATATATAGGTAGTTATAGGTATCTGTGTATTTAGAAATATCTATTTATCCATATGTATAAACTGAAAATATTTGAATTATAATAATGGAAAAAGTAGCTAAGTATAAAATGAGTACAAACCAATCTGACATCAAGGAAGAGAAAATGCAAATTAAATGCGAAGATCAAGCATCCACATGCTAACGTGTATTTGTATGAAAATCTTTGCACACGTGGCTCATGAGACTTTGTTGTACAAGGACAACTACATTTACATATAAGAATGTCGTAGCTTTTTTTAATTTTTTTTTTTTTTTAAATCAGGAATACAGAGTTCTAGAGTCAGGTATAACCTTTAATTCATCTTAATGATTCTGTTGTTAACTCATAGATGCAGAAGACAGAATCTATGCTTGCAAAAACTTATTACTATTTTATTAATATAGAATTCATTTAGATCAGGTAATGTTAATCATAACAAATAACAAAAGATTTTGCCAGGAGAGAAAAGAATTATCTTATGGAGCAAATTTCCAAATTCAGTGTGAACCAGGAATGCACTAAAACTTGTCTGACAGGGGACTTTCTCCTACACACCACTCTCCTGCAAAGTTTACTTAATTCAAAAACTGTGTTACTGTGGCTTTCATTTACAGTAATTGTTAGGATCAGTTAATTTAAAATGTACATTATCGTTGTGCAATTGTTCTTGAGTGGGTGTTTCCCAGATCATAGGCAGCTCTGTGCAAACAGTTCTTCATACCCAGCTTTGCAAACAGAACTTACTGTGTAAGTGTTTCCAAACTATTTTTTCCACTAAAAATAATAAGTTAGACTTCAGACAATGGAGGGAAGGTTTCTAGAAGAACATCAAAGTAATTTCTCTTTGTGAATGTTGTTCTTTTGTATTTGCTCAAACTGAGAATTTAGGAGTTGAGACCAAATCCTCAGTGATGTACATTTGAGTTGGAACTTGATAGCTTTTGCTTGTTCTGTTTGCAGATAAAGCTAGTGCATTTCCCCAGTGCACTGAATACTAATACTTTTTGCTGATAAATGGAAGCAGAAAAGGATTTAAGCATTCTGAGCTAATCCAAAAATTTAAACAGTAAATCTTATTTCGGCTTTCAAAAGCTGAATAGATTCATGTGTTCTTAGATTTTGATCTGAGTCCTTCAACTTTTTCCCGTTATTAAAAAGCAATCAGACAAAGAAAAATAAGCAATTTAAAAAGCTGTATATATCTTCAAGTTTAGAATGCTCCACATATAAACAGAATTCTCAGCAGTACTTACTGCACCTTTCATAAGCAATGGTGTTATGTGCAGTAGACACTAAGTTTCACTCCTCTGCAGAGCTGCAAGAAATTCCTTAGAATTCTTTCCCCTTTTTTCTCCTGTCCTAAATGACAAAATTGACACACCCAGACTGAAACCACACCAAAAAAAAAATCTGAATTCTTGGAACTCTTCTTTTATTTTTGTTCTTCTGTCTTATAACAAATGTATTTGCAAGCACACAGATGCAGATTTTTTGACTCTTGGAGTAAAATTTGAGGACTCTACAAATTCAACTCTGTGGTGAGGACTATCTAACATGACCTTTATATGGACAGCTGTATACTTTTATACAAGTCCTAGATTGTTCCAAGGCTTATGCCAGAGTATGAAAAAATAAATTAATCAAAAGTTGATTTTGTTTATTGTAATTGTCTTGTAGCAGGAAACATGTGTTGCGTTTGTCATATAGTTAGTTGATGAGGTTGACATTTTTACTGTGCTGTTATCTAAGCCCACAAATGTTCAAATGTGGCAGAAATAAAGAGAGGCTGTGGTGTGTGAGCACAAAAAGTGAGGAATAGTGAGATTGATACTAATCCCATACGAATTTCTTTGTTAAATGAGAGAAATGTGTGGATTTCTCTCAAGGTCAAGAGAAACAAACTAGTCATTCTAACATCCATGTAAATAGATGTGTTGTAAATAGACTGGAGCAGTTCACGTGTATAGCTTCATATATTATCTGAGGTTTTAAACTTTCTTGGACATCAGATATTCTACGCTTACTGTCTAGTCAAAGAAGTCGTACCTCTGGGAAGCTAAAATTATCTTTAAGCAGAGTTCGAACACTGTTTATATGGACATACTATGCTAGCACTTTATGAAAAAAAGCATTTCTCAGCTAGATTTTTCCTCTGCTTCTACCGTGATTGAGAGCAATACAGTTTCTCAGATGTTTTCTAGCATAAGGAGGAATCATCTCATTATATTATCAGCAAAAGATATTCAAAAGATCACCACAGGAAAACCTCAGCACGTCCAGTGCATTAATTCATTACATGTCTCTATTAACACATGGTGACTGGTTTCTTATTGTAAGGTTGTTTGATTGCTTTGTACTTTCTATCTTACTGTAATATATTTTCCACTTCAAAGGTGATTTCCAAACCTGCAAAAGCAGAAAGTTCTGTTTAATACGACATTTGGTACAAGAAAGAGCCTTTTGAGAGACCGTTAAGGATGTTTTCTTAATGCTGGGGGAACATAAACTTGTTAGCAGTGCAATTTTTTT
Organism: Pampusana beccarii; assembly: GCA_013399365.1. Lineage (NCBI taxonomy): Eukaryota > Metazoa > Chordata > Aves > Columbiformes > Columbidae > Pampusana > Pampusana beccarii. Next base: position 203,249 of record VWYH01008927.1, on the reverse strand, counting down.
TTCCATGGATCATTATTTTGAAAGAAAATGAGACCGCTTGCCTTTATTTTTTCCTTGGTTCTGAAGCATTTGAAGACTTTGGAGGAAAATATTATATTTTTCATTATTCTAATGTTGCCATTTTAGTCAATTTCATTAAGCACAAACATATTGGTACTGTTCTACAAAATAGAAGCATTGAACTACTTTAAAATAACGCACAATATTTGAAAGAGAAGGCAAGAACTCCATCACTGCAGGACAGGTAGCTCTCATCAACAGACAGGTGACAAACTGCAGATATTGTATTTTCTACCCTCCTTGTCACCCAGATAGTCTGTGTGTCTTGGATGTATGATGGTTCTGGTATTCTGTTAGCAGTTTCTTCCAAGAACTTCAGCTGCATAAACTCATACTCCTGAAGATGACCACTTGAACACAACTAGATCAAAGAAGCTGAACAAAAATGTTGAGGAGAAAAGATATTATCTCCTTTCTCAAAATAGGAATATAGCTCAAGGAAGGGACCATTAACTGTAACAGCTGTGTCTCTAAAAGTGATAATGAAAACAGTAATAGCATCCTTGACATAATTGATATTAAAGATTCATCATTTTTTCTCACAAGAATTCAGCAATACACCACTAACATTAATTTTGTATTTTCTGGATATAAGAAAGGGTACCACTGGCTGGAAATTAACATAAGGAACTGGCACTCTGACAAGCTTCAGAATTTTTTTTATAAGTTCTGTGCTTATTCATTTACAGGGCTTGTGTCTATGCAGGACATTCTCATTCAGTAAGATTTTGCAGGTTGTTCATCACTCTGCAGTACAAGCACTCAGTGCAAGAGCAGGATGAGCTGCACACTAAGGCGGCTTGAAAGACAGCCTGTGTGGAACAGCCTCTGTTCTGTGGATACACATGCATGCCTCAATGTCATGTTTGTTACAATTGTGAGGACCATGGTTGCATATGCAGGCTTTCCAGCAACTTGGTGTTAGTCATTGCACTATTCTGAAGCTGACTTTCAAAAAAATACCTGGAGACTAAATCTTGGCAGCCTTGTCTAAGTAGAGACATGGAGGAATACTGTACATTAACAGTAATATCATGGTAGCCAGGTAAAATGAAAGCTTTATGATCTGGTCTGAAACTGATTAAACGCCACTGCAAAACTTCTTATGAATTGCAATAAGTTTTGAAACTCAACATCTGTAAATACCACAAATTAGAGCAATACATCAGGTTTTATGCTAATTATAAGCTTATAGATAGCCTCTCAGCACAGTGGTGTTGTAGTCTAAATTATGAATTACAGACATCCTATTTAAATGTCCAAAGGAACGAAACAAAGGAATTCATGGGGAGAATATAGAGGCACTTTAGCTTTCTGTTGTATCTTCTACAGGAGAGCATCTATCTCTAGCTCTAAAATTACCTAATTTTTTATCTTTGGCTATATTGGGTAATCCCATTACCTTTCCTTGAGTCTATTTATTGTCAAGATTTGTTTATAATTAGGAATTACTGAGACTGATTCTCAATCAGCTTTTCATTATGATGAGAGTTATTTGGATTCAATTTGAAGTCCACCTTCCCAGGAAACAATCATATGTTTTCCCAGTTATCAACACAGTGACAAAAGAAGGATTGATTCAGTTCAATGCCTATGTAGCATCTAAATATTAGTTACATGTTAATTGTGCTTGCACTTTACTAGCTCAGTCTTCAAACCACTGAAAACCTTTTCTTATTATTATGCAAAGCTTAGCTGTGCCATAACTGTGAATATACTATACAGACCCCATCGATAGACTCTCATTTAAAATCTAGAAGAGATAAATCCTGAAGATCAATCAGCAGAGAGAGTCGTTGTAAATCAATAGTGAAAATCACTGTTGAAAATATAAGGTTGGACCCAAAACATTATTTTAGAAGATTTTAATGTCCAAAACAGTCTCTTGAAGAGGTTACATAAAGCTTAAGATTTCTACATTCCTATGCAAGCACAGAATTTTTTGCCCCTACGTCCCTGGTTTTGAAACTAGGAAAACTGCTGGCCTAGTGCCCAGTTCCTACAGAAACTTCACTAGGATCCAGAAACTTGATTAACAACGCCTGTCTGCCCGACATGTTTTGAGTACAACTAACACATCAGCTACATCAGGCCCCTGACAAAATGCAGCTGTAATTACTTTGCTTTTAAAATGGTGGCAAAGGTGATCTTTCCTCTATACCTGTGTAGTCACTGTGTACTCTTTACGGGGTTTAGCTGACACCCTTTCAGAGCCCTCTTCACTGGAAAGGCTCACCTTTATACCTTCCACTTCCCAGGAGGGTACTTGGGCTAATGAGTTACAGAATAATATGGCTGGAACACCAGCTGTCTGTTCCTCTTGAACTTACACAATTCCCGATACATTAGTACAAAACTTATTGGTACTAGAGGCTAATAGACAACATTTATCTATTTGATATAAAGATCTGTTTCTGCTTCAGAAACTTCTTTTCATAAAGTATTTCAGAGTGGTTACCGGGTAAAATTTAAAAATAATTCTGGACTAAGTCTTATACTATCAGGCACATCTAGTAATGTATGCAGCTAGCTCTGTGGCTCATGCACATGTACAGCACTAAATTTAATATCTGGAGAGTTTTGCAGTCCATAATGGAGGAATATTTCCTGTTGTCATTGGAGATATTATTAGACCTCTCCCATTACACTTGATAATGTGCCCTCTGAACTTGGAATGGTTGTTTACATCAAAACACAGTGAGTGAAATTCTACCAGGGAATTTACTAAGGGAAAACTCAGAGTCCAGAGAGAGATCCCAGAAATAATGAAGGATCTTTGGTGAAAAAAATTAGTTGGAAAATGAGCAAAGTTGACAATGAGGTAATCAAAACTGGTCTTTTTTACAATTAATTCATGAAATGTTTGCCTCTCATGTTAAGCCTAAAGACGATTTGCCTAATTAATTATTAAAGAAACACTCATTTTTCTATAAATGTAGGGATAAACTGGTCTAACTAAAAAACATATGAGGGTCACAGCCTACAGAAAAAAAAAGCTATGAAAAAATATATTATTTAGCATGCTGGTTTAGATCTAGTAATGAGAATCTGATTTGCCTAACTTTGCAAAATGAATCCAATTAGTAATGTTAGTTATGCCTGTTGGACAATGATTTAATTCCCTTCCTCTTAACTGGGTCAAAACATTTTGCTAAAATTAAACTAAATGGCTCCATGCATTTATAAATATAGATTGAACTTGTGCCAAGTCAAGTGAAAAAAAATATATATCCCAGTATAAGACTCTGAATGATTTTGCCACAAATGAAATATCAATATCTATTATCTTAATGCTTCTCACTGTTAAGTTGCTTTTGCCCTTCAGTTTGACTGATATCTCTTCTCAAATCACACTGCAAGAAAAGAGAAGTATATATTATGTATTTCCATGACATATCTCATGGAAGCAAACTTCTACACAAAATGTAATTCTTCAACAGTTTTCGAGGCAGAGATGATTTATCTTTGCTTCAGATAAATGGCCATTTCTTCAAATCCCTCTTAAACTTTAGCAAAAATTCCTCTGTCATATTCCTTCTTTTCTAAAGGAGACATTGCTTAAAGAACAAAGCAACTGTCTTATATTTTATCAACATAGATTTTGGTTTTAAACATTTATCGGCTGAAAAACAGGCATCCTGATATTGGAGTGAGTTCATGTGTCTGGTTTATCATCAGTATAGTCAAATCCAGTGGACAAATCATAATTATGTGCTGTAATTCTTAATTAGTGATACGAGAACTGACAGCAGATGCTGTGAAATATTTTGGAGAAGCCAGCCTATTGAGCTCCTACAGTTGCTCTCTTTTTTTTCCTTGCTCCTAGACATGTGCAAATTCAGAGTGAGGAAGACATTATAATTTAGCTTCATCTTTCCTTTTAAGTAGCACACAGGCACAGATACGAACTTCTTAATCATAAGCACTTAAATAAGGGCATATCTGCACCACAAGTGCCATGGTCAAGGAGAGGGGAATTTCTCCAATGTGTTACTCATCCCTTCAAAATCTGAATCTCCTCCTAGCATTATGTCATTGATCTGGAACTAAATCCAGATGGCAATGCCTCTAGTGTCTGATGTAAATAGGATGAATTTGGGCCTACCAGGGTTTGTCAGTAGCATGGTTCAAGTACTTGACTTTTTCTTGTCATGAAGAAGTGCTGCTACTCCCAGCAGAAACGTTCTCACTGAGGAAGATAAATGTGTATACATAATGCTACATGCATCCAAAAAAAACCCTGTATTTAAAAAAGTTTTTAGTTACAATGGCAACTGAAATGAACAAAGCACTTGTACCATTCAAACACCAGTTTCACTTTCATTAGTTGCTTAACTGTCATGTCGTTCACTGTTCCTCTTTCCTTTCCTACCCTCTCTTTTCCCCTCTTCTCCCCTCTTCTCTCCATCCCACACCTTCACAGCTGAATAAATATCTGGTATTAACTTCCAGTCATTTGGTATCCATTCTTGTTAACATAATAAGACTCCTGATTGTTTTTACCTTCTTCTTTGGTTTTATATATTTTTATGGCATAAATGTTTTTGTATGTAAAGTTTAAACCAATTTTTTAGCGACTGACAGTTCGTTAGAAGCAATGATTTTAATGCAATATGTTGTAATTACGTTAGTTGAACATGCTGGCCATAGGAATGAGTCGACAGAGAACATGTTGCGTCAACATGCCTAAGGTACATGATCAGCACACAGTGCATCCTATCAAGACACTGTCATTGTTTATTGAGCAGTAGAAATAAAATCCAATTCTAAATTGCTGCCCACTAAATACCACTGTAGTCTCATGTAATCACCACTGTGGTCTGTGAAAAAATCCAAGAGATTTTCATGCACTTTGGATCAGGCCTACATTACTTTTTGGTCCCTCTTAAATAGCATTCCTGGAATGATTCATTCACTTGCTCCCATGTTTTAGTAATAAAACACGTAATGCCAACACTGGACTCCTTTGGAAGCTCAGTGCTAGCAAAATTGTAAATACTGTGTACTCTGATCATTGCTATGCTTTGTTGGAAGTATCTGTATTAGCACATATGTGTCACATTCTTACATCTTGCATGGTTTTACTGTCTAACAAAAAGAATTTTTAAATTAATTTTGGGGGAATGTCACACTTTGGAGATATTCACACATTTTTGTCAGAATAACATGGTTTGTGTGCAGTGACCATAAGACTGAATATAACACATTTCTCTAAACATACAACTTATAAATCCATTAAGCCTTCTTACTAGGCAGTGCAAGAGCCAGTTAGCAAAATACAGAATTTTTTGCTCCCTTAAATGTTTGTTGTGTCACCTATCACATTCAAGCTAAAAGAAATAATAAATATCACCTTTTATTGTAGAAATTGGTTTTGTTAGAAAAAATGTCTAATTCACTGAGCTTTGTTGTCATGTTGCAAAAAGAGCTCTGACTTTGATAAGTAACAAATCATAATTGGTTTTAACTAGTTCTGGTCTTGGGATCTTTTGCATGTTTTTACTGTGGTGATTTTTTTCTCCTGTAATGACACTAAATATGGCCAGAATGACCTTCTAGCGCTATTGATTTGATACATTTACAACGTTTTATACCAAGAACGTGTTATTAAAGACATGTATTACTGACTTTGTACTGTTACTACTTTTGTCCCACTGATTGAAACACCGATAAAGGCTGGTTTGTGTATTTAGCAATATTTTGAATTAGAACCACGGATACTCATAAGGAATGGGAGAATCTTCTGAGTGATTTTTGCTTACTGTTGAGCAGTATTTTTGAGAGAAAGTGTATTTATTCTTCTAAAGTGTAACTATTTTACTTATTCCAGGCCTTGCAGTCCCATGATGCTCGAAAAAGAGTCGTTAAGGAGAATATGTGCATGATCTGAGTACTCACGGCTGTAATAACAATGTTGTTTCTATTATTTAAATCTGCTACTGAAACACCTTTAGTATTTTTTATTAAATAACTTATTGTCTGACAGACCCTCTGCTAAAATGGATATGAAAACCTGGATGGTGTTTTCAAAAATCAGCAATTAATTGCATTATATCACAGACACTTTAAAAGTAACTTTGAGAGCTACTTTCTGACCATTCTCAATTTTATTCCCTTATACAAGAAACAAAATAAGATGCAAAACAAGTATCCTCATGGGACAACTCCTTTTTTTCCCTTTATTGTCCACATATTGTCTATACAATGCTAGAAAAATGTCATTTAAAGGGGATGTTTTTAGATATATAAAATTGATTTAAAGTGGTAGTGTTATTTCTTGCTTATGTGTAATAGACATATGAAGTATTCTCCTCTTCTTTTCACCCTCTTCCTTCCCATTAAACATTGTACTTCTTGAGAATGGCAGTAGTGTGGCTGTACAGTATGCTTAATAGTAAGAAATGAGTTGAAAAGGATTTACTGAAAAAAGATAAATCTGATTTTTTAATCAAACTATGCTGTTCTGAGTATCTGGTATCTAAACATGGACCATGTTGTGAATTTAAGAAAACAGCGTTTGGTCTCCTGCATAGGCCCTCAGCATTCAGGTTTGCTATTCAGAGAAACTGGACTTAATTAAATGTCAGTTACACTGTGCCACTAAACACAAATACTTATTTACTTGTTTTAGAAAGTCTGAAGGCAAAACTTCATTATATTTAGCAAGAATTCCACACCATTTCCCTCCGGCAACTGCCAGTATGCTTTCTCTGATCAGTTTGTCATACTGCGATTTTACTAAAGTGTTAATGGAAAGAGCCCAAATTGTATGATAGGGAAGAAGCAGAGCAAGTGGACAAATAACTGCTTCTCTTCCTTGCCCTTTAGTAATTAAAAAGACAACGTGCTCTCCAGTCATTCGAACAAGTTTTCTTTGTTCTCGTCTGCTTCAATTTCAATTGCTGAACCAAAACACAGTAAGCACATTCCTAAGAAGCAATCAGAAAGGAATGCAGTTGTTAATACTTTCCCTTACTTATAATTGCTTAGTAATTAGTTGTTTCTAATGCTATGATTGCCTGAATTTTTGTGCTTTATTGAATTGTTTAATTCTATTAGGAAAGGCTCTAAGTGAAGACATTTGATTCAAAATTTAAAACACCAATAACAAAAATTGTTTCCTCACATATTCTTGGTAATTTTTTCCTAATAACCAAACTGCAATTGCTAAAAGCTATTGCTTTTTAATTAATATTTTATTTGCTGAGTTGCCTTAAAAACAGTTATCTGAGCTTTGTAGAAAAAGGACTTTAACTGTTGTAACACATAAACAGGAACACCTTCACATTCTTCAGGATTATTAAATTTTATTACTCTGAATTGTCTACCTCTTTTAGTTATAAGATTAATGACAAAAAATACTATTATGAAAAAAAAATCATTTATTTGTTTCTTTGGATCATCATAATTCCTTACATAAATCTGTCATTAATAGCTTAAGTAGGCATTAGAATTGTAGTTTGGTACCGTGTACGGTATAAAGCTATACGTAACTAGTCTTCTTTAAAATTATGCTGAATTATATTAACCCAGGAGAAGCATTAATGAAAATTATCACAAGGTCCTTGGACATCCTTGGAGTTTAAATATGTTCCCAACTAGACTGCCCACAGCTAAGGGAGGAAATGAAAACTGTTTTTCCTCTTTAGCCTTCGAATTGCCAATTCCCAAAGAAGACATGCTGCTTAAGCAGAGCTAGAGCACATCATCCTTTAGAAATTCTGGATCAATGTATTGGAAGCCAAACTCTTTTCCAGCATCCCAGCACCTTGACTCTTAAGATCCATTATGTCTCTAATGATGGAGTGCCCCCATATTCATCCATTTTCTTAACTACTTCAGCTAAATGGGCACAGAAAAAAAATCCGAAATAGACTGCTTAATAAGAATCTATAAAAGCAGAAATATGTGATATGTAAATGAATAAGTCGGTGCCTACCTAGCACTGAGATTTTATGGTATTTCTTCCACAACAGGGCTCATTTAAGGCTTATGACAGATGATTAATAGTATTTGTTCTGGTGACTGGGCTTCTCATGAAAATCTTTCCCCATCCAGTTCATCACAGAAGGGGACACCTGGTTGGGGACCTCTTTATTCCCCTTATATAGAAGGTTCTTCTGGTGATATATTCAGATTTAAAATTCCTCTTTCCCAGCAGCTTTTTAATCTTTCTCTCAGCCAGAAGAGATTTTGGATCTGATTGTCACTTCATCAGTGTCCGATTTCTCATGCCTTGGAAATGTAGATGGCTGAGTGTGAATCTTTCTGCCCAAACAATAAATAAAGACTGTTAACCAATATAAGGCACCATAAGGCAAAAAACTGTAACCACCTGTTAAGTAATATTAAAATCTGAGAGTGAAGCTTTCTCACACATTTGTTCTAATATATTCTATACAGATTCACATAAATTGATGATTTGTGCCATATACAGATGGATTTAACTCTTCACTGCCTTTGGCAGGGATGAAACACAGAGTAATCAATCTACCTGGGATGACACCAGAATAGTATCTACAAGGGATATGATAGATGTGCATGCTTTGAAAGTTAGATCTGATTCTGGGATGTAACTGGACTTCTGTGAGTCTGGAAGGTGACGGAGCAGCTAAACCTGGAAACTATTTCCAGGCACATGAAGGACAAGAATGTGATCAAGAATAGTCAGCATGAATTCACAAGGGGAAAGTCATGCTTGACCAGCCTGATAAGCTTTTACGATGAAATGACTGGCTTGGTAGACAAGGGGAGAGCAGTGGATATTGCCTGCCTGGACATCAGTAGGGGTTTTGGCACTACTGTCTCCCGTAGGACTCATAGAGAAGCTGATGAACGGGCTGGATGAGCAGACAGTGAGGAGGAATGAAAACTGGCTAAACTGCCAGGCCCAGAGGGTGGTTATCTGTGGCAGGAAGTCTAGTTGGAGGCCATGAACTAACTGGGTAATCCAGGCTTCAATATCGATTCTGTTTAATGTCTACATTAATGATCTGGATGATGCAGTAGAGTGCAAGCCCAGCCAGTTTGCAGATGACAGAATACCGGGGGAAATGGCTAATACATCACAGGTGTGTTTCCGTCCAAAGGGACCTCACTAGGCTGGTTTCCTCCTTTCTGCTGAAAAAATGAAAGCATCAATAAAGTGTTCTTGCAATATTCCTCACATTTCTTGAAACCAGCCCTCTGTGTAAGATGCATGTCACTCAGAGATCAAGAGCACACATAAGCCCACTGGGATATTTTTATAATTTATTGGATATCTATGGAACATAGTTAGCATTTCCTCTTGACCAGACCTGAACAGCTTCACACAAACCCTGAATCCAGGAAGGATTGTGTTTCTCTGCTTTCTGGAACCCATCTTGGCTGTTTCTCATTCCAAATGGCTTTCCACCTTGGCAAAAATAATTTTAAAAGATCAAGAATAGTTTAAAAGATTTCTCTGTTTTTGTGAGAAAAAAGTGCCCTTTCCTTTCACAAAGTGAAAAATAAAGAAGCAAATACCCCCTTCTCCAGCTTTTCAGAAACAAATTAGTTGTCAGATGTCTTTATATAACAACATTTTGTTAAAAAAAATCAACACTTTTCCAGCATTGACTTTTTTATTTCCTCTGTAATACTCATAAGGAAATTTGAGTAATTATATGCATTCTTACAAACTACTGTCCTAAACAAAAACATAAAGCCAGATACAAGGCTGGTTTTGTCTCAGCTAAGCTGACAAAAGACATCTAGTGTTAAAGCACATGTTTTGCTCCTACTCGTCATCTTTTTTTTGGTAACATTTGCCCTGAAGATATGAGACAATACATTGAAAGTGAGAACCCTCTTCGGTTTAAAAGGCACATTCTCTATTCACATTGAATGTGGGAATTACGAAAGCAGAATGGGATGCATACGTAGTCCTATTTGCACGTCAAAATTCGATTTGTTCTCCTGGCTATGGCTTGTATCTTAACACTGTTGCAGATTCTGATACAGATACAGTTCCAAAGATATTGATATTTTTTTGAATGAAGTTTTCATCTGCATGTTTTTCAGCTCAGGTTTGCATGATAAAGCAACCTAAGGACAACATGAAAGGGAAATACTGAAATAGCACATAGCAAAAAAACAATCTACAAAGAGTAGGAGCAAAAAGGCTTTATTTAATAGTTTTAATATCATACAAAACCTGAAAATGCCTTCTTCCTATACCTACATTTGGAAGCACAACATGTTCCTTCCCAAATCTTGTACTCTGATAATAATATCTACTAGATCTCACATACTATATAATATACCAAAATATTTAAATCTTTGTCACCCCAAGAATCACCTGGCCCAAGAACTTTCCCATATTTGTGTTGGTCTCCTGCCATGGCAGACCACAGTTTTCATTTGAGCAGACGTGATCTCCACCATGGCTTCCAATCTTAGTCTCATCACCATTGACACAAAAGTCAGATGTCTTCTGCCTTCAACACTGCCCCTTTAGTCTCCTAGGATACTGGCACTTTTTAAAGAAAATAATTTTTAATACCAAGAAAATATTTTTTTTCTTTTTTTCTTTTTTTTTAATTTTTTTTTTAAATATACCTGCATTGTTCGTTTGGGCTTCTTTGCAAAAAATTAAGTTCAACATGCAGCTAATTTCAGCACTGGAAGTTTCACCACAAGTAGTTAAATATGGTAACAAATTAAGTTATGGAATTAAAATCTTATGCAACAAAGTAGCAGGCAAACAAAATAAAAGTCCTTGCTGCCGTCCCTATCTCTCCTGAGTTTCTTCTTTATCTTATATTTTCCTGATATTTTCTGAAGACAGATGATAAGTAACAGGCTATGTAAACATTTGAATGTCACTTCAAAATGTTGTACTCGTATCAGTACATATCAGTCAAACAACAGGGCTCACTTCACAGACATCACAGGTCTCTCAGAAATAACACAATCAAGGGTGATCTATAGCATTACACCGTAATTAGTTTGTGGTTGTTGTCCAAGTTGTAAAAATCTGAAATTTTGCCCTTTCCCTCCATGAATTTAGTGGTTTTTAATAATAGACTGTGAGGTTGTCAAATGGAATGGTTGCATTGGCCAATACCACCAATGATTTTAGAATTATGATCATACAGCACCTCTGGAAAATGCTGTAGTGTCAGGCATGCTATAACTGCAATATATAACCATGTTTAAAATGTTTTAAGTATGTAGCTATATAAACCAGTATGTATCAGAACCTTGTGAATGTATGTAAAGAAAAAGAGCTAATTTTTGGTCTTCTAATTGCATGTAAAATACAGGGCATTTAGTCATTTTTATTACACTTAAGTAAAATATTGATTTGCATTTGTTGGGGCTAGCAAGTGCATGATGCCCTATTTGATTTATTCATAAAGAAGAAAGAGTTATTGATTTTTTTATTTTCACTTTTATATCCATAAGAGGAATATGCAGAAATAATTTCCATTTAAACAGGGAAAGGTGAGTTTTTAATTGGCAGCTTTCTTCCTATAAGGTATTTCTCTTTATCACCAGTACCTCCTGGAAGTAAATTTGAGAGGGTTGTGTGTTTGGGCTTTTTTTTTAAGGTCTGATTAAGAAAACTGACAGAATACTTTTGTAGGAAAATATTGTTTTAATCATAGTGGGTTTAGTAACTATCTACTGCTGTTAGTTTAGTTTTACTCACAAAAGTTACCTTACTTCAAGGATGGAATAAGTCTATTTGTTGAAAATATAACATTCTCCAGAAACTTTCTGGTCTTGCCCAAGTGCCACCATAAAATGGCCAATGGTAGAGGACATCATGGCACATCCACCATGCACCTAGGCTGTGGCTGGTCAGGCCTCAGAAGGGAACCTTGGTCAGTCATGAGAGTTGCTTTGTCTCTGCTTCCTGTGAAAATCTCAGATTCATCTCACAGAGGAACAAAAGAAATACTGAAAATTTTGGGGAAAAAATTGTTTCCATTCTTAGATTTAGTGGAAAAGCAGTAAGTCATTTGCAGAAGGATATGATTTCCATCTCCATTTTCAAATGTGCTTTTTAGATAATAAAGGCTTAACCTTTGTGTGCGCCAGTCGAGAATACCACAGAGGATAATATAACTGAATTGAATGTACTGGCATTTCTGACACACCACTCTGTGTTCCACCATTGACAGACAATGAATAAACCCTGTGCTTCATTTTATAACACAGGGAGCCCTGAGCCCTGGAGTCCATCTCAGATTAGAACTGTCACATGGAACAGCTTCTTTCTTTTTTCTTTTTTTTTTTTTTTTAAATATGGAATAAATGGCAGAGGAAAGAAAAAGGCATCAGAAAACCAATTGCATGAAAACTAGCTTGTTTCACATGCCAACATTCCTCCAATAGTTTTCACAAACATATAGCTGACTAATAGTTATCTTTTAAAATCTTGACAATATTAATCTCAGAGTGCAAAACTCAGCTTTTGTAACAAATTAGGTCAATTCCATCTGTGCTAAAGTATGTGTTCTTGAAAGTATGTGTTTCTTTCAAAATGTAATGGAAAGAAGCGTGACTACGCAGGCTAGTGCTCAAAAATCAAAAGGGAGAAAACCTCCCTGATTGTGAAAGACTAGGAAAGAGATACTCTCACTTATTATGCTTCTTTTCAGAATGATAATTTGAAACCTAATAAAACATGTCATAGTCACTATTAGCTGAGAATCTTTCTAGAACTCCTCAATGTATCTGAAAGTGGCTGTGAAATAGAAAACAAATACGTGAATTTTGGGGGCTTCTATTCAGCTATCCTAAAATATTCTGGGAGATGTAGGACTATGACACTGAGAGAAATGGTGGATATAAGTGTGAAATTGTCAAAGAAAATGTGTGTGAAAGAACATGGAATAGACTCATGGCCCCAGTTTTGAAGCCATAAACATTAACTGTCTCTTCCTTCTTTTCCTAGCTCCTGTCCGCTACTTTCAATGTATCTTCCTAAATGGACCTAATGGATTTGGACTGCAGCTTCCCACTAATCCCCCTTCAAACAAGGAAGAAAAGACTCACTCAAAGGCTTCCAAGAGAAAGACAAGGAAACCAGGGCAGTAGAAAGACTGAGTCCTGTGATTGCTCACATTTTGCACTTTATCTTTTCTGCTGGGGTTCACAGTAGTTACAGTGGTACTGCTCATTGCAAGAATGTGATCCACTTGGGCACGTGTACCTGGAAACAGTTTCCACAGGCAGAGGCAAAACAAGCAGTAATGAACTGTATTTGACAAAGGTAGAACCGTAAAAGTGCCCCGTTTCTTGTGGAAATGCAATGCTAACAAAGTGTTGACCTGGTTTTGTGTGTGTGTTTTCCTGCCTCTTTTGCTCTTCTTGTTTTTCTTTACCTACCTGCTCAGCCTTGAAGTGAGTCTGTTTTCCATTTAATCTTATCTCAGGAGTTAAAGGTTGGATGTAGCTCTTATATCAGCAAGATTGCAAGACTACCTGCAATCCTAAATCATTTCTTCTTAATGTTCAATCAAATTGATGACAGGAAAAAGCCTCACTAAGTCATGAAAATGTGTTCTGTGACTGGTGCTATTTTTATGTCTCATTGACCAGTGTGGTCTGAAGCTCACACTTGCTCTGAGCCCCTCAGTATATTATCAGTACATTGACTCCACAAGTCATGTTAATGATGAATATTTCTATTAAACTTGAAGCAGCAAAAGCGTAGTCTGTTTGCCCTGCCTGTTTGAGAAATACAAAGTCTTTCCTTTCTAAAGCCCAAAGCAAGCAAAGAAAGTGAAGCAGCATGGCAAAGGTGAGGAAAACCAACATGAAGGTCCCAAGAAACAGATTAAATTATCTTAGTACTTCTACTTTTCTTCTGTGAGTAAATCACATAGACTTGTAGAAAAGACCAAGCAAACTGAGAATATACCAGCCAACACTAAAGTAACCCAAATTTCCAATAGGTAAACATGACAGTTTGATGCAAACTGAGATCAGTGAACAAAAAGTGTGTCAGTGAACAAGTGTACATTTCTGTAGAAATAAAGGATTTGTTGCCTTAAGAAAAAGAAGGGATGGCATATGGTCCATTTGAAGGCACATGACTGAAAACTGGCATCTGAATTGTCTGTACACCTGGCAGTGTAAATAATCATGCATTTTTGCAAGCTGCTATTTGTTTGTATTTCCTTACTATATTTTTTGCGTTTAATCTGTGAAATGTACAGCAGTGACCTTAGTTATATAGCAGCATGACGCTCTTTGTACAACCCAGCTACTTGTAGATCCTCATCACACCAGTAACTATATACTGCTTTCTTATTTTCAGCATGGTTAAGGATAACATCAGCCCCTTCCACCATTCACTCTCCGAGCCAACCCATTCTTACCTTAATCAAATAATTGACTCACACAACTGAGTCTTCGGCAGGTTAATGCAACTGAGAAAGATTTCTTGTTACACTGCTGGGTCAGGTTGATAATCTCTGATTACTGGTCATGGCCTTATACAAACTGGGTTCTTGGTCTTAATGTGCTCTCATATTGCACAGGTCTTGTGCTGCAAAAAACTCTCATTGCAACAAGTTGTCTAGACAGTGGTTTCTAGAAGGAGGTAGGAACACGTCCTGCCCAAGGAGCAGCTCTTCCCACATAGGAGCACACTGCAGATAAAAGCGTTAATGGTGAATGCCTCCACTGTCACTGTGAAATCTGCTCTAGTGACAGAGTTGTCAACAGAGAATATTTCATGGTAAAATGACAATCTTTAATTTTTTTTCAGTGGGCCTTTTTATATTCCAAGTCACTTTTTTCCTTTCCAATTTGTGATTTTGTATATGTTATCATGGATGTCACTGCCCTAGGGTTTTACTGTGGAAGTGATCTTAAAGTGAGATTATAACTTTCTGAGATCAGTTAATTTAATTTGAGAGTTTACCTAATTCAAATATTGTGGACAAAATTTAAATATACTGTGAGATGGGGGGTTCTAGCTTCTTTTGGCAAAATAAATTTTGTTCATTATTAGCCTTAATCCTTTCTTCCCATTTGATTGAGACATGTCAAGAATATGTTCAAGATCTCATTTCCATAATGTTTTAGCTATGTATCTGAAAGCTTTGGAAATACTAACAATTAATTTAGCTGAATAAGTGATATAAAATCAGTAATTTATTGTTTCCCGAACTCAGCCACTGCCTTGAAGAATAGGAGAAATAGGTGCACTCTCAAAGTGGCAAGCATTTTTCCCTTTAAATTCACCTGGAGACTTTAAAAAAGTTGAATTTCATGTTTTTACTCAAATTAGCCTGAAATTTTGCAAAATCATATGCTGATTGTTATCTATTTTGGAAAATAAAGAATACAAACCTTGTTCCAGTGGCCGTAATATGTTTTCCTGCAAATCCAAAAGTGGAGGAAAAGGGTTTACATAAGTAAGTTTTCTATACCTGCTAAGTATATACAAATCTTGTGAATATAAAGATTCAGCATTTCTTACAATTAGGCTGGAAAGATGAATCATTCAGCATTGTATTTATTCCTAATGAGCTTTTTGCAATGCTTGTCTTGGCTAGTCTTTTTGAAGACTTTGTGGATCACACTCTGACATTCAAAAAGCTAAATGGTTGCTGCAGTCATTCAAGGTAGTACCCAAATAACATACGTTCATCAAAGTGGTTATTTAAAATACAACTTCACAGCCAATACAGACAAACCTGCAATCTCCAATGGCTACTACGGAGTCCAGACAACTGAGAAAATGACCATCAAGAAAGTGAGAGTAAAAATGGTGAGATTTTTCCCCCCGCCTCCTACAGGAACTATGGCTTCCCTATATCAGCAATTGCTAAATCAGGTAAGGTGGTGCATGAACCGGGCTACAGCCTGAAGTCAGTACAGCTGCAATTGCACTGCTCTGCATCGGGGCTCAGGAGTCCTTTGTCCCATTGGCTTTGGTGAGACTTCCCACATGGGAGGTTTGTCACTCAGCAGTTTGGCTGTGCGTGCGGGTCGACCAGTGTGTCTAATCCCTTCTTTTCGAAAACACGCACCTTTCTACGAAATGCTAAAATCCTGCTGAAGTCAATAGGGACAGTAAATTTCCAGCTACTCTGAAATTTAAGACTTGACCAAGCCAAATGAGATCAATTTTGCAGTGCTCAGCCAAGAGTAAGTTGCTCGCCCCAGAGCTGCCTACTCTTGCTAGTACAGTCCACGGACGCAGTCCACAGCCCTCAGTTTACGTTCAGTGTTTCGCACTCCTACCCACGTCACAGATGGAGGCTGATTTTATCCATTTTAAACCATCCAGCAAAATAAAGCTTTTATCAATGGCTCATTTCTATTTCTCCAGTTGCTCACACAATTTCCGAGATTGGAAAGTCTGTGTAAGAAGCTATTTTGGTGATTTAGGGTTTTCACTTAGAACACAAGGCAGAACACACATAACTTGCACGTCACCACAAAGATTTATCCCATTGAGCCTCAGCTCCAGAACTACACTGCTAGGTTTTTTATACACAGCCATTTACTACTTAATATAGTCTAGTTTAGTTGCCAAATTCCCTGCAGAAAAGGTCTGTGACAATTTGCTCTAATCCAACATAATTCGAGAAGTGCAGTAAGCACAGTTGCAGAGGGATGTCTTTATCTGCTAGGACATGGGCATTCAGGAGAGCAGCTGATTCCATTTCTTATCTTACTTAATGCTTTGCTTCCACTTCAGGATCCCACTGTATAATCCACTCAGTATAGTGAGAAATGAGTGAACGACTTACTCCCTTAGGGGAGAAGCCTGGTTGTTTAAGCGGCTTTGGATTTAAGACAGTCAGCTGATGACTACCCACAGTTACATACCATGAGTAGTACTTCTTTCTAAGGATTCAAGATTTTGGAAGCCAAGAAAAGAAGTAAAAGCGGAACAAGAATAGTGCTGGGTGAAGCAGAAAGTGAAGGTGTGAGGGCTGGTAACTGGTGAAATAAAAGGAAATATCGAATGTCTTATCAGGGTTCCTAGGCAGGAACTATACATAAAAGAAGAATAATTTGCTAAAGATTCAGCTTTGAGAAGTGATATTTCTGCCACCTTTTAGTTCTCCAGAAGGAAAAAACACAAAGGCAAATGAAAATATGAAGTATATATTATTCATACACCTGAAAAGGTCATACCATCTATTTATCCTGAGTAAAGTTCTCCAGAAGTTCCCAATTAGTCAAATAGCTAAGGACTCATATTATTCATCTGTGGGCAAAACCTACTTACACAGAGCATACCTCTCAATGCAGAAGTCTTAGCCTTTTAATTAAAAAAGGAAGTAACATGACCTTTTGTGGTATTTCTCTTGGTTTATGGGTTTCCGTGTATGCTTGTTGCTTGTCATACATCCATTACACAACAATCTGTTCTGCAGTACTTGCATCCCAAGAACTCAGTTAGTTATTATTGTAAATACTGCTCAGCAGTTTTCTTCAGTTTCCAGTCTTGTGTTTTATTATGATAGAACTGAGTAAAATGTTTAGAACACAGTTTTATTTCGCCTGGTCCAAAAGCTCGGAAATTTAATTTACTCAGTGATGTTTTCTTTTGGAAAGATGTTGCAAAAAACGCACTTCCCAGACATCACTTTTACTATGTATGGGGTGGGGGGGTGGTTACCAATACTCACTAGATAAAATCCCTTTACGACTTCGAGCCTGTTTCTTTGCATGAGTTGCTCGTTCTCAAAAGGAAAAATATGTCCTTGCTCAAACGACCAATGTGACCCCTGTGTTCTCTTTGGTTTGGTTCTTGTTCTGTGTTAAGAAAAACCTAAGTTGTCTCATTTTCTGTAGAAGTATAGTCTGTCCACAGCCAAACTTCTTTTTAGATTTGTTTATACCAGAAACCTTCTCTTAATTTCTTCTCAGAATGTCTAATAGTAATAAACATGCCCATATCCTGAACATTGGGGTTTTCTCTCAGTCACCACTAGGAAATCTTGTTACATAATATTGTCTGGTGTCTGGACCCGCAAATCACTGAACGTGGTTAGTAGCGGAGGTAATATGGAGCTTCTTCCTGATAAGTGTGATATTTGCTTTTATAACTCTAACATTTTCTCTTTTTTTGTGTTAAATTTTGCTCAGAAATAAATACATTTATTCTCCCATCTATCCCATTCCAAGTGCCAGCTAGCAGAAAAGGCAAACATTATTAGAAACAAAACCACCAAACTGAAAAATTGTATTTATGGTAAAGGGTAAACAGAAACACTTTAAACGGATGCTTTTTTATTCTGCAGAGAGGCATTACAAAATGAACGTCTTCTCAGTTTTGGACCCATCAAAGAAATTGGAACATAAAGCTACTGACATTAATATTCCAACACACTTCCCAGCTGAATGACAAAGATAGAAATGCACATTTATTGTGCGACCCATCTTGTGTGCTTTTTTTTTCTTTCAGAAGATGAACAATGCATAGGAGGAGTCTTGAGCACCATGCTGTTAAATTAGAGCTTAGCTGTAGCATTTCAATGAAGAAAAGGTAACATGAAGACAACTTGATGAGAACCTTCCTTGTGCCTCTCTAAATAACATATCTTCCTGTCAAAGTGATATGACCATCTTTTCTCAAAACAAGAGTCCTTTTGTTCTCTCCTTGACTTTGATGTGAGTGGGTGTAAGTCTGGCTTGAGAAAATCTGAATAAATCACTACTGCTTGGTGATTTTTTAAAGTGTGGAATACAGTGTTCTGCTGCCATATATATGTAAATACAAGTGTATTACATAGGTATACTGTACTTGCATACCTATCACTGACATTTCAATTCGAATGAAAACATTCTCTGATAGATCAAAGTAGTAAACTATAACAAGGAAGCTGGGGTGGTGAAACAAATAACGTTAACTGTTCTTTTCAAATTAAAAAACAAAAACCCACTAATTAAAACATACTTTTTTCTAAGAAGATTTTAAGATCGTAACTGTTCAAATCAGTCAAATCTTCTTCCTTTTTAGTTAATTGTCAAGAGTGCTTTTCCCATGAATACCTTGCCAACTTATTTATCGTCTCTGGGCACAAGCAACAGAAGTTAATAGATTCCTACAGACTTTAAAGACATTTGGATCCAACCCTGATTCCACTTTTTTTAAATAGATTGATCATTTAGCTAATCATTTTGGAAGCTTCCCCAAAAAATAGAAGAGAAAACTGAAGTACCAAAACATTTTTTCACATATTTGTTTTCAAAACAAAAGCAGAAAAGGCACTTGAAAAATTAGTATCAATGACAATGAGGTTATTAAATGTTAAATATCATGAAAATGAAACATCTGAGTTCTTCAGCTTCTAGGAAATAAAACCAACAGCATGCCTCTAATTTGCCTGAAACTTAACGATTTAAGGAAAAAATAGTCTGGCATTTTCAGAAATATCGTAAAATTAATCCAGGTATGGGAGACCAATCCGTATTTTTCACAGGGATATTTTACAGATTCATCTGTTTGTGGGCAGCTGTATCGTGGACATTAGTGATTGGCACACTACATAAAATAGGGTTTCTGCAGTTTAGTTCACATGAATTCTCAGAAAAAAAAGAGAAAAAAAGCAGCAATAGAGCAGGTAACAATGACTATGACCCCATTTGGCAGCTTTCACCCTTGGCACTGAGACTGGTACTACAAAAGGCTTCTATCGTATGCCACCGTTGTCAGTCTTTTGCTTCCAAGAATGTACTACGCTCTGCTTTTGTTTAGATATATGCATGTTTTTAGAGTGCTAAAATCATTCTCTAACATTTGTTCTCTAATATTAATATGCTGTAAAAATAAAATCACTCACTGAGATGCAAAGACTTAGTTTTAGTATGGAGATGAGTATTTTAGGCTTGTAATGGAACTAATAGTAAAAGCAAGTTTTGTATTTCTTTTTTAAATCAGCCACGTATGTTCTTTCATTTTTCTCATATAAACATCTTTAAAAAACCAAAAACTTATAAGTGAAAGAAAATTATTGAAATTAAATTAAATTGAGAGGCTATTCGATGCTTCTACTAAGATTGCTGAGTAATAGTATAGAAGACATTTTCCAGTATTTTGTTTTACGTTCAAGTTTGTTTTTAAAAAATAGCAGTTGATAATTGAATCCAGAATCACGTTGCATAGATGCTGATTTCTGAGATGTCAGCAATGAACGCTTTTCACACTGTGAATGACATCTTACCTGTTGATGGCTCAAATACCAATCACTTGAAAAGTACATTTAGTGGAGCTACACCCTATCGGTGACCTGAGTACATAGCTTTCACAGTCATCGCAAAAATAACATGCAAAGACTGATGAGAAAAAATGTCTGTGTGTGTGTGTGTATGCAGCGAGGCACTTGTACTCCTATGGATACTCACATGCAGAGAGCTAAGCACTCTCCATCAACACACATTTGTAAATTTGTGGGATTTAAAGCTGAAATAAGCCCCTTATATTTCATCCTGTGGCCTTTTATACCAAGTCAAATAACTCAAGCTGGAATGTAGCACAACTGTTTGAAGTCCACTTTGGACAAACTAAAAAAAGGTTTGTAGATTAAGCACAGTCTTTTGCCCATGCTGTCCCAGCTTTTCACAAATACAAATACTGTCATTTTAGTAATGGTTTACCTTAGTGTTGTCCCATTTACACTGATGAAGCTATGCCAATTTGTTGTTATATGTGACTCTCAATACTGGATTTTGCCTACTGTGAAGACCCACAGGTGGCAGAGACCTGCGCAAATCACTTCACTGCAATTCATTGATGAAGCTCTGCCACTGGTTGTGGTATTTGACCCTGAAAATCAGATTTTTCCTACCATGAAGACCTGCATGACACACGTTCAAATAAACCCCTTCATTGGTATTCTCCAGGGGAGGAAAAAGTTAAAAAGCTGTAAAGCTTTTCATTTTGGAGCACTAAGACTCTTACCTATGACAACAGCTTAGATTATATTAAATGTGCATGTTTATAAATTAAAATGTAGTGTTTGCACATTAAAACCAGCTGACTTAATTTACTTTAAACTTTAAAAACAGACTTTCTTTTAATGGAAAGCCTGTCAAAGTGTCTAAACTGGTGGCTGCTTTATGAAGCCAACTTTAAACTTTTGAGAAAGATACCTGTGAGCAAACTATTGAGTGGAAAATCACACGTGTGAGAGTGAGAGATTGAGGACATGAACATGAGTGCAGGTGAGCTAGTGTGATCTTTCCTTACTGAGGAAGACCTTCTTTCATCCATTCCCTCTCCAGCTGAGAGGAAAGGTCAGACCTGCAAGGAGTTGACCACTCCAGGAAGAAATGAGAATAAGGAGGACAATGAAAGCAGATGAGAGCTAAGTCAAGGCTCGAGGTACATGAGGCCCTGGAGGTTATGGAACTCAAGAAACCATAAGGCCACTGCTACAGAGTTAAATTTTGGGACCCTTGAGCATTTTCTATTCTTCCCTTGGACAGTAGCATTCAATTTTGCAAGTATTTCTGAGAAGCTACCTTTCATTTTTTAATTCTCATGCTTAGTTTTATGAACAGAGAATTCAACACATTTCCATTGCAAACCACAAGCAGGCTGTGCCAGTTTTTGTTTAATTACTTTTTGATGATAACATCGGTAGATATCAGTCCCTGATCAAATCAATTCGCCTAACCAGCATAAATCTGCAGCTCTGTGGTGGAAGCTGCTGACCCTCTAAAAAGTTAGCATTCTCTCTTCCTTCCCTCTCTGTGTCTGACAAACACCCGAATACACCAGACTGTCCATACCATCTGCTGTTGATGGACAAATATCACACCAAACCACTTTGAGTGTTAGTTCCTCTGGGGAAATAAAAATTGACTCTCCATAGTGTGATCCCAGTGTTCTTTGGGAAACTGATGATCAGATACCGGATAATTACTAGACAATTAAGGTTTTATTCTGTGACATGTTGGAAACCTTGATTCTTCCTGAGGACCAAACTGCTGTCCCCTCACAGGCAAGTAATTTCCTCAACCACCAGATACAGTCTCAAAAGTATTTATGGTGGTGGGGCTCATCATGTATGTGAAGACTTAGAGTCATTTGCTTCGTGAATTTGCCAGACCCAGAGTAGTTACCTACAGCTCATGAAAAGCACGAAACACAAGCAGAGAGCTCCTGAACTCCTCTATGCTGGATGCTCTGTTAATTGTCATTATTGGTAACCATCATTTGTTATATATTTGCGCAAGGCATGACACACATCTTAACATGAACATTAACATCATAACAATATATGTTACTAATTATATACTATGATGACACTTCAGTTAAAAAGTCATTTGGTTTTTAACTGTCATGAGTCCAGTGTACATTAATGTGTTAGTACTTCTCTTAACCTGAAAACTGACAAAAGCAAAACAGTAACTTCTGAGGTGAACTAATTAAAAAACTTAAAAATATGTGTGATTACACAAGAAGTGCAATGAGATTTATCCCCTTGTCCAATATCAACATGCAATAATTTCTATTATACCCTTACAAATACGAGAAAGGAAAACAGAAGGCCCCAGATCTCATCACTGTGCCTGACAGAAAGCCAACCATTCATACCAAAGTTAATTAGTTTTGCTCTTTTCTGTTGCTTTAATATGTCCAAAGGCATCTTTAGATTTATTTTTTTTTTACTCATTGGAACAAATATTAGATAATGGTTCAGTTCTTTTTTGTTAAAGAAAAAAATATCACTAATATCCCATGAGACAATGAAGCAGCTTCTAAGCTGTAAGAAGAGATGTGCAGTGCCTGATATCACACCAGTAAAGCTTTTTCCCTTCCCGCGACTCCTGCCTCAGCCTTTTACGAGATTCTGTGAAACAATATTTGTTCCATTGCCTGCTTCTGCTGGTCACTTGTGACAGAACAGAAAACAGCTCAGTCTTTTTAACCATTACATTTTCTTGCAAATCACAGCCCTGGGCTTAATACATTCTACCTTTGTGCTGTAAAAAAGTGTAAACCCATATAACAATAGTATGAATTGTCTATGTGAAACAAATATTCATATATAAAAAAAATTTCTGCATAATAGGCATCATCTCTTCTGGTCTATATGGTGTAGTACTGCAACAAATGTGATTCTGGCTGCTGACTAAAATTCCAGTGTGTGAGGATAAAAAGAAGAAAATGTGCACACTCCTCTCACTGCAGAAATAAAGACAGGATCAGATTCTCTGTCTACATTTCAACTATCAGAACGAAATATAAATACTTAAAGGTTTTGGTTAAACATTAGAAAGCACTTGTAAAGGTAGTTAATCAGTGGCGTAGCTTCTACCTCTGAGAAAAAAATCCAGTTATATTATATATTTCTATTACTTTAGACTTTATGAGATAAATCTATAAATCAAACTGTGAACAAGCTATGAGAATATGTTTCTGATTTCCTAACAGGTCACAGTGAAGATGAGCTGCTATACAGAAGGAGAACAGCTAAAGCTCAAAGTGAATACAGAACTCAGTCACTCAAGGACACTTTGAATGCGGTTTGTCCCACTTAACTTTGTCTCTGGTTTGTCAGATGTCTAGTCTAAGGTAGTTGCTCAGTCAATGATAAGTCTGTAGTCAGTGAGGAGAGACTGGTAACTCCTGATGACAATTCACCTATTCTGCAGTAAATACATGAGAGGTGGGATGAGTCACCCATGAGAGGAACACATCTTTCTTCATTTGCTGTATTCTGGACTAGCTAAGAGATCTCTTTAGTTTTCATAAGTTTAAAGCTGTATGAGATTCACCTGTGATAAAATGACACTATATGCTTAGTACTAAAGCTGGAAAGTGGCCTGCTTTCAGTATACAACCAAAATCCTGATGTATGGAAAAAGTGTGTTTCAGTATTTTCTGAATTTCTGTCAGTTTTACTTGTCAAAATAGAAGTATTTGCATTAGATTTGGTACATTAGCATAATTTCCCTTTTATTACTCCCTCTCCTCTTTAATCTAGGTCACATATATCATAGGAGTAAGTTTCCACTAGACTTTCTAATTGCCTTTTTTTTTTTTTCACCAAGTGAAGAAATGATTTTTCACAGAGGCCAACACTATTTACAAAACCATATCTAGTAAATGAAAATGGAAGCAGAACTGGACTAGCAGGATTTTATTTTTTGTGGTAAATGAGGTGGGGGACTTACACTACAAGGGCTTACTGCCATTGAAAATACGTACCTTTGTAACAGAGTTACTATAGACCCAAACAAGGAAAAGCCACTCCTAAGCACCAATGCTGGCTGCTAAGTCCCTGGTCCTATAAACAACAGGCTGCTTTCCATTTCCTTCCTGTTTTTCAAGAATGGAAGTAACATAAGAAACAGTCTGAAAAAAACCACATAACCGTCAGCCAGGTAGGATTCAAACAACATGAGCATAATTCAGTTCAAACTCTGAGCAATATTTTTATAGTATCCTTTGCCCCCACACCCATGGAACTACATAGAACGTAAGGATTGTTTGAATCTTTGAGACTATAAAAACTTGGGGAAACTTCTCTTTTTTACTGATACTGTTTGTGCAGGTTGGTTTGTTTTGTATTTTGTTAGTTTGTGGGGTTTCTTTTCCTTGATTTATTACAATTGCTTCACATTTACAGAGGTGTAAACCACTCATTTTCTAATCAGTGATTCGTTCCTCTGCAGAGGCACTGATGAAAACAGCAGTCAATACTGAGATCACATGTGTTGGCATAGAAAAAAGTTATAATCAAAATACGGAGTAAAAACTAGGTAATTCCAGTTATTCATGATAAATGCTTTTGCGGTTTTCAATTTTCACTTGTAGGTAACTTTTGCAAGTGTTTAAGGTATACTAAAAACATAGTGTTAAAATACTGTTAAAGGATTTCTATTACTAATTATTTTTAGTGTTGGATCTTGATAAAATTAATGAAATGTTCACTTAAATGATAAATTATAATGGAAATTAATAAGACTTCTTCAACAAATCAAAATATGTTTTTCTTTGATGTTTTTGTGCTGTAGATAAGGAACAGTTCAAATGAAACACCAATAAATAAAATGCAGGCAAGTGACATAATTTCTGACTGCTCTGTGTGCTTAATTTAGTGTAAGATAAATAAAAGATTTTTGTTATATAAAATTTAAATATGTCGACACTACTATGATTATTCGTTTTTGGCTCTCCATACATACTTCACATATGGAGTGTGTTCAGAGGAGCATGTATATGAAGGGTTGATGGTGAACTGTGTTGCAGTTCACTCAATGACAGCACAATTGAAAGGGCTGAAGTCACACACAAGTTCTATTTTGGGATGAAGTTCAGGGCTTAAATTTCTCACCATCCTGTCTCTAAAATTTGGCTTTGCCTTGTTTCTTCTCTTTGTGGATGTTTTAATAAAGAGCTAGTCAGTGACTCAAAGGACACGTCCAAATACATAATGGTTCTAAGGGCAACAAAGAAATAAGAGGCAATTTAAAGAATTAAATTGAAAGTCATTTTTTCCTTTTTCTGTGATGGAGGAAAAAAGGCCTATCTAGCCAACACTATCATTTAAAACACTATAAATTCTCCTTCCAATATGGTGTCTATGATATCGTGTGTCTTTATTTCCATATTATTAAGATATTCTCTACTCCACAACAAAATAAACTAGGTATTTCCTGACCATTTCAAAATTTGACTAGTGTGTTTTCTCCCATTTTAACTTCCTACATTCTCACTTCTTCTTCAGTCTCTTAGCTATTGAATATTGTCACAAAAAACTTCATTCACTTTGTCTGCCACTATTATCGCACTGAATCCCTCTTCAGATCTCTCCAGTGAATTCTCCTCACCAAATACATCATATTTTGCTGCCATCTCTTTTTCATACTCTGAATAATTCATTTCTCATACACAATCCTGTCGTATCTTTTTTTAATATATGAATAAGGAGTATTATTTTACAGAACTTGTTCTGAGGAGTTAAATAACGCGTATTGTGCAATTCTAGTTCAGCTTTGTAGTAGTACTGAAACCTACCTATGTGCAAATAGTATAAATACTTAATTACTTCCAGATTTGAGCACTTGACCATTACAATTACAAATATTTGCATTTTATTAGAATCAAGTGTTGTAATGTTGTGAGAGTGGCTCAGTCAGTCAAGACAGTTGAGGTAAAACCTGTTAGTTTCCCTGGCTATTGCAAGTGTTCTCCAAATACGAAGCTAGGGCCAACCTACAGGCAAGATGACACATGAAAAGCATCATCACCCGATGTTATGAAACTACTTAACGCAAAGCAGGTGCTTGTCAAAGTTCATTTTGCATACTTCTTAGGTTATAACTGTATTGAAGTCTACAACACAGCTAGGTGAGTTAATCGGGATCCTAGAAGCATATTTAGAAATAGCTTAGGTAAGTCTGCAGCACGCTGCATTGCATTACGTACACCAGAACGGTCCTGCTCACTATGCACTTTCCCTGAAACAACTGGATTGGGAGATACAAGGATTGGGAGATACAATCTTGAATGGGAAGTCAGAAGGATTACTATTTTTCTGTCTCACTCCATGACCACTTAACTACATAAGTGAAATAAGTCACTCGGTACACACCAAAGATAATGCAAAGAAAGTGCAGTCTCCTTGAGGGCAATAAAATAGCACAACACTTAACCAGACAAGATATTTTTTCCACTGAAACAGAAAAACTGACATTTTTTTTTGCTCTGTTTAGACCAATGTCTGTTGTTGGCAGAAGATGCCTGGGAAATAGTGTCAGAATAGACCAGCTGTATAATGATATTTTCCTTGGAAATTCAACAACATACAGACATAGGTTTCCTGAACTAGGGTTGTCTTTCTAATCAGAAACTTAAAACAAATTCTTCTTTCATGAGTTTTACCAGGTTTTAAAGTCTATAAAATACTAACATCCAAAATATCTTGGAGTCAATGTGCTCCTCTGTTTAACAGCACACTATGGGAAGAGTCATAGCCTCTAAGTTTGTTTTCACCAGCCACTTGTTAGTTTCATTTGATTGGCTTCCAGTTGTGTATTAGATGGGAGTGTACGGTAATTTTCTGCTTCTGTCCTTCATGATATTACTGATTTCATGGTCTTCTTTTATATCTCTAGTAGTACTATTTCTTTTCAACTTGAAGAGCCCAAAACTACATTGTCATTCATCAATGAAGTAATGTTGAAAAGGGGATGTGTTTATTCGTGCTATTTTATTGAAGTAAGAATTAGTTCAAAAACGGTACTAAACATGCACATCTTTTGCTGATAACATTTTCTTTATCTACAAAAATTTGCCAAGAAATCCATATGTTACTTTCCACCAATACTTACATGAACCACACAAAAAGAGTGCTCTTATTCAGGTGTTTGCTTGAGAACTGGTGTCTGAGTTCTGAAGACCTGCAGTTCTGATGAAAAAGGAGGATCTCTTTGGTAGTGGCTTTTCAGTAAACCTCTGGGGCATTATACATTAGGCTTTTAGCATGCACAGTTAATGTACTGAGCACTGTGTAAATTCCAGTATAGTAAGCAATGCTGAATGTGCAGTTCTGCTTGACCCTTCATTAAAAACACCTACTTTGTTACTATTGCTTATCAATAATCCTGAGAATAAGCTATGTACTGGAATAATTCAGAATGAAACATCTGATTCCCTTATAGAAGTTCTTGCCATATAAGTACCACCTTTCTTACGAGGAAGAGCTGGGTCTGTTTAGCCTAGAGAATACAGCTACACCACATATGGAGATACTACTGATGGGAAAAGTAGTTGTGTGGACAGAATAGCAACAGTAATGGCTTACATTTAATATATCAAGAGAATTCAGAGGTTGCCATGTTCTTCAAGGGGGAAATAGCATGAACATATTCTTTTTTACTTTCCTCTGTGAAAATAAGAATAATAGTATTTTTGAGACAAAAGTCTAAACAAAATTACAACGCAGTGAGACTTTTCATCACAAATATTCTTCCTGTTCCTTCATTCTTTCAGTAACAATGTAAATCTTCTTTCATTCTATGGCTTC
>VWYH01008927.1:89071-175182 GCA_013399365.1 Pampusana beccarii | reverse complement strand
TTTTTTTTTTTTTTTTCCTTTTGATGGTGGATACGATCTCTACAATGGATGAGAGGGGCTGATTTCTGAT
Source organism: Pampusana beccarii (assembly GCA_013399365.1). Taxonomy (NCBI): domain Eukaryota; kingdom Metazoa; phylum Chordata; class Aves; order Columbiformes; family Columbidae; genus Pampusana; species Pampusana beccarii. The sequence goes on along the minus strand of VWYH01008927.1, from coordinate 175,112 downwards.
TTTCACCCATGTTTCAGTGCACGATATGATTCTGGTGTTCAGCACTACATTACCTCAGTCCTTTAGTGTTTTTAAGCATTCAGGAAATGTTTTGCTTTGCCTCTTTTCTTTCCTCTTCTCTTTCTTCCCCTAAGGAGAGAACATATTTCTTTTTTAGAGGAGTGGATAGGGTGGATCATACTCTTGGTTTTCCCTGCACTTTTTCCAACAAGAAAAAAAAATGTTACAAACTTTCGTTGAAATATTTCAAGGAAAGCCAAATTTATGTAAGTTATTTTAATGAAGCACTATTTTTTATAAGTTCTACTAAGCATGTACATATTTGAGGTTTTTTCCTTTGTTTCGTATGGTAACTACTCCTTCATCGTGAGCTTAAGCATCTTTTTCTGCACAGGAGACATCTCCGAATAAGCTAAAATACAGGTTAAAGTAGTACACTGATAGATTATTCACAGAACCATGGAATGATTAAGGTTGGAAGGGACCTCTGAAGGTCATCTGGTCCAACACCCCTCCTTTTATCTGGTACAAACTCATGTTTCTCGGGAAAAGATTAAATCTAAACCAAAACCAACCAGTTACACTGCAACAAGGAAGTCCTCATGGTATATAACTGTTACATAATTATGCTGATTATCACTAGTAAGAATTTCTCATGTACCAATATAATTAACAAATCTTCTACACATAGCTAAATTCCTAGCTTCTAGTGGGAAGCCTACAAGTAATGATACCCATTCCACTGTTGAACACATTGGTTATACAGTTCAGGACCTACCGTGGTTTATGGGGCAGGCACCATGTTGGACCACCTCTTTTGGCACTGCATAGCATGCTGCCAGATTAGAGGCTGATTTAGAATGAAAGCTATATATCTGGATTGGGATTGATCTGTTAATACTAGATGAGTAATTTATACTACTAAGAGAGGGTATGCTATTAAGATAAGGTTCATCAGTGCATGCTGGCTCTGCGTATAGGCTCACCTTTCCCTAATGGTTAAAGTTGACTGGGTTTCAGAGCTTGGCCAGGTCAATTTCTGAGTCATCAGTGTGTACCCCCATTTCTCCTGGGATATTTATCAGTACAATATTTCCAGCTAGACAGGACATTTGGACAATTATAGATGTATTTCTCACTACCTATTCTGTGTGCTGACCTTTGATGAGGTTTTGTTTTATGTGCTCCATTATATCACAAGCAATCATAAATAGAACAAATGTGGCCATCTTTGGCACCATTTATTTGTCTTCGTTAGGCTCCTGCAACTGAAGTGACGCTGGGTGACTATACAAATACCAAAGCAATGCTACCAATAACACTTTTCTTCCTGGTACTAAAACACGCCAGAAATAAACTAAAAACAAAATCTGGCATCCTCTGTAAGACAGATAACATTGTCATTGGTACCAGTAAAAGAATGTTCATTGTATGAGGAAAGCACCTTCCTTAGCAGACTCCAAGGTGAAATGATTTTGGCTTCTGATTCACCTTGCTATTCTCGGATAGAATGAAGTGCCTTCAGATGTAGGCCCCAGAAGCACTGCTAACCTTGTCTGCATTTGTCTCTTCTGCTGGGAAATCCTGCTTCAAAGCTCCCAAAAGTTTGAAGTTTTACTTTTGGGATAGCATGAGAGCTCTCAGCTGTGCTTATTCATATCAAGTGCTTTTGTTGACTCTCCCTTAGAATTCAGTACAAATTTTTTGTGAGCTTCACAGAAAACAAACGTATCATAGAACAGATTCACATGAAGCAGAAAAAGATTGATCACCTGCATATATAAATATGTAAGTAATGTTCCTGTATTGAGTCCTGCGTAGTGGAAGAGAACTGAGAACTCTCAACAAGTTCTGTATATTTCAACAAGCTTGTCCATGGGATGCAACATAGCTGAGAAGCCATGACAGAATCTTAAGAAAAAATAAGATCATGAGTGATCATTTCTTCTCATGCTGTTCTGTCACAGGAACACTTTGTTTTCTTGTTAACCAGAATGCAACAGGATCACCTTGTCTTCATGAGAAGTAAGATGTATTAAAAAGCGGTGTGACAGCTGTACCATCTTTTCCCTTGGTATCTTCTAGTGCACCAGCAAGCAAGACATAACACTACATCAATTGCCTCCCTCCAAATATATCCAGACTGCAATATATCTACTCCACTAATGTACAAACGTTTAACGTAGCCATTTAAGATAGAAGCTGATTCTGATTGCTATGAATCACCTTTGGAAGTGTTTATCACTCTCCATGGACTAGAGAGGTAAGCTAGGCAGACTACTTACCTAACTTAGACACCTGCATTAGGTTCCTGACTTGTCCTAAAGAATAATCAAGACAAGCTCTGCAAGGAAGCGGCTGAAACATGCATCATTCCTTTTTAGCCTGTATAACCTGTGTTTCAATTTACAAGACAGAAGTGGAGGAATGAAGGATCACAGTCAAAAAATGTTAGGCAAACCTAGGCCAGTCCTTTCAAAATTAATGCTAATGATTCATTACTGTGGTTATTTGCACACTTTTTGGAACTTTCTAAATTTCACATCAACAGTTGATGTCTGATAAATTCAGTACAATTTATCCATACATTCCAGTACTGCTCATACTCTTCTGCATTCTTAAGCCTATCAGACTGCGTATTATTTCTTCCAAATATGAAAGGTTTACATCTCTCCACCATTGCCAAGAATCTTTCCAGAACACTTTTGTCATCAGACTTTCTTTTTCACTAGTCCAGCAACACATTAACTGAATTAGTTCCCTCCATATAAAAGTTTAATGACACATCCTTGCCAAAATTGACCTTGTACATGGTGCTATTACTTTAATTAGACTTACCTGAACTGAGGTTACCCAGAAGATTAACAACAAAAACATTTTTTTAAAAAAATCATCTCTGCATTTCCAAAATATGGAAAGTTAGTATCATTGTACATATGAGAAACTAAGAAAGAGGAGGGTGAAGATATTTGTTTGAGATCATAAAAGAGACCAGCATTACTGATGTCATAATGACAAAATAAATAAAAGACAAAAAAGTGAGTGTTGTTCTGCAGTAGTTGAATTAATGAATCCCCCATGTCCATCCACAATAGTAGTTCTCTTCCACATTTCTTTACCTTTTCTATCTCAGCATATCTTGCCAAACCATTATGGTTTATTCCCACAATGTCATGAGGTCCCCTTGCCACATAACCGCTTGGCACACTCTTCTTTCAGTGAAGTAAGAGGCAGGTCAAGACACTGCCTGTTGAAGATGTGCTAATGTGCATCACCACTTGGATGGCTTACTGCTGTTCCTATTTCTGTGTGCTTTTCCACCAAAAGAAGCACCAGCATGGGCTCTTTTAGCTAGGAACCACATCATGTGACATTTGCTGGAAAAAAGTCATTTGAAGAACTAACTCCTCTGACAAACCTGGTTGAAATTTGCCTAACAATTCACAACTGCATAAAGAAAACCGACATGAACAGACAAGAAACTGGTCTCAAAAAAAAGTGCTCACACAACTGTGTTTCACAGAACTGTGTTTCTAATGATTAAGCTATATCTATCAAAATTGCTGACCGGTGGTTCAGTAATGATTCTGCACCAAACTGGAAAATTTTTGCTGACATAATCTATTACTGTTACCGTTATCTCCTCGCTTTCGCATTATCTGTCTTCTATGTAGGGCTCTCTTTGGATTAGAATATTTTGTCAAAAACAATAATACAGTACCAAGTGAAGTTCAGATACGTCTTTGCTTGAGCTATGACATGGGACAAGTTTCTGATCAGAATGGTTGAAGTTCTTAATTCTTTAAGGAGACTGACCTCTACTTTCCCGTACATTATTGAAGTGGAAATGCCTTATCTTTTGACATGCTGCCATTTATTTTGGGCACTTGGTATGTTTCCAATGTCAAATTATATTAATTCATCTCACCTTTACATGGTGCTTTGTTAGTCAAATTTGTTAGACAGATAAATTACAAACCCCTCTAATTTAGGACAATGAAGCCAACTCTGCAATTTATCAAAGGAGGCTTTCACCCTGGACATTTTCTTGAGACAATTCCCGTTGATGGATGCTTTTTAACAATATCTCATTTCTCTTCTTTCCTCCCATGATTCTCCTGCACCTTATTTAGCAGAGACTGACAATTTGTAGAGACATGCAGCCATTAGCTATATTGCTATAGCTGTTGATCTGACCTGAAAAAGCAGATCAAGACAGTTCTTAATTGAGGCCACCTTCATTTTCAGAAGCTTCATGAATCATGCTGAAGGAGTTGAATAATAAGCTCTCATCCTTTTTTGGACATGAGGCACTCTTTATGTCCCGTGTAGTATGCCTTCTTAAATAGAGCACAGAGCCTAGCATGGATTTTTCTTTAATGAACTATAAGATTTTGAAAATTCTTCCAGTCTAAGACTGGAACGGACAAAGCCAGTGATGGAGAAAAGCATAATATATCTATATATCTATATAGATATCTGTTTGGACTGATGGTCCAAAGTCGGTTATATGTGCTTGACTGTTAAACACAGCACTCACTTCTTGGTTAGAATACCAATGGCAGACATGGTCCAGGCTTACTAAGTAACAACTGGGATGGTCTTCCCTAATTTATGTTAATGTCCTGAGTGCTGGCAAGAACTGCTTCTATGGAGAAGACTCTTCATTTCACTTTTTCCTCAATAAACTTTGAATTTAAAATATTCCAAGGTCAAATTTAAATCCAGTTCAAAAAATGCTTGTGGAGTCTGCCAACAAAATAAAAAGTTAAACTCCTAAGTTATTTAAGAAAATGATTCTGATATAACAAAATTTCATATTACAGCACAGGAAGATCTAGACCTAGAAATCTGTAACATTATCATTCTGAGCTCAGATAACATATTAAAGATCAATGAATAGACAGTACATAAAAGTAGTACTATTTGATTATTAATAAAATAAGCAAGTTTTCCTTTGTATAGGAACACATTAATACTGGATTCAGAAGTCTGTTCCAAAATCAGCTATTATTCTAATAAAGGCGAATTTTAGATATGACTCCTGCAGGGTAGCTCAATGGAGTTTTGCTATCATGGGAGTGGCATAACCCCATTGAAATAACTACAGAAACAAAGTTTCTATATCTCATAATTCAAGGACCAATATTTTCAAACTCAAAATATTTTTAGTCATTTTAGAAAAACTCCACTGACTTTAGTCAAGTTACTAATTACTTTTACCACCCCATATAAAGGTAAAATCAGATCCAACATCTACAAACGATGAAATGCATTGGCACTGTGTAATCAGCACCAGAGGCACAGTATTTGTCCAAAACAAGCAATTCTTTTCTACCTATCTACAGAACAACAGAGAAACAATACCAAGAGAGGTGGTATTATTTGCAAGGTACAATTTTATATCAGTGGAACAGAAGCCTGTTATCTTCTTAAGAATTAAGAAATTTATATGAGCAGAGTTATATTGATGCTATGCTTTGTGATAAGTAATCTGTGAAAATCAACAAAGCTGGCTGATAAGCCATCATCTAATGTTTAAAAGATTATTTTTATTCCATCTGGAATGAAAGCATTTGAACATGTTCAACAAACAGATTTATCCCACAACGATTTTTCTCATATTGAAAATGTCAGCATTTGGGAGGGCAATAGTCCTCTGATTCCTCCTCTTTCTACCTTTTCTCTTTCTGTCTGCCCTTTTTCTACAGCCTCTGGAAATAACAAGATAGCCTCCCTTGGATTTAAAAGTAAAAAATAAAACAAAACAAGACAAAACAGAACAAAAACAAACAGACGAACAAAAAACCCACTTTCTCCTCAAAAGCCTTGTCAAATCCAATAAGTCTCATGAAACATAGCAAATAATTTAGTGTTATCTATAATTCCTGGAACCTAACAAAATTTTTTGCAATCCAAACCAGATCCAGTAGCGTTGTGTAATTTTACCTAGTACAAATCTCAAAAAATAGGGCTAAAGCACAAAATCTGTACACTCGTAATGCTACTTTTCTTAAATTTTTATCGTGAAGTCACTCCCAGCTGTGCCATATCATTGCTACTTTTTAGAAAGGTCCTGTATAATATACAGTATTCACATATAATACTGAAATGTTTATACAGCATGCCGCCTTCTAAGATTCCTTAAATATTGTGCTTCCTGTAACTGTACTAGATTGGTTTCTTAATTGATATATATGCTTATGAAACATTAGAATAAATCACACAGTGAACTTCAATTTAAAGTTCTAGATATGAGTGACTGAAAATTAATTTCTTTCCTAGGATCATGGAATTGTTTAACATGTGACATATTTAAATCAGTAGTCAGTTTATCCAAATGGAAAACAGACTTACTTGGTCTTATGTCTGATCACTTCGGTCTTAAGGAAACTTGAATTTTTTTCTTATAAATTTTACTGCACTAGTAGAAAGGACTTTGATGGAACCTAAAAAGGAACTATAATTGCCTTTCATGTGTGAAAAAAAAATCTCTTTCATAACCAATCAGAAATCAGTGTGCCAGGCCGGAGAGAACATTTAGAGAAATGATGGTTCAGGAGAAAGTTCTTCAGCAAAATTAATTTAATTGCCAAAGAACATCGCCAAGGACAAAATAACTAGGACTGTAATAATGAAACTTTTATAAGACCCAATAAAGAATAACATTATCAATTCAGGGAGAATAGTAAAAACTAGATGATCTCTGAAACTAGAATACCAGAGAGGGATGAAACTGAGGATTATGGAGTAAAAGATTGTTCACAAAGGGACTGTGACCTGATAATTTATCATTCAGAAAAGAAAAAGCATGAGAATTAGGATTAATGATTTAGGTATTGATGTTCCATATTATGCAGCTATGAGAACATACACAAAAAAATGTATCTAGGCAAAAGCACTGTTGCAGTTCCCTGTAGATGAAAGAGCAAGTTATAAAGCAAATATTATGCTATCTTTTTGGTAACACTCAATCCTCTTTAGGAAAGAAAAGGGTTCAGCTTCTGGATTCATATTTTGACACCATTGTTTCTCCTAACATGCACATCTGCTGTTTATCTGAAATATTAAGTGACCTAATAGGAATACATCTTTGCTTCGAAGTTAAAAGTATGACAGTAGCTAACATTTGTCCCAGAACACATTGCCTAGTCTATTAAAACCTATCTATTGTTTGCTGGAAAATCACCCAAATTAGTTTGTGTGATTAGGTTTTCAGCTCCCTGGGGGCAAGAGAGTTATCATTGAAATAAATTGCTAGAAAAGCATTTTTTTAAGCATTTCTTTCACCCTAGTCACATCTTTCAAGTCAATTTCCTGTTAGTAGATTTTCAGAACATCTTTCCTAGCATTTATTATTCAGTTATTAGCTATAATGAAATCCAAATCTAAGATATGAGTCTGTCCTTGTCTACTTCCTGAAGTTAGAGAAAATATTTTCAAAATGAGGGAACACAGCATCTTACTGAGAGCAAAAAGAGATACTACATTTGTCATGGTCTCCCTTAAAAATGCCCATTAAAATTGCTAAGCTTGCTGAGAAAAAAGGATGAAAGTTAACTTAAATAATTAAACATACCTAGGGCATATCACCTATGTGCTGCACTGGCTTTCAAAGCAGTTATTCATGAACAGCTTTTCACAAGTGAAAACCAGGGTCACTGTGTCATCATGTCCTCTGTTGAAAAATAAATAATTAAACAAGTAATGTCCTGGCTACATTGTAAAAAAAAAAAAAATCCATTCAGTGGAGAAATAAGGAAACATCAGCTGTGTACAGTCTTTTTTCTGATGAGAGAAGAAAAAAAACCCAAGCAAATTTAGTCCAGTGAGACTCTCTTAGGATTTTAGTAAGCATCATTCTCTCTTCTATTCTCTCCCAAAATCTGTTATACATATGATATTACCTGAAAAAAGAAAACCCACTCTTTCTGCCTAACTCATGAAAACTCATAAATTGTCTATAAATCATTCCTCTCTCAAACAATTCAGTGCTGCTGCAAGACATCAAGCTATCAACTCTTAACCTCCAGCTCCCTAGTTTCTTATGGAGTCTTTTTTTGCAACCTTATTCACAGCAATAGCAAAAGCAGGTGAAATGGTCCATTGCCTCTAGTGTCAAGGCTCAGGATAGTAGAGCATTCTCTACCTTCTGGCTACTCAGTATTTAGGTGGGGAGTAAGATACCTGGAAGAAAAATGAAGGCACAGGGTAAGCAAGACTGCAAAAGAGAACAGTGTTTGGTTCCTGCCAAGTGGCTCTGTTCGTGCATCAGTGATTCTTTCTCCAGCCCAAAACATAAAAGAGGATGCAGACTATGAAATGTTAACGTTGGCACCTGAGCTATATGTGATGCACAAGGCTCTAAACAAGAACCTCCAGTTCTCAGTTTGACTGGGTCAAAATTGTACAGGGAGAATTGTATTAAGGGCCCATTGGGCAAATTATCTGTTAAAAAACTACTTGCTCACATTTATCTAAAACTGCATATTTTCGCTCCCTTATGCATCAACTCTGAGGCAAGAAACCAAGGGAGAGACAGAGATTTCTCTATTGTTGTCCCTACCTCAAACCATTTCCATGCAGAGCATAAGGACAGGTAGAGGAAATGTTGGTTAGTGTATCTCTTTCTAGGCATTGGTGATTGCATCTGCTTTTGTTTCATAAGTAATCACAGGAATAAAGAAATAGATTTTTTACAATTTAAGCTTAGATCCTGCTCCACATCACTAACAAAAGGAAGAGATTACACAAGTCTGTACAATTTCCTTCAGGCTCATTGGTGATTTGGCAATAGGAAACCATATTGTCTGAAACTGCTATTTATAACATTTCTGACATTCATTGTTACTCTCTTTTTTCTTCTGAGATGAAATTCTATACAAAATTTGAGAAAGGAGTTCTAAATCTTAAACTTGGCTTCTGTGTCTTTTTCTCTAGGATCTCTTTACATTCTGTGTTATTTGAAAACCCTGCAGTTAGTCCAGCACTGGATCTGCAGCATAAAACTAAAGTGTGTGACACTTTCTAGGGATATATCCTCATCAGAAAAGCTGCAGAGTGGAAAAATATTAGCAGATTTCACTAACTTTGCTCAGTGTTATATGTAAATCTGTGAGGTCACAAGGGCGGCAGGAGCCATTTTATAATCTTTTGGATCCAAAATTAGAACTTCTCAGGGAAATCCTGTCCCAGGCAACCCACACAGGAATAATTTAGCTAAGTAAAATACACCATTTTGATTCAAACCATTTTATGTGGTGAAATGAAAATTTTCTCAATGAGGAGGATTGGACTGTAAAAGACATAAAGAAGCAGCCCTGCACAAAATTTATTTCAGTGTTGAACACTCAGATTTCTGAAGACACTGAAATCTTGAGGACAGCTACTCAGCAACTGTGCATAGGTAACTGAAACTGAAAGAAAGCAACATCAGTAACCTGAACTGAATAAGGATCTGAAGCAGCCTTTCCAGAGGTCGTATCATGAGAGAGGAAAAAAATCCTAACTAGTTTTAAGAAGGGGTTTCATGTGTTTATGAAAAGGATTTTGCACTGTAGGTACCCCTACGATATCGGGACATTGGATTCAGTAATTATACTTTCCGTCCCAGTTTTATATAAATTCTGACACTCCAAATGCTTGGAAAATGTATTTGTGCAACATCTTTGTCCTGACACTATTTTAAAACCTCTGGGGCTGTAACTATGTGCCAAAAGTTGAGAGATACATGTGAAAGTGCATGGGGCAGCAATTCAGCATGGAAGACAGGTTGTGCTTCATTTCATCTGTCCATCATCTCACTCACCTCTGAAAGTCAGGACCCTGCCAGGCAGGCTGCTGACTGCAGTGTTCTCTGTGGGCAATCGGGCTGTTCCGAGGCAAGGCGTGGAAAGTGTCTCCTTTCAACCACAACAATAACAGGTTGGCCTTAGGAGAAAAGACATACTTTAGCAAATCTGGTCCCAGGCCAACAAATTAAACAAAATCCTATTTACTTCCTACTGTGTAGATTATACAAATACAGAAACATTAGTTTGTGCACTCCAGAAAGATATGCTCTTAATGAGCAGAGACTTGAATTCTGTTTACACTTTCGTTCTCCAGACGGTGGTAAAGTATAGCCCTTAGTAAAATTTGTTTCAAAATCTGAGCTGAAAGTAATAGCTACCAAATGTGTGACTTGAAGAAATGAGCCCAATTACTCAGCTAAATGAAGGTGAAGGAGAAGGAGGGAAACCAGATCCCTTCCTCTGTAGTAGCTCCCTGATTTTTTTAATATCAGCAGTTAACTAACTTCATTCCTACTTGCCTTTTCTGAGTCAAAAGTAGCAATATTATTTTTGCCATCTGTTCCTGCTGTTTCCCACTTTGGTCTCGTTCAGATCGAACATCAGCCAGGGAGCACTTGGCCCCAAACCCATCCTCATCTCAGTAACAGATGCAGTTGCTGTGGCTGGCTTGGTTATTTTGGATGGATACAGCTGAAGGTCACGAGCTGGACCACTCTCACAGCAGACCCATATTCAGAACACACAAAGGAAACCCTGATACAACTTGTCCACGGGAATGGAACATGCACTATGTCCTTGCTGATGTTCTCCTCAAGCAGAATATGCAGAGACTACATAAATTAAGATGGAGGCTGTGAGAAAAATAAACACTTCCTGCAGCTGCTACAAAATGTATATGTTTGTTAGAGAATTTTTTTATTACGTATCCATACAATAGGCTAAGATCTTAGAAGAAAGCACCTGGTTTTATGACTTTCAAAATTGTCAAAAAATATGGTCAATTTAAGGACAATCAAATTTTTTTAATGTCAGTGAAAAAATAATAAAAAAAACATTTTGGACTTCCATTTTGCAAAGCCTTAGTTTTTGATGCTTTATTCTAATTTAAAATAGATATATTTTCTTTAGTAAATCCGTTTTCAAGTAAAATGAGAGAAACCTTCTTCCTCATTTCCTCCTCAGATTGTCCTTGCAGCTGCAATTCAGAAAGATTTTGTGTATAATACAACATCTCCATTTGTGTATTATTCATGTTATGGCTACTGGGACAACCTTATTCCAGATTCCAAGTTGCTGAAAGATGTATTATTTTATCACCCAGTCAGAGACTTTTACTGAAGTGCATGTTTCAGTTTATTTTTCAGTCTTTGAGAAAGGCTTCTGGATCGTGTGCAAACTTGGAAAACAAACACCATGTTTTCACAATAAATCTCACTCAGCTGCAAAAGGCCAAATAGAGGTTAATCCAATTACTTAATGGTTGTCTCCTTTTGCCTCTTCCTTCAGGCAGCTGTGTTCTGCTTCCCTCTCCTAACATGATTCTTCAGAGTTCTTTGCTTCACAGACAAAAAAAATACTTTATTGTGCTCTCTAAACCAAATGTTCCTGCATTATGGAAGAATAGAAATATGTTCAAAAAATCGTACACATAGTGTTGAAATTACTCATTTACAGCAAATATTTAATTTTCATTTAGATTGAACAGGCTCTTAAATTTGTTTGACTTATTCTTGAGGTCAAAACTCTTATAGAATTAAATATGTAGCAGGAATAGCACTGAAAAATTGATCAATAACATTAATTGATTTCATCAATAATATTAATGCTTGACCTCAGTAAACACACGACTCCAGAGAAAACAGGATAAATAACGGTAGCAGTCAATATGCGTAATACCACTATAATGAGAACAAAATTTAACAAACTATATGTATATGTTTTTGGCACTCCTGCTTCAGGGAAATTGAATGTGCTGACTGCTGAGAGCATCATCCCTCTGGGAGTTTAATGTACAACCAGTAAGCTACACAAAATGATAACTGACCTACAAGGAGGGAGGGCAGTAAGAAAACCGTGAATGAAATGACTGGGACAATTAATCTTTGGCATCCACTTGTAGCCTGGGGAATAACTATTCTGTTGTATTGAAGACATACCAAAATGTTCATACCTAAAGTCCCCAGAACTAGATCTCCTGTGAAGATACTCAGCATTACTGTCATCCTCCCAGCCAAAGCTCTCATAGTCCATCCATGGTAGTGCCATCTGACACTAGCTCAGGTGGGCACTGTTTATTCCCTAGTCATCTTGACCCAGGATTCCTCTCTCCCTATAATAAAATTGAAATATTTGTGCTATAGACATTGTCCAGAACAGCTTCTGCTTCATTGTGTATTCAAACATGAAAATCAATCCTTTTTATTGCTAAATGAAAAGGAAAAACTTCCCCTGTGTTTTTACTGTCATTCACTTAGTTATAACAATGCAACTAGGAACAGAGAAAACTAATTTAAAAGTATATCTGTGAGATTTGGAGAGGTAGACTGGACGGCCAAACTACAAGCTGGGTGAATCACTTGCTGGATCCAAAAAATAGCTCAAAGTTACAGTAAACTTTCCAAACTTTAACAAAGACAAATTTTAGTGCCACAGGGCACTAAATTTTAGTGCCACAGGGGGAAAAAAAAAAGCAAAACCAAAAAAACCCACATGCAACAGTACAGGCTAGTGACTGGCTGCCTTGGTAATGCTTCTGCAGAAAACACGTGGGCATCATGGTAGGAAACCGGTTAAACATGAGGCAGCGGTGCATCCTTGCTGTGATGCAGACAAACAGCATGCAGTGCTGCATGAACAGGATCACAATAATCAGGGCTGAGCAAAACTGTTATTCTGCTCTGCTTGGCACTTGTGAGGAGGTACGTGGTGCCCTGCCTCCAGTTTTGCCACCCCGGTACACAAGACATGACCCACAGAAAGGGCAGAGGAGGGCCTGATTTTAGGTCTTGCAGTACATGAGGAAAGGCTGAGGTAGCGGGCTTTTTCAGCCTAGAGAAGGGAAGGCTAGGTGTGAAGTCTAATTGCAATCTTCCACAAACTTAAGCTACAGAAAAGGCAAAAGCAGCTTTTTCTCAGAGGTAGTGCAATGGTTACAAATTTCAGCAACAGAAAAAAATTTCACTATCAGAGTGGTTAGCATCAGAACAGGTGCCCAATGAGGCTGTGGAATTTCCATCCTCTGAGACTTTCAAAATTTCACCAGCCAAGTCAGTTCCTGAGTGAAACGACATAAATTTGACAGCAGTTCAGTTCTGTGCAGGAGGTAGGACCAGGTGATCTGCAGAGCTTCTGTCTGGCTAGAACTGCCCTATGATTCTCCCAGCCTAAATTCCAGCTCTGGTCCTGCTCTGTGTAGCATTAAATAATGCAGGGTCTGTTCCTACCATGATAAATCAGTAAAAAGGTCGTACAAAACTGGGCTATATGGCTTCCTACTCATTGCACAGGGGTTGTGAAAGGCATAACATGACAGATGTTTCTGCAAGAATTTAGCAGGGGTGATTTACCCAAGGTCATGCAAGTCTGTGGGAGATATGGAAACAAATAAATGTAGATTTCCAGCCAGCTCCCTGATTAATCAGCTATCCATTCACAGTATGGTAGCTGCAGTTTCTACAGAAACAGGCCTGTTGAAGTGATGCCTTCCATCTGCATACCATTTTTTTTTTACAGGGACCAATACTAATTAAAAATGTGAATCTTCAGTAAACTGAAAACTTTACAAAAGAAACCCTGATGTTATGCTCAATTCTTCTTTGTCTTTGAGAATGTGTTTATGTTCTTGACAAAAGGTCAGCAGCATAAAAATAATGCATTCACATCCCCTTCAGCAGATAACTGCTATTTTGATTCAGCAAAGCACTATGATCTGTAGACAAAGGACCCTGACCACGTAACGAAGTACCAGAAATAAAAATAATGGAAAGGAGCAATATAATAATATGTAAAGTATTTTCTTATTTCTGTCTTTATATGCAAAACTCCTGGTTTGCCCCATTATTGCTTAATTAAAACTCCTGCAGATTCACATTGATTTGTAGATTATTTTTAAGCACCTTACAAAAATATTACGAACTTATTTTAACAAAAGAGTAAATTGTACTACTATAGCAATAATGCATCTGAAGTAACAGATAATAAAATCTTAGATATAGAAACATATCTTGCAAAAGAGGTCAGACAGAAATCTTGTCTATACCAAACTCAGATCCAGACTGCTGCCCAATAGCCCAGGTGCATCGCAGGACTTTTTCCTTGGTTTTTAGACCCTCAGATATCAGCTAGGGAAAGAGGCAGACTGTAAGATATGATAAGTCAGTGGTTTGATCTGATAAAGCAATCCTATGTCACTGTAATGAAAAGGATCCTCTTCTCTAATGAACCATGTTCCTCAAAAAATTTACACATTTGTGCAGTTCCTATAGGATATGTTGATGTGGTGAAGTAAATTCAGGAGGCCCATGTCAAAAATTATTAAGAAGTGCTCATAATTTTATCACTGTAGAGGGAAATAAGATAGAAGAGAGCAGCCTTGCCATTAAAATTTCTGCACTAAGCCCAGGTTAGCCATGTCTTTCATTTGACTTCTCCATACATCAATTCAAATGTAAAGTACTGAACACACAAGTAACAGTATGTGCAAGCTGTTCCTAAAAACCTGACTCTCTTTCAAATATATGAGTTTTATCTGACCCATTTTCTTACAAAAGGGATTAATAAAATGCCAGAAATCTTTCTGCAAGGTCTTTGTCAGAGAAAATTCCTTAATCTGCACAAACTTTTCTGAAGTGGAAAAAATCACTGCTGGCAGGGCATGCTAATATATTTCAAAGAAAATCTCTATGACCTGCAGTAACAGTTAGGGTTTAAAGATAACTCATGATCAGTGCAAGCAAATTTGAGTTTCTAGAATCACCCACAAACCTCTGAGAGAAGAAGGCTGGAAGTGGGGATTTACCTGAATAAACTGACATCTTTGCTGCAAGTCACTGCAGGATCCCTTCTTCATCAATGGAGAACTTGTCTGCATTGTCAAAAAGAACAGATATAATTTATAAAACAGAAGTCTGAAAGAGAGTACATGAACTGTAGTTTTCTCCATTGTCTGCTGAGCGAATCTTCATTGACTAACCCAGACATATCTCTTACCTCTGCCTCTGCCCATGACACCACTTCCACTATTGATAGCGCTGGTACAAAAGTGATCCTGGTAAATACTGTAATTAAAGTTTTTCTGTATGAATGTTCGGGGTTTTTTTCTGAGGATCATATATCGTTACACTGCAGCTCAATGGCTGAGGAAACTAATGCTAGTGATAGACTTCATATAGCTCACGTACAGTTACATACAGTTGCTCTAATCTAGGTGAGGTAGAGTCAAGCAATCATTACAAGAGTCAAGCAATCTAACGCCTTCTTTTGCTGATACGTCATCAGTGATACAACCGAACTTTTCTTTCTTTTTTTTTTTTTTTGGTAGGAGAACGACTAAGTTTCTTGAAATGTAAGACAAAGACGTTGCTGGGCAAGATTTATCAAGTGGTTGCATGAGTAGTAGTAGCCCACAGTGAAAAGAAGTCATGGAAAGGCCTAACATTTAGAGGCAAAAAGGCATCCAAATACACAAAGTAAAGACCTCAATGGCCTTTTCAGAATCACCTTCTTTACAGTCCGCTGAAAATGTCCGTGTGCTGCTGTCTACATAGACATCCTCATAAAGGTGTAGCGACCTGAGTGAAATACTCAGGGGTCATTTTATTACCAGATAAATATTTGGAGTTTCCTAATTTCTCAGATCTCAAGTTAAAAACTCTGAGTGAATTTTTCCTCATATCAGTGGCCATCTCTTTTGACCCAGAGGAACAGATTCCATTTGTCTTTCAATAACAAAACCTTCATTTGACCAATCCAGACAGGACAGATATCTTACTGTTCACTTGGAGAGGACCATAAAGGAAGTTTCAACCACTGAACTATTGGATTTGTTTGCTCTACATATTTCAGACTGATTTTTCCTTCCTAATACAGACAACTCTGGCAGCACTAAATACGGTCTTGTCTCTAAATTCATCTTTACCCAGAGGAGCGTGATGAGAAATCAGAAAGAATGTGGGAGTACTACAGTAAGTGAAGGTAAAGAGAACTAACATACCATAGTGTTACGGACAGCTCAGGCAGGACAGGAGCTCAGGAGGTCCCTGCAGCAGCTGGCTCAGCGCTGGGTCAGACCAAGCTGCTCAGGGCTATGTCCCCTCAGGTATGGAAACCCCCAGAGAGAGCCAGCACAGCCTCCCTGGGGCAGCCTCTGCCCCACTGGCCCATGGGGAACAGATAATTTCAACTGCTGTAGAACTGAAAAGAGACAATAGAAAGAAACAGCTGACCTTGTCTTTGCACATCACCAGTCTTCCTAGAAGATCCACTAAGGTTTTACAACAGTTTTATTCCACTGCAACATGTGACTGTAGTGGGAATAACTAACGGTGAAGAAAGGATAAAAACCATGAAGGAGAATGCTTGTTTGAATAAGCAGATTATACAATATATATGCACACACTTCTGTAGAGAGATATTTTTAGTCTAAATACAATAGAAATAAGGACAACAGGTAAGTCAGCACTTTCAGGGGAAAGAGACATTTCTTTCTCACCACTGGTTTTTACACATATGAAGCAATAGCGTATCACACTTCAACTTCTTATACTATATTCTATGAAATCCAAAGCTTCAGTATGATATACTCTGTGGCAGCTGTGCATCCCCCTGAGATCCAGAGCCTGCAATGGGTCGGCTGATGGCTCTTTAGCACCTTATGTGCCCCACTGTGCCTGTCCCCACATACATACCCAGGGTGGTACCAAGGTGCTGACAGTCACATCCTCCCCTGCCCTGGGGCAGGGTGACTTCGCTTCCACCAGCTGAGGGGACAGGAGGGGTAGGACCCTCAGTCAGTTCACAGGGTCCTTAAAAAAGGAGGTGCTCAGAGTAGCTGAGAAGCTTCTGGACTATCTTGCAATGCCCACAGCCAGACCTGACCAGGCTATAAAACGAGGTCCTCGCCAAAGTGGTCTTCTCAGAGCAGCGGGTCTGTGAACTGGAGCCCTCCCATTAGACTGGGATGTCGTCTAAGGAGACTTCCCGGGACTGAGAGCACCTTACCTCCTCCTGTGGTGAGTGGTTATCTACTGGATATATCCTTGACTGAGTCCTTGCCTAACCCAGGCAAGTGACTGTTTTCTTGTGGGTACCCTGGAGTGAGAGGTCTCTGTTTTTTTTTCTTGTGAGTGTATGCATGCACATTGTGGATCCTCATTATTGTTCTGTTGTTGTTCCCCAATAGTCACCTCAACTGATATCCAAACCTATATTTTATGTTGTTGGAGTGCTAAATAATTATACAAACCTTGTTTCTAGCTGCTTTATTGGCTACACTTTTTTGGCTAGAATAAAGTCTGTTTTGGAACTTGTTGTCCACCTAAAATGGACTTTTGGGGCGCCTCAGTGACATACTCCATGCCAGGATTCCCTCTACTTTTACAGTCCAAAGGGAGATGATAAAGAATGTGATGACAGTAAGTCCCAACTTCACTGTGGATAAGAATGCAAGATTTTTTGGGGCCTGAGGACAACCACATCCTACTGAGAATAAAAAGGCAACATAGGATTAGGGATAAGGGTACAGAAGTCAAAGCCACTGTCATTTACTACTGTTTTAACTATAGAAAAATCACAGCATTGGAGAAATGTTATTTTCGGTACACTCAGTCTTCAAATGTGATTTGCAGGCTGACCTTTGATGATAGGTCTGTTTCATGCCTATTTTCTACTTTATACCTGCAACCAGAAAATAATAGATCACTAGCAAATGTATAAAAGTCCTCTTATTTTAAGTCTTAGAACTATGATTTCCAGACCTGGTCTTCTAACTGAATTAGGTTAGATGAACACAGCAAAGTCACAAACTCCTGGTGCTGTAGAGTCTTTGGGGTTTCTTTCGTGTCATATTAAATCATGGTAGGTAAATTTAAAAGATATTTAAATGAGTATCCTTCAGCAAAATTACCTTTGAGTAATTTTCTGAGGATTATTTCTGAGTCTTTAAAGTTATCATTTCATAATATTTATTTAGCTCATGCTGGAAATAAATATTTAATGTATGTGCTTCAGGTTAATAAAGTATTTTGTCTGTTTAGTTATCAAAACCAAAATTCTACACTTTATAAGCTATAGTTATTAGATTCTGAAAAAATACATTCTGAAGATGATATCTAGTGTTATAATCACTAGGTCCAATGGAAAAATAATCTAGACATATTTTTTAAGAAAATCCATAACAGCTGACAGAACAAAGGAATTCTAATAAGACCCAGTACCAGTTTGTTTTGTCATGAAAGCAGATGATGTAAACACATACCAACATATTTCCAAACATATGTAAACACATACCAACATATTTCCAAAACATGTCTTGATACGAGAACATGCAGCTCCCCAGTGATTAAATTCTTAATCAGACCTACAGGACATCTTTTATCAGCTCTGAAATAATTTATGTTACGTGACTTGGATCCCATTGTAGTTTTCTCAATTTCCAGGGAAACATATATTAGTTTACCAGAACAACTCCACATCATTGAACTTAAAATGAAAGAGTAGAGTTAGATTCCTGGAGAAGAAAGATGCTATGCTGGTTTGACTGAAAACAAGTTAATTTTCCTTCATGCAGTTAGAAACCTTTCTTTTTTGTAGCTAGCATGGTCATTATTTAGATTTAGTTTGAAAACAAGAAGATAACACCCCAGGACAAAGTTTTCTGGGAGCCAAGGGTGTTCTGAGCACCCTGCCCACAGGTGTGAGGCATCGAGGAACGGGGGCATGGATGGGGCAGAGCTTGACTGACATCCAGACTGATCAATATGAATATTCCATCCCACGAGTGTCATGCTCCATATTTCAGCAGAGTCAGGATCTTCCAGCTGGGCTTCAGTCAGAGCCGGTACAGAGGCCCATTTGGGAAGTTCTGTTCAGGACTTTCCTTAGTTCCTTAGTGCTAGCCTGCCGTTTGCAGTGGCCATTGAGCCTTTCTGCCTTTTTCTCTCTTCTCTCTCCAGGATCAGCTGTTTGGGACCAGGTGTTGCTGCCTGGGACTGGCTGCTCGGTGCCAGCAGAGTTTAGAAGGAATTGCACTGAGTATCTTTTATTTCAGATTCTATTTCCATTTTCATATATTAATATAGTAGTAGTAGTAGTGTATTAGTGTTATTTTGTTCCTTTATTATACTGTGTTTATCTCAATCCACAAGTTTCTCCCTTCCCTTTGATTGTCTCCCCTATAGGGGGTGGGAGCGGAGGGGAGTGACCGAGCAGCTGTCGTGGTTATATTGCTACCTCAGGTTAAACTACAAGAGACGCTTATTTAAAGTAGCCAATGACAGTGCTTGCAAGATACTAGGTCGTAGATTTATTTATTATAAAGCACATTTTGTTTGGACCTAGTAATTCCAGCAGTTCAAAAACCATGGACCAGTTTTCCAAAAACATAATTATCATTACAATTGTAAGATTTATTTTATCTAATTTAATTGATACTTCAGTGATCATGCTGACTAACTAAAATTAATCAAATTTTTACAGAGGCGTTGATGTCTCACAAAGTTCCTGCAAGTGCAATGAAAACCACCAGACAGGTGGAGGGCCAGTGTTTCCCTTGGTGGTGGAAATGCAGGGCCATGTTGGAGCTTCTGTTTATCTTGCCCAAAAGTAGCAGCAGATAGCAGCCACCACCTCCACATCTTTGAATCAATTGCCCAAGCAGCATTATAATGAAACAAGTAAAGCAAATGAGATTCTTGAGAAAGATTAGTATGTCTTGCTGTTGTGAGAAAAATTGAGTTCCTATCCTGACAGACTGAAAAGGGCTTGTGGGAGAATGAAAAGTATCATGGTAGGAGGGCATGGAGTAGTTGTAGGGATTTGGGTGGAGAGGCAAGAAATGCCATGCAAGAATCCACAGGAAACTAGGTTTCCTCAGTTCCACTGTTCACAGAACAATTTGTTTTAAGAATGGGTTTTTATTGTTAAATCCTTCTTGTGTTGTGTCCTCAGGCTACCCTAAAGTCAATTATTTCAGCCTTTCTCTGCAGGTAGGAACTGGCTTCAATTTTTTTTTTCAATGACAGCTTAGGTTCTCACAGTACTGGAGAATGGAGTTTAAAATAAATAATTTTAAAAGTCATCAAAAAACCCCAAAATAAACAATCTAACAAAACCCAAAAAAAAAGCCATTTGAGATACGTGATAAAAATCAATAAATAATAGAAGATGAGACTGGGAGAGATCTTGAGTAGGTAAGATAAAATGTGTCTCAACTATCGCCAACAGATTTTTACCTGTCTTATTTTTTAAAACTTTCCAGTAACAGAGATGGAAAAACTTTCCCAGGTGCCCTGTTCCAGTGCTTCACTACCTTTCTATCAAATTTACCAACACTTCTGCACCAGTAGCTGGCATTGCCATTGCTAATGTGCTACTTGGGAATAGCAGAAATCCTGTTACCAACAAGGATTAGATGNGTCTTGCTGTTGTGAGAAAAATTGAGTTCCTATCCTGACAGACTGAAAAGGGCTTGTGGGAGAATGAAAAGTATCATGGTAGGAGGGCATGGAGTAGTTGTAGGGATTTGGGTGGAGAGGCAAGAAATGCCATGCAAGAATCCACAGGAAACTAGGTTTCCTCAGTTCCACTGTTCACAGAACAATTTGTTTTAAGAATGGGTTTTTATTGTTAAATCCTTCTTGTGTTGTGTCCTCAGGCTACCCTAAAGTCAATTATTTCAGCCTTTCTCTGCAGGTAGGAACTGGCTTCAATTTTTTTTTTCAATGACAGCTTAGGTTCTCACAGTACTGGAGAATGGAGNACTTTCCAGTAACAGAGATGGAAAAACTTTCCCAGGTGCCCTGTTCCAGTGCTTCACTACCTTTCTATCAAATTTACCAACACTTCTGCACCAGTAGCTGGCATTGCCATTGCTAATGTGCTACTTGGGAATAGCAGAAATCCTGTTACCAACAAGGATTAGGTGATCATTGTAGGTCCCTTCTGACGAAAATATTCTAACAATATATAGAGAGGACCTATGTTCCTTAGCCATAATACAAAGGACAATGGACTTTTCCGTTTACCCTAACTTTTAATTATATTGGGAGGAAAGGACCTTATAAAGCCATCGTATCAATGAAACATTTTTACAAAGAAACAGTCTTGTTTCACATTCTTGCCATCACATTTACAGCTACATAAGCAATACAAATATGTACAAAAATTCTTATCAGCTACTGTTAAGTAATATACTTGCTTAAGGGGAAGATCTGACTTGCTTCACTTCAATCTTGGAAGAATCTTCACTGAAAAAGCTTTAAGTCTGTCATACTATTTTCTACGTATTCTGGACAGATGCTAACTGACACCCGACAGAGAAATAGGAAACAGTATAAAGGTTCATTCAGAGACATTTTCAAGATGCCACTTACCTACAGCTTTCTGAGCTATTTCTTTCCACTGCTTACTATTAAGAAATTTTAGAGGTCTCATGCTATGCCTTTTCACCTTTGACCCAGGATTTGGCCACAAGAATATATATACATATGAGAGATTGAGACACGAGAGAGAAAATTTAATTCATAGCAATGACATCTGAACAGATTCCTTGTTAAAATATTAGAAGGAAAGCAGCATCTGCATGTGTTTTCATAAGACATAGAACAACTTCATTCTGTAGATCTTCCTTAAACAAGCAAGATTGCTGCAAGCGGAACTGAAATGCATCCACTATGACACCATTTCACTGCATATGCTCTGAGGTCTGAATATTTGTCCTTCCGCAGCACTCTGAAAGCAAAACCATCATTAAAATGTAATTACTTTAGCCCAGGGAAGATATGCACTTATGAGGAAAAATCCCAATAGCTGTAAACAAGTCTTTGGCAGTGTTCACAAACCAAATAAAACGATCTCTCTCACAGAAATTATGCAACTGAGTTTTCAGCATAAGTATGTTTTGTTTCTTATTTTGAAAAGAGCACTTGTGTGAATATATGCCTGATTATTTAATAGTGCAGAGATCCTTGGAGTTTTAAAAAGCAGCTGGAATAATACGGCTGTGACTTTGAGCCTGAATTTGCAAAGATCAGTGATCTTTTTTATTATCAACATAAATAGAAAATACGTTTGTCCTTCCTTCCCCTCTCACATAGGAAGCTGTTGCCCCAGCCGAGCTGCTGGGAGAGGAACTTGGCTTGTGCCGGGCTTTGCTGCATGGCAGCCCCTGGCAGACCAGGACTCTTACTAATGCCCGCTGGCTCTGACTGCACAACAGCTTCCGGTATGGCAAACCTCTGCACAGCGCCACTTGTTTTCACTGACTCATATCCTTCTCAAAGGTTGCTCCTCACAGCATGTTTCATGCAGCATGGTGGCCTGTAGGCTGTGGCTCTGGGAGCTCAGGTGAGATCTCAGGCTGACAGGTATCTACCGTTGCCTGACTCCTGGAGACAGAGCTCCTCTTTGTCACTTCTAGGGGAACCTCCTGCTGCAGGCTCAGAGGCTGCTAACATATAACCTTCCTCAACACTCCCTGCCACGTCTGGCAGTCTGGGGCCCTGGATGACAGCCTCCCTGAACAAATCCCCAGGTGGTGGACACCTACAAGCTGCCAGCACACCCCAGCCCGTGTTCACTGACTGCCTCTGTCAGAGCAGGACACCTCTGTTTGCTGCTTTCACTCAGATTTAGTTAACTTCCCCAGTACCACAGAGGCTTCACTATAAGACAAAGCAGAGGCTTATTTATTGGAGTTGAAGGTAATATATTCAGAATTATACCTACAGGAATGCAAACAAAGGTGATATAAATTGTTATTCTTAACAATAAGGGCTTTCTGACTTCTTGTGTGTTTCACAAAGGCCCTTTGTCCCACCCCACTCAGTGGGGTGAAAGCAGAATTAACTTTTGAATACTCTGTGCTGTAACAACAGTTACTTGAGAGGTTCAATCAAATAACAAATTTACTAAAAACTCAGTGGCATTACAGTGAAATAGTGACTTGGCAAAAGCTTGTAACTATATCACAAAACTTAACAAGACTTCAACAACAAAACTCACAACGATATTACTTCTATGTGCCCAGAATAAAGTTAGATAGAGAGAGGAAAAAAAAAGAGAGATAGATATCAGAAGAGAGATAAGATTGCACCACTTCAAAGGTCAGTTGATCCAATGACGATCTCTGTAGTTCTCAGGGTGATAGGTGCAATGTGTTCTGTAGTTCTCAGGGTGGTGGATGCCACGCAATGCCATGCAACTAGTATCGTGAGTGAGACTCTTTTACACTTTATTTAATTTGCATGCAAGATAGGAGAGTGCAGCTCATGTCCTCCCTCTGCTCTCTTCTCATGTTAATTAAGGAAATTGTTCCAGAAATGAGTCAGTGGCCCCAGAAAGTAGTCAGCTGGTCTTCTAGGGTTAGCTGGTGATTCGTGATTTCCCCCTACCTGGTCGGTGATCGCTCTATGATGCTGCTTTTGTGCAAGCCCTGTTAATGCCTTTATGTCAAAGGTTGGTGCCTTCATTAGACAAAGAATAGGTAAGCCTCAAGGAAGAGATATCATTCTGCCTACATAGCACTTTTCCTCCCTGCCAGAAGCGGCAAAAACAGTTCTTTAAAGCCTGACAAGGTGCATACCATGTCTATCATACCATTGTGGCATATGTTGACCCGAGAAGCTGAGATTCCCCTTTCATGAAATAGTGAATAGTCAGGTAAACTCTGAAAGCTCTGAAGCATTTCTCTTTCTTTCCAAGCCTGGCTTCTAGCTTCAATTCAGGGTCATGCCAGTGGCTCACATTTTGTACTACTATCAGGGTTCGGAATTTCCCCCACTGTGCCATCCCCATCTAAGCAGTGCGGGTGCAGACACAGCACAAATCCAAGCAGAGCAAGAGCAGAGCCCACCTAACCCAGCCACTTCTGGTATGGGGAGGATGGAGAAAGACTGGGGAAGCTGGTAAAGGTCTCTTGATTCCCACTGCAAAGTAATGCTAGCTAGTGTGTACTACTACATATTTTCGTGACTATAAAATGTGACCATGAATCTTCATTATTTTCTTTATTAAATCTTCACTAAAATAATCAGAACTATTAAAAATAATTAAAGCAAATAATCATCATTAAAATTTTGTCATATCTATTTTATTAAAACTTTGGGTTTTGGTATTTTTCCAGATTTTTGCTTGAGATTACACATGGCTTTAATGGATACAAATGTCAGAAAAGATGGAAGACTGTATGGGCAGGTACTTGTGTCCTCTCCCCAGGACCTCTTCTCAGCTTTTGGCCCTTTGGATCACAGAGTCATAAGAAGCTCCCCTCAGACGTGTATCACATGAGTCTGGAGGTTTTATAGCATTTCTACAGTTACCTCCCAGAAATACTCAGAGCATGAAGTCAGGATAAGAAATGACAAAAAACAGACTGAAAATCAGAATCGTTTTGCTCTTGAGAGACCTTGAGAATTATCCAACCCTGACAGCCCTGACTGTTTGGATTACCCAACTTTTAGAGGAATAAAGCCTTCATGATTGTTTCTCTCTTGGACACTGAAATTACCTCCAGCCTCTCCTCAGGGTACCTCCAAAGGGACAAGTACATTAAGCCACTAAGGCACTGTTTTTCTGCAAACAGATACTAAATAAAGAGGCCAGAGGAAGAACAGGAACTGTAGGTATCTGTGAAACTACACACTGCTGAGTTATTACATTTTTTCAATTCTGGTTTTGTAAAAGCCTAAGCAATGGCAAATGCCTAACTAATTACTAAAAATACATAATTTTAAATACAACCATAAAATAACAGAATTATATAAAGAACAACTGGGAGCAACCCTGATTGTATCAGTTAGCCCAGCTCTCATAGGATCAATTATCCCTGTGTTGTTCATGAAAGACATATGGCTAAACTGTTTTTCATATCTCCAGCAATTAAGATTTTACAACCTCTGCAGACATCTGCTCAAAGACCACAAAGCTTTATTTTTGACTAGTACTGTCACTTTCCCTTTGTAAGTAGGAAGCGTTTCGTAATATCGAACTTGGTCTTTTCTTGCTGAAAACAAAGCCTAATTCTGCTTCTTTATCTACCAAAGACTTGGAAAATAGCTTATCCTCTCATTCTTTGTAGCAGACTTCTGTACACCTAAAGTCTGTTGCCTTGTGCCAATGATTTCCTCTTCTGTGTCTTACCCAGGTCCAGTTTTATCAGTATTTCCCCCAAGGCCATCTTTTCTAGAGATTCTCCTGGACTCTCTTCAGTTACTCCACATCTTTCTCAAAGTGTAATGACCACAGTAATCCAGCTTGGCCATACAGGTCTGAGAGGAATAGAAATCCTGTGGGTTGCATTTCTGAGTATACATCCCAGACTCGATGTTCACATCTGTGCAACCTTATTAACTTATATTCAGCTTGCAGTCCACCATAAATCCCACATTCTGTCTCAAAGATCTGGTATTTCATCCTGTTTCTGTTTGCCAGTTACTCCTATCTGTGTCAATATTAAATTTCATCTTGGATTTTCAGAACAAATGGTAAAGATTGGTGAATATACTTGCACTTTTTCTTCCCTGTTCTCGTTCATTATTAACCAGACACTTTTGGCATACACTTTACACTTCTAACCACCAAACAAGTGTGTTATCTTGCATATACAAGGTAGTACTTTTTCCCTTTTCCATTGTTTGTCCTTCTTGAACATACTATACCAATTTATGTTAATCTTCTAGTCGTATGAGTTGTCCCATCTCTGTTGTGAGAGTTGCTTCACAACAGTGATGAAATTAAGTTTCTTGCATGAATACATAGATTCCTATATACTACCTATGGTATATAGTATAGAAATCTTTGATGGGTTTACCAGCTATTCTCATTTTCATTCCCTCTAAAAAAAAAAAAAAAAAATAAAAATCTTAATGTCTTAGTGTTTACTAAGAATAATCTTTTTGTATCTATCTTTTAAAATCTAACCTTTTTGTATCTTTTTTCCGTCTATCCTTGTTACTTACATTTAGCTAGGACCTTGTTACCCATCACTGCTGATGCAGGCTGGTATTCCTCCTTCCTAGGCCAGCAAGAGAACACTTTAGCATAATGTAGGTTGGCAATTTTTGTGAAGTGAACTCCTTTTTGTCAGTGGATCTTTGAACTTCATTTTCTGTTGAAAAGATCAAAGCTCATGTTCTCAATGAACTTTAAGGTAGCTCATATTTGCGTTTTGGCTATAAAGAAAGTAATTGCATATGCAAATATGTCAATTACTTATGGAAACGATAGGTTACATGACTATCTGTTCATTTGCATGCACAATTACCCAAACTGAATAAGAAACCATGACAAATTTAATGTGCCAATTGGGTGTGTAATTAGGCATTCAGCTCACATTTAATTGGACACACTTTGTTTCAAAAATTATTTTCCTAGTTTTCTGCTTACTTTTAAGCTGTTGAGTAAAGGCCCTGTAACAATTCTTTCATAGTTACAAAACCAAAAGGAAATCACATTTGTACACAAACTTACACAGCAGCACTGCCTTTAAGTTTTTGGGGTTTTTTTTTGGTTCAGCCTTATCTGAAAACTGTGCAAGGTCTCACAAGGCCATAACATTGGTTTTGTCACTCATCAGTTTACAGACTCTATTTCACAGCCATCTATTGAACATTTGAGAAGAATTAAATACCAATAGTACCAACACGAAAAGTTTATGACTGGCTTCTTTTTCAGTCCTGGGACTCATAGACTGTATTATATATACATAATGCTTGTGCAGCATGAAGCTATTTTTTTTAACTAGAATGGTATTCAATTCACCAAGGACCAGATTTTTGGTGACAAGCAAACAGATGTTTGTGAATGTGATTTATGTGTATAAATGCCAGCTGGGTAATCACAAATCAGGTATCTGCACTCATACACACTTATATTCTGAGTGGCTGAGCACATAGACAAACAAAGGATTTAAGTATAGAGATCCACTTCTAAATCAGAGGTGGGCTAATACTTGGGGTGCAGTATTAGCTCCCACATTCAGGTTAGCCACAGCTAAACTGGCTGAAGATATCTGAAAAAAGATCTCATGATAAAGCATTAAAAGTTTCCAGAGGAAATTCAGACACAATAAATGCAAAATAAATCCCATGAAGAGAAGTAATTGTAATGCTATATGTACAACAGCAGGCTTTCAATGAGATCTTATGACTCAGAAATTAGACTTTGGAGATACTATGAACAATTTTTTAAAAATGCTAGCACAGTACTCAAAAATAGTCACAAAAACAACCAGAATATGTGGAACTATTAGGAAATGAAAAGGGAAGAAAACTGCATAAGGTCACTGAACAAAACCCTCATGAATTTATGTCTCAAACCCTGTGTGGAGTTCTGGCCATCCCATATCAGAAGTCACATAGGAGATATCAGAAACTAGTAAAGTAGAATCAGAAGAAGCACTGAGAAATGTGACAAGGATTATCAAGAGTTATCAGAAGTATGTGACGGCCTCTGAGAACAAATACATTATAATACACCTCTTGATCCTCTTCTTGGGAACTTCTACCTAGTTGCCATTTTCCTATCTTGTGTGCTACTGTTATTTTGATCTAATTATAGTCTTTGTTCTCATTCTTATTGAACTGCAACCTAGGTTTTTTCAGACTAATTCTCCAATCTGTCAAGATCATTACATTTAAATCAATTTCCTCCCATCTTCCCTAGTAACAATGATTACCTGAAGGAATGGCTGATGACAGTAACTCTAAATCTTCCAACACCTGCACAGTTAAGTTACCCTAAAGCTCATAAAACTGACTGATATGATATACAAGGGGATTATGGTATTTTAAAATTGTGATACAGATGTCTGGATAGATCTGGAAAGACAGAATATTATGGTTTCCAAAAGTGTACATAATTTTCCTTGCATCCTGTTATTTTGCATAATATCACTATTAGTGTGGAACATCCTAAGAACGGTTTCTGACCTATTAATATTTATAAGATTGGTGCAGCTACTGTTCTCAGTTTGTACGCACCTGTTGAACTAAGACAAATTTTAAAAAAGAAAAAAATGTTTAATGTGTTATTATTTTGAATGATCTCATATTACACTTTCAAGGTAGATTTTTTCCTTCTGATACCAAATGCTACTACGTAAAGCCACAAAAACATTTGATGTACTGAAAGACTGGCATTTAGCTGAAGACCCCAGAGTTTATTATTTTTACTTCTGGCAGTAGAGCTGGGAAGGGAAACGGCTGTTAAATGCAATATCATGTTGCTCCCTCTGAAGAAGAAAAAGATATTGCCTCTAGCAGAGTACCATGTTACAATGGCAGCTTGGCCAGTGGAGACCTATGTTTGCCAGACATAGGTAGAGGCAGAGCACAGAGCACTGTTGTCAGTAGACAACAGTCCATGCAAACATCCTTTCAGGTACCTAAAAATGGGTTGCACAAGGGCTGGGGTGGTAGACATCTAGACTAATCGTTGAGAAACAGAGATGTAAGGAAGGAGAGAAGGGAATAATTTGGACACTTCATCCTCTGTTGCACCTCTTTCCATCAGGAAAGTTAATTGCCTTCTGCTGGAGCTGTCAGCTTTCTTTCGGGAGATAAGGAAGAGCCAGTGCTTGTTAAAAAAGAAGGTCTGGAGCAGAGGGTTTGCACTGCCACCCAAGTTCCCCACCCTCTTTTATCCAATAGGACAGTGCACTAAGACCTCTCACACAACCTATGATAAACAATTCGAGTAGTGAGCTATTCAGGAATGAAACTGCAGCAAAAGAGAAGCCAGAGGAGGTATCTTGATTCCCTTTCACTAAAATGCTGAATCTGATATTATTTCATTTTTCAGGAATTTACCTGCAAGTAGACTGCACCAGGATTACAGTTCAGGCTCGCAGTTCTTAATTTCCTCAGTTAAATTATCCCTAAACAAATATTTAAGTAATTTTCTCTTTGGAAGATGTTTTGATTCAGATTGTGTAACTCAGTTCCAAACATGATTGTATCTGTGGTTTTCTTTAATGAGATTTCTAACTTGTTTGACAAGAGCAATTGGTAACTCTTACCTTTTATAAGGTGTTTGATTCTGTACCACGTGAGCCTTATTATGAAATTAGTCTCTTATAAACCAGTAAAGAACACATTAAATGGATTAAAAACTCACTAATTGGCAGATGCCCAAATGCAGCTGTCAATGGATAGTCATTTTGAAGTGACAAATATTCTAATAGGATGATCCCTTTGCAGGGATTAATTCGATAATGTTTTATTAATGCTCTTGAATAATACTCAATATCACCACTGGTAAAATGTGTGGATTGCCAGGACAGCAGATAATGATAATGAAGACATCAAACTTGTCAGTCCGGGCCCACTCATATAAACAGTCTTTTTAAATGCCAAGTATCTCTAGATCAAAGCATCTGGACCATGCCTGTGAAATTAAATACTGCATATGGAACAGGGACTCGGTGAGAACCACACATGATAAGCAACTAAGCATGAGTTTGCAGAGTGAAAACGAGGTGAATGTGGGCTAATGAAGTCACTGTAAGTATGTTAATAGTGGAGCAGAGGTTGGGGAGGAGGGTGTACTTCTATATGTGACACTGATGAAGCCAGCACCTGAACACTAGTGCAGAAACTTCCAAGAATTGTCACTACCTCCACACGCAAGCAGCAAGCTTGCTCACTGCCTGTAGCTCATCCCATCCATTCCTATTCTGCCTTTGTGTAACATTCAGCGTACAACGCGCAAGCTGTTTCAGGAGCAGGAGAGTGCTGTAACCACCAGGCAGCACATCACCACCACGCTTGTGGGCCCTTTCCCTCTGCCCCTGCTCCTTCGTGTTTGGTGTCAGTGCTGCTCAGTGCCCCATCCCCAGGTCAGCATGGCAGTGAGTGTGACTCTCACCCCAAATCCATGATCCTCCACTGCCTGATTAGGGCACAAACCGGAGATGGGAAGCGTGTATCCCCTCAGGTCAAACCTTAGTTTCCTCATTATTAGGAGCAGTTGTTGCAAATACTGTGATACAAAAAAACGCGCAAGGAAACTAGCTGTGCTTTTAAGGGCTAAGACCTAATTTTTTTGAAAGAAAGGGTGCAAATCATTCCTTCAGCAGACAGGCTGTGGATCCCGAGTAGATGGAGTGAGAAACACAATTTAATAGCCCTCTCTAGGGGATGTGCTCAGTCTCCTAATCCTTTTGTAGCTGTACAGTGAGGCAAAAAACACACTGCATTTTGTCAACAGCACCTGACTTGCCAATTACATAACAACTGAAAAAGCATTCTTTATTACAATCAAAATACATGCAAGCATTTACCTCAACAATGGGGCCCAATGTATGGATGCATGTTTCTGGACTTTTGGATTGATACAAATCAGTTAAATATACTTTTTTTCAGTAGGTAAATATTTTCAGATTTATGCTATAAAGAAAAGTTCCCCTCCCTCAACATGTTATTTTCTATGGATTACACAGCATACATAAACTGTTATTGATTATTAACAATATAAGAAGTTATTAAATATACACCTACTGTTTACTGTTCTTGGAGTCACAGACTTGCTGAAGATTAACCTTGCAAGCTTCTTAGAAAACACAGGTATGTCTTATGAGGTTTTTTTACCTTAAAACTTCCCAATTAACTACTTTAGATGGCTTAGAGCAACATTTCAGACTCATGCATAAATACATCAGAAGATAAATTAATCTTTTTACTATTCTAACAGGAAACATGGTCCTTTCTTCCACAGAATTAAAGTATAAACTTAATTCTCTCACACACCCAAGGTCCAAATTTTGTCTTGAAAACCTATTTTATGTACTTGCTCAAAAGTATACCTACTTCCTGCGCGCATACATATTGTTTAAAAGAGTCTTAGTAAATACCTCCATAAATATTTTAATACCATATTTTGACAGATATAATAATGTGATCCGTACCAATATCTCCCCTTAAACACTTGGATCTGACAGGAAGATTACTTCAGGTCAACCCCATATCAGAAAAAATCTGAGTCCTGACCAGCCCATGTGTGAGAGCAGACAGACACATCTTGGGGCTCAGCACACACCGAGGCTTCTTTTCCACCTAAAGCAGACAGGAGAAGAGAAGAACCTTCTCTTCCAAGCTGGAAGGAGACTTTGCCTTCATATCCAAAGAGAAAGAGAAGTCCACGCAGCTTACGATCATAGTAAAAACTAAAGATATGTCAGGACATATAACGTTCTTTAAAACAAGTGTTTTCAGTTGTTCTATACAGCCTCCATGCTATTCAAGCTGGAGGCTCAAGCTATAACCTGCTATTCTCCTGAATCCTTTTTTGGAGAGAAAATGCAAGAGGCAATGGGCTGAAGAGAATTACTTTAATGTCATGGGGAATGGGGAGCCTCATGTGCAGACGCTCTCAAATGAGGGTCTGAAGCGGCAGTCTGAAGTCACAAAATCATCTGAAGCTGTGCTGTTATTATACATTCTTCCCTTATATTCACAGTTGCATTTTTATTTATTAATAACGTGTTCAGTCCTCTAGCACGAAACCATGCTAGGTCCTAAACATAACAAGCTTTTTTCCCTGTAATCCCAGAGGAAAACTGTGATTAATATACGATGTCTTTATATAAGAAATAAAACACTGTAGGAGTATTGCTAATTAATGTATTTTAGAGATGCCAGCCTTCCTGAATCATAGCTAAAAACAAGTCCAGATCAGACTGCTGCAAAACCTATCAGTGAGATGCAATAGACTGGTATGATTTACAGTTTTGAACAGATTCCTGTGGAAGAAATTATTGATTTCTAATTAAAAAAAGGCTTGGATTCTCAATAAGAAAGCTACCACCTGCTTCTGTTTAAGAAAAAGGTCTGGAATTTATCGACTAGTTTGTGTATAGCATTTTCTTTTCCTGCTGTGAACTCTTTGAATTACCTTTTAACCACCACTGACACCATTTATTCTTTTTTTAGGGCTTTAGGTGACCCTATCACGGAATTGTCATAACAAAACAAGAAAATATTGTTCAAATCTGTATAGTAATTATTGTTACCCTCCACTCCTCCAGGGAAATATGACAGAAGATAATGGTACAACACATACTCAAACATAGACAATTGCATGGCTGGAGCCAGAAGAAGGTAGTATACTGATGAACATTAGGGTAAAAGCTATTTGATGTTCATGAGAAGATAGAGAGCAGGGTTTTTTAAATTGCTAAGAGAAGAACGCTGCCATTCTGAAATAAACTCAGAACTCAGAAAGTTCTGATTCCTAATGAAATAGATACTATCTGGACATGCTTGTTTTTCAGGCTCCCAAATCTTCTGATGCTACTCTCAGTCTTTCTGAAAAATAGCCAAATTCAGATAAATCAGCAATACACAGACTTTCACTCTCAATATGCAGCCTGTCTCTTTTGAATAAGCGCCATAGACATCTTGGTCCAACTTCAGACTCCTGTGTCTGACTGCACAGCTAGCAATGGTTCTGGTTTTCAAAACGCTGTGGCAAAGGTTGAGTATGTGCTTACAGACATGTTAAACGAGAGCAGCTTCCAGCGTCAGATTAAGATCCGACTCACACACTAAGACACGTATCCTAATACTGTAAGTGCTTCGCTGTCATCTCCTCTCTCACTTCCCTTTTGCTCTTTCGTCTCCTTTAAAGCCCGCATATACAAGGGTAGTTGTCGTTTTAAATTACAGAACAAGTGGGTATCAGAAGAATTTTCTGCTGACTAATGCAAGCAGCAAATAATAAACATTCTTGTGAGGACTGGTGGGCCAAGAATTAGAGCTGCATCTTCATTCCCTGTCCACACAAGTCAATGTTCAGCTGGTGCTCAAACTCACAACGTCATTGCTCAGAGCAGAGGTCTAACTTAGTGATACCACCCAACCAGATTACAGTAAATGCAATCCCAAACACATAAACATTCTGAAGATTCCCTACACTTCATGAATAATAAAGAGTAATTCAGAATTTAAACATGTGGTAGGTTCCAACTGCACCACTTAATACAGCTTTGTTTGTCTGGATTGTGATACCCCCTTAGCAAAAGAGACAGGGAGACCTTAGAGTACAGCCTCCGGGGGGAAGGCTTTGAACCTCCATTGCTGTTTGAACAGCTGCTGTTTTTGTCAAGGAAGATATTTAGGTGACCATAGAAGAACTGTTCTCCAGATTTATAGGCAATGAGTTCTTAGATCTGGCACAGGACCCAATGTTTTCGGGATTTTTTTGTTTTTAAGGAACTAAGAAAAACTTCAAACTGTGCTATACATCTATTCCAAAAGCTGGTTTAATGTTAAGTGTGCACTGAATGTGATAAGGGGCAATTTTTAAGATCCACTGCATTGCCTTTTATTGATTCATTACCATGCAAATCAGTTGTTCTGGAAGCCTGAGGTTACATTCCTCACACTTCTGAGGACTTGAATATTCACCATAATAAAGATCAACTTGGAAAGGCGTTCTGTCGTAACACAGTACATTCCTTCTGCCTTGCCCCTGGAAAGAGTAGCCTGTCCACATTTCAGTACTTACTTAAAGCATGAGTCAACATGTCTTCTTTGAGAGGGGAGGTGTGCATGCAAAGATGCCTCTTTGAAGATTAAGGTCCTAATTAAATATATTTTATTAAGCAAGCATTTTCCTTCTGAGACCTACCTTTTAATGGCAAATAAAACGTGTGAAAGGGCTTCCTACTGTTGTTTAGTAATTTGTAAAGAAAACATTCTCTTCTCCTCTGTACTGTCACTGTGGACTGCGTATGCTGTTTCAGGTTCCCTTTATGCCTCCCTTCCCAGTCATACCAACAGCTTCCCATAGCTAAGATTTCTGTTCTAGGATGTGATGAGTAGTGCCTTAGAAGTGACTCTTTCTCTATTGACTAGGGTGCATAGAACTGTCTCACATGTAGCCGACGTTTGGTCAAATGAATCCTGACTCACATTGCAATTATGAGCTGTTTTTATTGTACATTCTCCCTCACATAAGTATCCAGTAGTTTTACCTTTGCATCAAAAGTTCACACCATAACAGCAAGTAGTTCCCTTCAGATTAACAATGCAAAACATAACATTTGGAGAATAGATTATACGAAGAAGCTCATCTCAAGGTAGACGGAGTATCTTCAAAGCACTGTGGTACATTTAATTTGGCTGAAGGAGTGGTGAGTAATTTCAGTGTCATCAAGAAACAATGACCCATTATAGATGCAGACAAAGAGGAAGAGAAAAGAATGTTTTTCAGCTTGGAAAAACATATATAGATAGATGAACGTATAGGTACAATTGGAAGTATAGATACAGATAGACTTCATGAAGCTGGTCTTCACCAACAATAAGAAAAACATTAGACAACAAACAAGCTTCCATATGGCAGAAAGCTAGATGGTATTATTTTGAAAACAGAAACAATGCTGAAAATTACGTATGTCATATACCTGAATACAATTCTGTTGTGAATGGATTCAGCCACCAGGAGCTACACAGTCCAGTTCCTCTGAACCTAGTGGCTGCCCACTCTTCCTAGTGCTGCCCTTCACATGCACTGCTGTGTGTACTTCTCCTGTCTCACACCATTCCTTTCCATAACAGAGATTTTAAGAAACAGAAGTGCTTTAAATGCATTTTTCTCAGTCCTAGCCCTTTGAATTGTAGAACTGTGATTTTGGAGGAACTACACGACAATGAAGCAATCAACATGTATTTTCCAGTCTTATTTATCTTCTGCAGACATGCTACTCTCAAGAAGAAAATAAAGGATCTTTCTGGAAAACAAAGCCTGTCTTTAACACCTTCGTGGACCCCAAACGTGGTAAAAGTCTGCATGCCAGACAGCTTTTCCAGCTGGCTTGCCCTTACGTTAATGTTTTAGAAAATACCTCAGTCTCACCTTGGGTTAAAAAAAAAAAAAAAAAAAAAAGAGCATTTCCTCCATTTTTCTGCAATGTACTCCACAAGAAAGGAAGCAGAAGCAGGATACAGTTCTCTATTTTCTTTCTTTCTTTACCATTTCTCCCCTCACATTATCTTCAGTGTGGGCTCCAGTCAAGGGCCACAGCCCTACTAATAGAAATCTCTTGATTTTAAAAGCAGGGGGGAAAAAAAAAAAAACGTTTTCCACCATCACCTAGCTTCAGGCGTAGTGGGGTTTACATATCCAAATTTTGATGACTGTGGTGTAGGTGTCTCCATGAGAGTTAGTCACTTGGGTCCCTCGGCAGAGAGTGATAGGATCAATAGCACACAGCTCATCTCACCTAGGAGACAACCCTGACAATGAATTTTCTTCTCCCTAATCAGAGCAGGGATCCAGGCAATTACCTTACATGTAGATGTCTAAAGATGAGTGAGAT
Source organism: Pampusana beccarii (assembly GCA_013399365.1). NCBI lineage: Eukaryota > Metazoa > Chordata > Aves > Columbiformes > Columbidae > Pampusana > Pampusana beccarii. The sequence continues at coordinate 139,784 of VWYH01008927.1, read as the reverse complement.
GAATACTCCACACGTCTAAAATTACAGCAAGCCCCTATAGCATAACAGCCTTTGAAGAATCACAAAAGAAGACAGCTCTTAAAACAAGCAAATCTCAAATCCATCACAGTTTTAGATGCCATATAAATCTGTAGCATGCAAGCTATTTTTAGTCAAAGTAGAAAAAGCCATACTGGGCAAGACTAAAGGCTCGGTTGGTCCTCTTTCTGACAGTGGGCAACAGCTGATGGCCAGGAGGGATATGAGAACAATGAAAGCAGGAACTGATGCTGCTCTGGTGAGCTGTTGGAATACTTGGAGCCCTGTGTCTCAAGATGTCCCTGATCCAGTGATACATTCAGTGACACTAGATAAATAATTATTTAATGAATATGTTATTTGAAGTCATATATACTTCGAACATCTACACTGCCCTGTGGCAACGAGGTAAAGATTTTAATAAGAGGTTGCATGAAACCTCACTTCCTCTTGTGTATCCTGGATGCAGAGTCTGATCATTTTGTGTGACGACTCCTCACTCTTGTAAAAGGAAAACAAGGCTATTCAGTTTCTCCAAGCCACTCATGAGTTTGCAGGCTTTCATTGTGCCTCGAACCTCACCAGCTATTTTCAGGGCTGAGCTGTCCTAGCACATTTACTCTCCATGTGCAGATATCATTACATCATCAGTATTGTCATTCTCTGTGAATTTTAGCTTTATTACGTCCTCTCTGTGTGAGCCAGCTCAGAAATGTACTTTCTAGATTGACTGCTGATGGCAGTCAACAATACTGAAAAGGGGATACAATTATTTTTCTAAAAAACACAAAACCACGTGGTGTGCACTCTGCTGAAGTAAACTGATTTTCAGTTGATTAGTTGATCAGAGAGGAAAAGGACCCCTTATACCCACAAATAACACTTAAAGCACGGCATTAGTTATCTTAATGCTTTACTTCCTTGCCATGACCGTCAGGTCCAGATCTTCCCTAACTTGTTCCTCTCTTATGCCCACTTCCTCACTCTCTGGCGTAGTTCTTTTTGCTTTCTTGATATGCACACGTTCTTTGTCTTATGGTAGCAAGATATGTGTTTATTTTTACACATGGTTAATACATTCATAAGTGCTTCTGCCATAGTATGTCCAATAATTAAATGATTTTGAACAGAAATATGGAAAACCATCAATTTGTTTACTTAATACATACTTCAGAAGAAAATCTTTTCAGCTGTTCTCAGGTGAAATTGGATGAGGCAGAAACTTTGGTATAGCTGAAGGGAAAGGAAACAAAGAATAAAACTTTGAATAGATGAACATGCTTATGAAGGGCTGGAGGCATATACTAATAAAATCATGACCTTCCTGAAAGTCACCTACAGCAAACTAGAGAAGCCAATCCAAACCAAAAATAAAAAAGGAAATTTTGTTCCTCGGAACAATTTATGGATTTTGAAATTACATTCATCTCAAATTATAATGAAGTGTAAAAATAAAAAGAGCCTCTTGGACAAATTCTGACCAATCTCACTCGAAAGAATAAGGAAAGCAAAGCTTCATTGTGGAAAAAATTCAAAGGTTTATAACAGCACCCTAACCCTCTGATACTGGGAATCCAAACAGGGTGACATTAATTATCTGTGCTCTGGAATTACGGACTTCACTGGCTGTGGATGTCATGGAGGTAATAAAGCTGAGGGATGAGTTGCCTGAATTTATAGAGCAGGTGCAAGCATTAACTAAACTTTTCAGAGGACTAGTCTTACATTTTAAGATGGGAGTTAATGATCTGATTATTTTTCTACTTCAGTAAATCAGCAAGTAAGTGACTTACAGTATCCTCTTATTCTCTTTAATCTTATTTGAGTGAATCAGTGAAAGGAACTGAAATATACTCACTATTTATGACATTTTGAGTGAAGCAACAGAGCATTTTCAATCTGAGTTTCTCTTCCATGAGAGATTGTGGTAGTTTGGCATTGGAGTTTATTAGACACAAAAGCAAACATTACCTGAGAGCAAAATGTGACCTGAGACTTCCTTCAAAAAATGTAATGTTAATAATTCAGATTCATAATACCATTTTAATAATTGGAATCGTGAGTTTGATTTATATTTTAACAATAGTTATACATTATAAACTGTCATAAAATTTCCTTTTGAGAAGGAAAATCAAAGACAAGTAATTTTAATCAAAACGCTCTTGCAAATAAAGACTGCAAACTATAACATTAAAATCAGTACCAGTAACGCTACAAGCCTCTGGTAGTTTTCCTCACAAAAATAACAAGTCCCTTTGGGAAACTCTTTCAGCTTGGAAAAGCTGACAGTTTTAGTCTCTGCCTTCCCAAAATCAGTTCTCTGACAGCACCAATACTTTTCTCCCCAGGGTGCAGTAGTTTTGCTCAGTGAGGCTATGTGATGAAAATCTCACAGAAACTAAAATCCATATAAAGTATCATTTATAAAGAAGACGTTTATGTGGCTCAAATCCAAACCAAGGAGCTTTGCCATATCTGGCCTCTACGGTGCTTCATTATTTAGGGACTTTGGCCCATAATACAAACTCACTTCTCCAATCTGAAACCCACAAATGTCACTCTGCAAACAAGCAGTGGTGAAATGGAACAGTTGGGTGCCTCTTCATTATGTGGCATCCAAAAGAATACACACCATTCCCTGATAGGCATTTTTAATAGATAAATTCTTATCTGAGCTTAAATAAGTAAATAAATAAGCAGTCATCTTATTAGAGCATATTTTTTTGCACAAGGAAAAACAATGAGCAGGTAAAACTAATTGTTCCAGGGAAAAATACTCAAGCTAAACCATACTATTTGCATTTTATTGTCTCTGCAGAGGTGTAAATTGCTGTTATCTTGGGCTTTATATTGCACTGATAAGGTGCTTCTAGGAAAGGGAAACTAGGCAGAAAATTGGCATCATTATGCATTTCTGAGATACTTATGTTTAATCATTATAAACAGCTGATCTTTGAATAATAAACTGGGGGCATCAGACAAAAATAATGGTCTGCAGCTGCAGGGTTATGAAGACATCACTTGATGGATTGCCTTAAAACGGAAAAAAAAACCTCCTTTGTCCACCTTGCCCCCCAAAAAAGCCCTGACAACAAAAACTACCTCAGCATAAATAAAATTAGAAGACAAGGAATTGGCAATAACTGAAGACTAAATAAATTCCTATATAGTAGAAGGTGAAGAAGCAATGGTAGAAGGTTACATTCCCACTCTCCCTGAAAACCTCTGTGAGATCCTCCACAAAAACAGCAAGTGGTGGAGGAAGCTACTCACATTAATTATGACTTGAGGTCAGTCTCAGTTAAAGCCTGTATTTTAATTAATCCACACTGCTCTGTGGTTGCCTCTGCATTTTACTAAAGCCTTAAAATAAGGCAGTTTTCTCATGGTGAGAACTTAACAGTAGGCTTTTCCATAGTATGTTGTCTTATTAATTCAGCTGATTTACATGTATTACTAACAGACATAATAATTTTCCCCTTTCTTTAATTCTGGGGTTTGAAGACCATCATGTCCTAAAGTGACTGCAAACCATACTTCTTATACTTCTTGAAGAGATTACATACCTGACAGGTGTCTTTGCAAGGGCTTTTCCACATGCTCAGTGCTGCATCTTCATTTCATGATCGAGTTTAGTCTATAACTTTTTTCAAACTATATTATATGTCAAATGTCTTTAATGACACTACAAAAACAGAAGAAGCTGTTATGGTTTAGCACACTTGCACAGGGGGAATGTGCAATTTACAGGTGAGATCATCCTGATGCACCACATGGGCTGAGATCCATGGCTTCAGGTTTTTAAAGAAGTCACACATATGAGGAATTCAATCAAGAAAGATCAATATAAACAGTAGCATGCCGGTTCCATGTTTCTTTTCTGGTTTTTGCTTCTGCAAACAAGAGGTTTTATTTCTCCTTGAGGTCATTGCTATATGAGCATTTAAAGGATCTAATAATAATAATGTTAAGCCTTTATAGTAAAAAAAATTCCAGTTGGCGTACAATGCATGGTTGTACCTCATACTTTATTCTGAGGACTTTAGATTTCAGGGTATTTTCAAGTTGTTTTTGTTAACTAAACTGTAAAAGCTTATATGTGTTTTTAAAAAATTAAGGAAAAATTGTAAAGCTTTTGAATTTGTTGTCATTTTTTACCATTGTTTTAATTTAGAAACTAACTAAAAGAATCTTATTTCATATTCAAGTTTTATAAAGTTTCGGGTTATGCATCAATTAAAAGAAAAAAATTGATATTTTTTCTGATTAAGATCAGAATTTCAATCGCAGTTTCTTCATCAGGTTTAGCCTTTATGCAGTGATTCTGGGAACTTGATATGGTCAGATCAGTCTGATTCATACTTCATCGCTTCATGAGGAAGAAATTAGTTCTTTCCAGCAACTGAAATGAATCCGCTAGCACTAATACTGCTGGAAATAAAATTTAAACAATGATATTTCATTAATAGGAAACTTTCTCTAAGTTTGAGAAGAGGCAAGGCATTAAATTTTTCACGAAAGAATAAACTTTAAAAGTTGTAGCCCTGAATAGAACAGAACAATAGAGTTTAAAAAAAAAAAAATTCCCTATTTTGACTAGTGTGACACATTTTTGCTATATATGCACATTCTCAGCTGTATTCAGAGTATTCAACAGTTAAGCTGATGGAGGAAGGGAAGAAAGATTGCTTGACAGCCTGGTAATCTGTCCAGAGGGGAAGAGACACTGTCAGTCAGGGTTCAGGTACTGGAAGGGCTTTTGACCAGCCCACCATCTCTACATGTCTAGAAGGCCAAGTGCTATTTTTCCTCACTACCCAGCTCATGAGAATGAAATCAGCACTGTCAAGACATGTGCAGGCAATGAGGCAAAGTATTTTATTTTCTACTGTCATAGAGCACTTTCAGCTTTGTGAACACTTACTATGTTTATATCATGCTCAATAGACACAAGGTTCTGTAAACACCACCAGTAGTACTGACACTAATATTAATAGCACCGCTCCCAATTTCACTATCCAGCCCTGTATCCTACACCATTACAGTGCTATTGTAGGCTGCACCAAAGCTGTAGTAGCTTAATAGGTAAAAGCTGTAGTAGCTTAATAGGTAATTAATGCTCAAGACTAGTCTTCAATAGTTCTGCACATCCTGCTGGCCATGCCTCCACACCGGTGGGGGTTACATTTGGCTGGAAGCCGTGCCTCATCTCCTGCCCATTCAGAAACACTGGTGCCTGACAGCAAGGGCTCGCTCTGCTTGCTGTCAGGGAGTGAAAAGCATTGCTCTCCTCTGCCAACATGCCTACTTTTACGGTACTAGATGTCTAAACTCTCTGCATAGCCCTGGCATAGGTACCCGTTGCACCCCAATTCACTCAGATTAAAGGCAATTCTGGTACTCCTTCCTCCATCCTTCAGCCCCACAGTCTGGTGTCCTCTGGTAGGAATGTTCTGGAGACACACAGGACATGCACGATGCTCCAGTCACCTTCCACAGCTGGACCAGTCAACCTGGGCATGTCACACTGTGCTGCCACATGTCAACACAGACACGAACTTTGAGGCCTGTCTTTTTCCCAAAGATAACTGATATTGGTAAATGAGAGGTGGGGGAGGCAAGTGGACAGGTACACACACACATGCACACACTGGGATCATTGCTTTCAGGGAAAAGCAGCCCAGGAACACACAAATGAGTATTGATTGTAACTCAAAGCACTGTAGTGAGGTATTGCAGTAAACCACACCAGCTTACAGAAACTTTAATTTTGCTCAGTAAGAGGGATGTGAAGGGCTTCAAAGGGAGCAGAGAGCTTTATTGACATCTATCTTGTTGCAGCTGTAATGATGAAATACATCCTCATGTAGCAGTGGCTTACATACTGTACACAACAATGCAGCACCTGGGAGCTGAAGGACTACAGAAGAAACCATCTATACTTTTTCAACATAGTAACTGGGAAATCTGTACTTCTTGGGAAGTTACACCTTGTTGAATTGGCATAAGGAGTACATCAGGATATACCACTGAGATAATGTGTGAAACAGAAAGCTACCGCAGCATATTTTTTAATCTACATAAACAGAAGATATGGAAAATGGACATCAAATGCGAATAAGTGTCCTTATGCCTCAAGTAAGGAATACTACAGAAAAGACATTGGAGAAGCACAGAAACACAAGACTATCATTTACTGGGTCTCACCCTCCCAAGAAAAATATAATCTAGAATGAAATATGGTCATTCTGCAGGCCCTGCTTCAAAGCCACATAGCCTGTTCTGCCCTACCCTGGTTACTCTCTCCAGAAAACAGCAACATTTTCCTGAAGAGGCATCTCTGTGAGGAGCTAATATCACTTCTCCCTGATGTAGCACCAAAAGAAAAGTCAATGAGCATGAGAGGATGCTAGGGAACATAGTACAGAAGAAGTTAAGAGGCAGGAGATTAGGAAAGATCTTTGAGAGGAAAATGAGCTTTTCTTGCGCTGCATCTCCGCATGATCTTCATCTGTGAGGACATTCACAACCTGCAGACTTCCAAGAAGTGACAGTTCACAACAGTATTGTCAACATGGAATATGTTAGCTCTCTAAAACTTAAGACATTTGGTGTTACCAGAAGAAAACTTATATGCTGATATGCCACTCAGTTCTCATTTTTCATTCAAAACTCCGAAAAAATTCAAGTACAGTTCATCCAACTAAAATATGTCCTCCATATAAATTTTAGCACAAGCAAGCCAGACAAACACTCCCACGTACAAACACACACACAAAAAATATATGTATTTTAATTTTCATTTGGTCATATTTTATTTAACAGAATGTCATTCTTCCTCAGTAATCAACAATGATTTAAAGTAGTAGTACTCTCCAAAGCAGCCCATTGATCACAGAGAACTGATGATATTTAAATATACAATATAAAGAGTGACATGTTTCACAAAGTTGCTTAATCTTCAGATTTTAGGTTGGAACATAAGAGACCAAAAGTAACCAGTTTACTAGGTCCAAGAATAAAATTCAAACTGACAACAAGTTGTGAAAAGAGAATAGTTATTGAAAGTATACATAGAGAGAACTTGATTGATAGACTTGTCCTGGCTTTACAAATCTCAGACCCCCTGAGTCCTAATAGTACTAAACTGAGAAACAAACAAACAAATTTTATCCTGAGGATACAAGCATTGTTTGTGAATTACCCCTGTAATTTAGTTTTTACATTTTTTTATATGGTGCTATAGTATTTTCTGTAAGGCTCCAAAGTAGATTGCTGCATGCAAAAAAATTTATTCAGTGGTTACTGCTACACAAGTACTACAGATCATGAGAGCCTGAGGCACAGATAGTCAGTCTAACAATTTTAGATGTTGCCATGACTCCCTGTTAACCATTATTCTCATAACAGAGTTGTATTAATATTAATAATTATGTAAATCCTCTTATATTTGCATGAGTGCAAAACCAACAGAGTTAGTGTGAGTTGTGGACAGCCTTCATTGGGACAGGAGTACTTCCATAAGCAGGTGTTGCTTAAATGCTGGGGCAGCAGTCCCTACCTGTAGAGTGATAATTAACAGCCAGGGGAAGGTAACATCCTAAATCACCATAGCTCTCTCAGATGACTGTCTATCTACACCTGTGCAGACTCCTAGACAGACTTTTCTGTATTTCTCTCTGATGAAGACAGCTGTTGCTCTCATTTCCATTTCATCCTGTTACCAGAGAAATGTTAAAGGAAATATTTAAAACAGTGGTCCCCAAGTTCCAGTCTGCAGATAATCGGGGTGTTGGGGTTTTTTTACAGTTTTCTCCAGTTATTCTCAGAATAAAGTACGTACAGAAGACAGGATGATGTTGAATGCAAGGGGGTAGGATGCAGAGCTGGGAAAGGTTTCTAGGACACAATTCACAGAACAGTCCATAGAGTGAAAGAGCTAGAGAACCAAATGATTTAAAAGAGACATTATTGTCAAGTTGAACATTAGTTAACTGCAAAGCATTTTTTTTCAAATAGTGTCAGGTATTCTACATGTGCCTCTCTGAACATTTTCGTAGTTTTAGAATAACATTTTCTACTATTTAATTTCTTCTGCCACCGATGCGTGAAAGATGCACATGAACCTCAGGGAAAACCATATTTAAGGGAAAGTGGTTATACACTGAGTCTCATCAAGGATATAATGCAACCAAATCCTGAAACTCATAATCTTAGGCATTACTTGTAACAATCACCAATTTAATATTTTTAGACATTAAGTGTAAATGCTTAGAGTTGTCAGCTTCCTTTAAATCATCTGCACTCTGAGTAACTAATGGCTACAATTAACATCACCAGCAGAACTGTTAAAAGACACAGGATACAGATCACCAGTTACAGCTCAAAGGCTGCGTAATTAGCATGAGACACCGAGGTGCACCAGGGAGATTCTCACACCACGTACACTCACAGCCTTCTACACAGAACAGGCACCGATGCTGATGTCAGGGCAAGGCAGGCTTCGATTCGAGCAAGAGCTGAATTCTCCCACAAAATCACCTGTGCAGCAGGGACTCGCAGAATGCATCCCTTCCTTCTCTTCCTATGGGCATGTTGGTGGACATTCACCTTCCAGCTCCTGCATTCTACATGCTACTCGCATCCCAAAAGCCACCGTGGAAACAGCAGCAGCAGAGGCAGTTCAGGCCTGGCGTATACATTAAACATATCAAAACCAAGGTTGTGTTGGAAAGAGAGAATGATGTTCTCTCTCCTTTCTGATAACAGATGTGTGGTGGGGTTAGTAAATTCCCTCATATTACAGAGCAAGTGAAAGCCTCCCTCACCATTACACTAAAGTGATTGATCAGTTCACTCCAGCTCCTCAATGCTATTTGCTTCATAGGCCTCCTACCTTTCCTCACAAGCATGAGGCTCCCTTCCTTCTCTCCCTGCACGACTTCTTCAGCTAGGCAGGATGTGGCATTTCACATAATCCTTCAGGTACCCAGGTCTGAGTCAGCCTGGGGCCCACCTCCAGGCGAGGATCTGGTGGCATGCACCGATCATTAAACCATGTTCACAAGCTCAGCTACTGCACCTACAATTTCACACAGTAACTCGAGCATTTTCTAAAGATTTAGGAAACTCCACCATGGCCATACAACGTAGAACATGTGAAAAATGGGAACTCTGCTCATAATGTAGATGGGGGACACAAGACAGGCTACTGATCCACTTCTTGGAAGTGTTCATGCAAGTTCACTCACATCGTTTTTGCCATTCATATGGTTCTCCACTGCTGGATTGCTTCTGCTTTTTCTTTTCTTTGTTGTGTTCTATCATCTTCTATTATCTTTTCCCTTGACTTTTCTCCCCTTAAATTTTTATTAACCAAGGGACCTGATTTGAGATGCCTGCCTTCAGGCACTGCTGTGCATTGTCTACGATGCGACAGCCTCTTTAAGGAATCACAGCACCATTTCCATATCAAATACAAATCTTAATTAACCCCCACCATTCATCTGCTGTGAATTGACAGATATGCCAATTCTCTGAATGCAGATTCTCTACTAACAGCCAAAGGAAGCTTTGTCACACCTTTATTAGAGAGGACTTATTGTAAGTGACTGATTCAGAAACAACAGACCTGGCCGACTAGACTCCACATAGATAAAATACCGTGGTCATGTTTTAACAAAAATGTGTGCCATAAGGAAGCATCAGCATCTTCCCTTGGAGGTGTCTGTATTTTGCCTGTGTGCGGTGCTTCCCCTCCATTTGCATTCCGCAGACATTCTATCAACTCACATTTCGAACTCACTGCAGAAACTTATTTTTTCTCTCTTTCTAAACTCATACCATGTGAGTCTGACATGCCTGGTATTAAAGTAGTTTACACGCATGAAACATTTGAGAATGAGTGACGAAGTAGTGGGAGTTCGTGACCTATGTTCAACTTCACCACTGCACAGCATACCACAAATTATTATTTTTTAACAACAAAATCACTTTGCAAATTGTGCAATCCAACAGGGGTCAACGCCATTGTGTGGCAACAAACCCATATGAAGCGAACAAATTAAGATCCCAAAAGCTGATACAAAAAAATTCCCACAGAACTGAAAGCTGAAATGCAGGCTGAAGGGCATGTACAAACCAATGTGCTAAACGCAGACCCTTAACACAGGATCATGCAAGGTTACAAGGCAATGCTGGATGTGGAGTCCTGTCTACCCAGCTTGCACTTTCATTTGTGGTCACTTAAGCATGCCTGCAAACAAAACACTGGTGTTCCTTGTATAGTTAATAGAGATAAGTATCTTTCAAGGTCCTCAAAAGGAGATCCTCCCTGATCAAGTTCAGACTTCTTTACTGCATGGCCAAGATTTCCTTTTGGAAGTCTTCAGAATAAAATCCTTTTTTTTCCATTGATTATACAGGGAAGAAAGGCATTTCATTTCGGGGACATAATCCCTTTTTACCATTTCCTCAGAAGAAATGGTAAAATGTACATTCAGATTTAACTCCACAAAAAAGCAGATCACCCTGGTTTGTGAAGGTCTTATGGTAAAACGTTTAGGTAGGTTTCTGAAGAAACTAGGCATAACTGAATCAACAACTAGACATTCTTCTCACAGAAAACAGGGACACATTTTTTTCTCTCCTGCAAATCAAACCAGACTGAGTGATCAAAGTGTCATTTTTGCTCTATATAAACACAATGCGAATGACTTCCATTGGGAGTTTAATGTCTCTAACTGGCTATGTTTCTGTTTTGCTACCTGAGAAATGGGTAACTATTATTTTCTTGATTTCACGGTGTGCTTTGAACTTTGTGGACAAAAGTTTCTCAGCACCACAAACACATGCTCAGAAGCTACTTGCAAAATGCCTTTCTTTAGAAGGACACAACACAGCTAGCCACGTGACTAAGTGATTTTTCAGTACAATCCTTTGAGACATTTGCTCTTGTGTTTCACATTGATATTTACCTTCCAAATTTGTGCTGGTACCCAACGCTCTCAATACCTCAGCAGGACATTCCCCACAGAAAAATAAATATTATCAAAACCAAACTCAGTCCCGCCCCCACCAAATCCTATTTTAATGTTCGAAACAAAATCCTGATGCCTAATTTTGAATTTTTCTCTCTTCCATGTTCTCCCAAACATGACATTTTCAAAAATTTTCTGCTAATAATAGAAATAATATAATAACAGGGACATGATCAAAGCTTATTGCAAAGTGTTTCCCAGGTAATTCTAAATGGTAGTTCTTATGATGCTTGGTTAACTTTTTAATTTGCTAAACGGAACAGATAAATAATAAAAGGCATGTACAAAATACTGTCAGGTTACAATTTCGTCAGGTAATGTGCTTCGGCATTGCTGTGACTGTGATTAAACAATACAAAGAGCATTCCATGCAAGGTATCGAGCTAAAACAATTATTTAAGAGAGACATTAAAGCAAATCTGCTTCTCCATATATCAATGACCTCTTGAGGTCCCTTCTACTCCTGTTTTCTTTAATTCTGTGTTTAGTTTATATATGTCTCTACAAATATCTTTTGTGACTAGGCACAGCATGTTTGCAGAGTGCAAAACATCTTTTTCAATTTGCTATACAGTAAATTTACATTTTTGTAAAAATTTCTTAAATATATTTTACAGCTAAAAACTATTGGAGCCTGTGTATTTGTTGGAACTTAGTGGGACTGATTACCTGTCTTTATAACGCCAAGAGACTATTGACATTTCTGACGACAGGAGGAAGGCTTTGGGTTTCCATAACTCTTCTATATATTTATAAGCATTATTTCATGGAGGAGACATCAAGTAAGGTGACATTTTTAGATCTTGCCAAAGGTCCGAAACTATCAATTTTTACAGGTTTTTTTTCCCTTTTTTCACTTAGTTGCTTGGACAGGTGTATCCAGTTTTTCCACTAAGATCCTCATATTGCAAGGGTTTTTTGTATGCATATCACATGCATAATTACAACAAGGTTTATTCTACTCAATATACAACAAAGGTAAGAAATTAAGAGGAACTCCTCCCACGCATTTGAATTCTATTTTTAGCACTTCAATTCTGCTATAAAAATTAGACATCAGTTCCTATGATAATAAAGATTGGAAAAAGTTTTCAGTCCAAATTTAATCTATTAAAAATTGACCTACCTATAAAGATTTTCTACAAGAAGCAAGAGAAAGGTGGAAACCCTTTATGTACCCTGATGTGTAAAAGAGAAATGCCTTCAAAGAATACTGAGAGTGTGTAAAGGATAATTATTTTTCTTAACCATTTTCATATTCTTATCCAATGTCACAAGTGCAGATACCACTGCCAGAATTTGTTTCAGCCAAATAAAAGTCACAGCTGCAAAGACCTGTAGCCCAACTATTTAACACTGAGGATCTTATTGAAAAAGTACATTGTTCTTAGTGAGAGATGAGGTCGCAGTTACACAAAATTATAATATATACTACTTTCACTTTCTGGAAAGAATATATTAATACACATTAAATTGAAGCTGAAATCAGGCATCAGAAAACATTACATAAATTACAGTTAAGTGCATAAATAAAGGATTTGCAAACGCAACAGATTTTTAAGCTTCAAAACAAACTTTAAGCTTCATACAGTTGAGCAGATACACTTTCCTGCAAAGATGCTCTGTGGGGATGTAAGAGGCATTTGCATTTTCTGACCAGATAGCTGGTGTACTCTAAAATCAGCAATGTGCTGGTTTACACCAAGGTTGGGCCCATGTATCCAAAAGCATCCATCAAGATTTCAATCAGCACTGTGTCACAGTTTGCAAACATATGGAATACTGACTAAATACTGAAGCCCTTGCAAGGAAAAAGAATCTAATGATGTTAGAGTTTTATCTGAAAGGGTTTAAAAATCAGATCAATGGCAATATACTATTCTAGTAACCACAAGTGTGGGCATGTATAACATACATTCAAATATGGCACTTATGCAAACCCTAGAGACACATCTCACCTGTCCAGCATGATGTTACAAGGTATGCAAAAAATACGACTGAATAAAATAGTATATAAGGATTCATCAGTCTTTCAAGTCTCTCAAACCATATAAGAAGTATTACAACAGTTTCTACTATGAACACTTGTAGGACAGACTGAAAAGACATTCAGGCTCCATATCTTTTCTCTTTGCATTTCATGACATGTATCATGAAAACATAATTAGGAGAGCAGAAAGGTGATGACTTGTTCACACAAGTTCCTGCATTGAAATCGTATGTTGGGGAATACTCTACATACCGCTGTGAATGAACTGCAAAGTAGGAAAGCTTTATCTGTGTGCTGCCTGGGCTAACCAAGGGTGGTGCTGGAAGAGACACAGTTGTCTCAGCCCTGAGAAATGCCAAAGCTGCCACTACAGGAGTCGCAGCTAAACTCTGAGATGTCACACTTCCAAGATTGCACTCTCCGCTCACTCTTGACTCATCCCAGCCTACTTAGTCTTACAGCTGCAATCAGCCTGGGCAGTGAGAGGTGACCTACAACTGGTGACTTTGAAACTTCAGTGATCACTGAAGTGGATGGAAGAAATTCTTTAAACTCTAGCACTTGAGAGATGGGGTTGCTGTGAGCTATCTCCTCCACTGTGGTCAGTGTATTCTTAACTAATCCCTGCACTGCCCAGACATGGTCTTACAATACCTCTAACTATTCAGATGTCTTCTCACCCTCATAGCAGAGTTAAGTCCTAACAAGAAATGACATTCTTGCCTCGGCATACAACAGGCTGCACACACATCAGCCAGCACACAACAAAGATGACACAGTCCCTACGTTTCAGAGTATTTACCTAATCCCTAGTGAAACTCATTGCCCTTTTGAGGTAAAATGTATTTCTCTATTATGGCACATGTTCAATATATACAGTCACATTACAACCAAAATCAAAAGTGTCCTAAACACATAGGCTGAGATGTTTGACTACAACTTATACTAATCTTTGCTTGGAGTGGGATGCTTTTGTCTTATGGAAAGTTTTACTATCTTAATAATGACATTGTCTCAATATACAATCTATAATATATCTAAGTACATTGAATAGGTATGATTTCTTGTACAAACCTTCAATTAAATATACTTGCTAACAATGTCACCTTGTATGCTTGTCAGAGATTGGTAAAAATATATATATGTATCCAGTCTCCCAGTGCACAGTATTCAGTGATTGATTTTCCACGTCTGCTGCCAGGCTTTACTTTTGAATATTGGTTATTACACTCTATTTAGAGGACTATTTTCTCATTCCAGCGGAGAATAGAGTTCTGGAAAAATTCTTGATGTGCACCCAAAATGCAAGAGAAGTAACTCCAATGTGGCCCACATTACAATACCCAGATTAGGGTAACAAGATAGTTTACTTGTGAAGTCTAAATGAAAAGTTAAGGAAGAAACCTCACAGATCCATACAACCAAACAACAAGGCTGTCACAAATTTGGTTCCAGTTCATCTCTTAGCTTTTTCACAATGCTACATGGTTTACAGTAAATCACAATCCTAAGCCACAACATTATTTGGGAAATCAATTCCTACAGTTAGGACATATTTGACAGATTGCAGCGTCTCCAAGTTCTAATATTCCCTCTCTATCTCTGCACACTACATGAGCTTTGCAGAGAGAAAACAAAACAGCAGTCAATATGCTAGCTGCAATATGGCTTCCTATAAGAAGGACAACATGTAATTGGCTTTGATATTTTTCCTTGTTCAGTATGTGTTTCTCTCTGTGTATGCATGTGCATGTGTGAGCGCACACAAGTTTTCTTCTCTTTTTTATGGTGCACTTCATTGACATATTTAATAGTCACTCAGTTCCATAGCATTTGTTTACCATAACTTACAAAGTCAAATTGGAGGATTATATTGTATTTACAAACAAGTTGGCACTTACAGAATAAATTATTGATTCCTCTTTATTTTTTATGTCATTTTATTTTCCTTTTTTCTCCTCTTCTTCTTCACCCCAGGGCATCCAAAATTCAGGCAGAATAGTAAAACCTGCTGCCTGCTGCCATTATGCTACATTAACATGAGTAAATAGGATTCCAGCTGGTACACTCTTTCCCAAAGGTTTGCTTGCTGCTGAGAGGCAGTGCCTTCCACCTCAGTTCATGTTCGATGCTCAGAAACTGTTAGTCAAGTGAAAGCAAAGGCTGCATGTTTTCTTCCTCATTCTTATCCATGCGTTTCAGCACCCCAGGATCCACAACCGACTGAGACCTGAGGAGGATAACATGTTTATTTGACATTTCTAGATCAAGAATAATGAGGGTAGACCTCAGCTTTCTCTTGTTTATTTTAATTTCTGCCAGGGCTTAAAAATAGTGGTACAGCACTACCTGAGCATCTGATCATTGCAAACGGTCAGAAAATACCCTCATGGAAGGATTATATGGCTTTAACAGGCTCAGTGCTGGTCTGTGGATATAGGAGCAAAAGGTGGAATAAAGCATATCCTCTTTTCTTCAGTGAAACATGGTGCATCCTCAGCGCACAAGAGAGGGCAAACTAAGCTGTCTCTTGTATTGACTTAAGCACTGACCCTCTCTACCAGAAGGTTATGTGGCACTGGGCTGGTAAAGAAGGTACAATTCAGCCACCCAGCTGGCTAACGGCACACTGCAATCAGTGGCATGTGTTAGCTGGAAGCACGAGTTGCTCCTTTTCTGAATGGCACTTAAACGCAGCACTGCGAGTTCCTGTGCCAAGCCTAGGAAGTCCCGCCATGGCCAGCAGGATTTCTGGAGCAAGGGACACATCTGTCAAACTCGCTTATCAGCTCAACTAAACAGAGCAGAGAAGGATGGTAAGGACAAATTCAGTGATGACTGTAACATTTCTCCAGATTCTCTGATTCAGCACAGAAGCATAACACTGGTACTGGTACTCTGCAACAGCCATGTGTGAGAGGAAAAGAGGAAACCCCAACCTCCAGCAAAATTAAAATGCTCCATTAAAAACAAAGTCCAAAGTGTTAAGGTGGGTCTTACATCACCTATGTCTCACCTTGTTAAAAAGCAGACACTTCTGAGGTACAATAAATGCAACCCTTGTTAGATGTTTCCTTTAGTGAGATTAATCTCATGCTAGAAAAGCCTTTTTTCCTTCTGTAAAGACTTGAGGTGGCTAGAGCATGTGTACATCTCTACAATGGAGGATTCTATTTTTGATCAGTGGAAGCACACTCTAACTGCAGCATTGCTACACATGTGCCCATCTGGAGAGCAACAGCACAGAGAAAAACCTTTACCAATTCTGTTCTCTCCTAAGATACAGAGTCAATTCCCCACTCTTATAAACTGGCATCATCCACTGAAACCAACAGATGAGCCTGACAGCAAAAGACACTTTGGTCTTTCTCAAAAAATCTAAATAAAACCTTCAAAAACACAAGAAAAAATATCTGAATTAAAGCCTAGGTGAAAACTTTAAACACAAAGATATTTTCTGATAATACTTACCACATTCTCTTACTAATACTAAAACCAAGAAAAATAGATTTAAAAATTTCATGGCCTCTCTTGTGATAAACATAATTTTAAAGTTTTAATTAAAACTGTACAATAACCCTCATCTAGAACGCTGGCCAGTTCCTCAGGCAGAAAGCTAAATCACTGAATTAAAGATGCTTTCTAAAATCTTCACAAAGTACTGCGCCAATGCAAAGCTGATTGAAAATTTTCTGGTGGGAAGCTGTACTGCTAGAAAATCTAGTTCATCAAGATAAATAAATGCTGTGGAAGCATACTAGTTTCAAAAGAGTCCCAATCAAATGCAAGTACTAACAGGAGAATGAGCCTTTTCCTAGGCTGCCAACATCTGAGCAGCCAAGGTTTTCAGTTCTCATCCAGGGAAGTGAAGGGGAGCTGAAAATACTGCAAACCTGGCCTCAAATTCCCAGTGAGGCAGTTTTGGCCATAAGTTCCCAGGGCCTCCAAACCCTCCGATGCCAAGACAGATGTGAAAATGGAACTGCACAAATCCTGATCTATGGGCTGTAAGCTCAGGAGCTTAAATGCCTTGAAGAAGGAGAAATAATTTTCATTCAGTTTAAAATCAACATCTACTGTCATGTTTCATTCCATTCAGCAGCAATTCAAGAATGAAGGCATGTAAAAGGAAAAAACATTTGTCTAAGTCTATAGCACCTTCTATCTATATCTCTCAAATAACTTTACAGACATTACTGAATAAATTTGCAGAAAATATAGTAGGACAGAGTTGTACTACAAAGTCCCATTGCAGAGGTGAGGAACCAAAGCCACACACAGATACTTTGCAAAGCTGATCAACACAGACATTTGCCCTGCGGGGTTAGCTGAAAAAAGGGTTCAGGTCCAGGCAGCTCCAGCCGGGTGCCTCAGCTGTGTGAGTCATGGATGGACACATCAAAAGTTGAAGTAGATATGGAGGAACATGACTGGTTCATATAGGGGTAAAAATGAGTAACAAATAAGTGAATTCTCAGCAGGATTTTGGTTTAAGAAGGATATTATTTCAGAGCAATAAACCAATTTTAAAATGGTAAGCCAAATTAAACAAGATAATTGTTGGAGATCTGCTAGATGCCTGTGAAACTTGTTCTATGAAGTTAAGCACTTTCATTGACTTACTGTCATGGTTTTTTTATATGTTAAAAACCTTCTCCTGTAGTAACATACCACACTGAGTGTGGTTTTAAACTGAGTGAAACAATCCATCAGGTGCTGAATTCAAGTTAAATTTAATTTTTAATGAAATAGGGTTTATCTGGTTTACCTTAACTTTTCTAAGTTCATTTTAACACAGTCTGTGCATTTAATAAATCAAAATCCTGGGATTTTCTGTCCGTCTTACTACCACTCCCTTCTACTTCGTACTAGCACAGAAAGTCTACTTTTAGTACTTTTTACATCCAACAGCAGGGAAGAAGGATTCCAGCAGGCACTGCAGACACACTAACTGAAAAAAAGAATGCGAAGAAGGTAAGGAAGTTTCAGCTAAATATTATATAGATACAAATTTCAACATGCTTATTTTCTGCAGTATGTCGCCCACTGTGTAAGCTATCGCAGACTGAAAGAATGTAGTGTAATTCTGTATGAAGGATTTTTCAAGCACAGGTTAAAAGAGGTAACCATGAGAAAGCATTCTTTGAGAAAGAAGGCAGAATCTTGTCAATCCACTGCTTTTCTATTTAATAATGTGCTTGCCCAGGATAGTCTGGAAAAGTCTGCTCCAAAGGGTCTTGTCACAGGTCTTCTCATGTTTTTTTGCTGCATCCTTGGATGAAGCTATTTACTCTGATGTCTTCATTTTGCAACAGTAAGACTTCTGCATTTCAGGTGCTAAATTCCACCCTTCTCTCCAAGACATCTTCTTTATTGTCTCATAATTCCTGCACTATAGGCAGTTCATATATAAATGTATTGCTGACTTTTTCACTTCCCCTGGCTCTTTGCTGTCTTGTTTTCTTCATTACTGGTGTTAACCGCATCTTTGTTATAAGGCTTCAGGACCTTTTTTAGCTTCTCCTTATCCTAGTTGATTCCCATCCAGTCTCTTCCTATTTCCCACTTGCACTGTAGGGTTTTTTTTCAACACAAAATCCTTAAACTTCACTGCTTTTCTTCTTTTTTTATTCCTATGACAAACTCCTGTTGTTTCCTCTCTATTTCCCCAAAAATACCTCCCTTTCAAACTGCACTGTCCTCCTCAATTTGTGTCCTCTGTTTTCCAGCCAAAATCATCTTCCTGGCTGAGTAGTCTGAAAATATTTTATCCTGTTTCATCTGTTTCCAGAGTGTCTCTCTCTTTTGCATCAAATGCCATCTCCTGAAACTGAATTCTCAGCTTAGCATATTCTGACATAATTTTAATTACTTCATATATTGTTTTCTCCTCTGTTTTCTGCTGATTCACTGCTAGGCCTACCCCTTATGAGCTGTTCTCTGACTTTTGTTGCCCTGCTCTACCTTTTCTATCACCCTGCTGTAACCTTTTCCCTCTCTCTTCTACTACCGCGGCAAGATTGGACCAGATTTACCCCATCCAAGTGAATCATCTCACTGCTTCCATAGTTACTGGAGAGGTAACTATAATAACTTCTTCCTAGACTTTACTTGATTTTGAATGGTAAAATTCAGTAAGCAATTACACTATATCTTCTCAAAGAGAAGAATATCAGAACACCAGGATTTTTGCCAGACTTGAGTATAATGACTGGCACTGATTTTTGTCCTGGTTCTCCTCATTACTTTTTCTCATGTTGTGTGCAGTCGCTGTGACTGATAGTTCAGATGCTGTAAATGTCCTGGCACCTACAGGCTTGCAGATACCAGGCACTGGGCTGTGAGATGGAGGAAGGTAAGAGTTATCATCACTGCCCAGTTGGATAATTGGCCCAAATTTACACTCTGCACTGAGGCTCACTCCAGCTAGCACTGTCTCTCTAATACATACCATAGGCTGGGGTGGGGTATCAGTTTTTTCCAAACACAGTACTGTATACACTACCTACATGGCACCAAACAATTAGTCGCACTGAGGTCACAACTCACATGAGTAGTAATCAACACTATGGTCTGTAATCAACTGTGATATTAAGAAAGGGAAAAAAAAATGGTCCTCATATATAATAAACTGAAAGAACTATCTGCAGTTTCATAAAAGAGGGAGATGGCAAACATTAACCTTATGGCAATATTAGAAGACCATAGTACCTTTAACCCACCTTTTCATGGATTTGGGAGAGAGGTCCTTTTCTATATCCTTTGCAGGAGCATTGTAGGAGTCCGCATTGCATTCACTGTCATCATCGTATTCATGGTCAAGGAGTGTTCTTGCCCACGTCCCCATGTCATAGGGGGGCAACATTCCTCCAAACTCTGAAGGCAGGATCTCAGGGTGTATTAGCTGATGCAGGCTGTTGAGGTTATTACCATGCAGGAATATCTGTATGTACACATGCAGGTAAAAACAAAGCAGTATTATTAAAACCCAAATTATATCATCATTATTAGAGGATATTGGGCAGTTTCAATATTCTGGCTGTGTTGGGCTAACAGAGGTGGCCACCAAGGCACACATCACCTCTGTCTTAAATATGGCCATATGTTCATAAACACACAAAGTGAGTGAAGTATAAATGAATTTAAATGTTTACATCACAAGGCGCCTAAGGAGGGTAAGAACTGATGTCTGGTAACTAGAAGGACTGAAAACTAGACAGACAGACTGCCTATCTCTTGTTATTTGCTTTCTCTAATCCTGTGAATTAAATACAGTGAATTAGCTAAGAACATAAATCATAAATAAAATTAATACTCACTGTATACATTAAGGACTATATATTGACTTTCAGCATCAAGCCATTGGTAAATAAGATTAATAGTGCAGTGTAATGAAAATTCCACTGGAAAAATCTTCTCCCTTAATATGGTGGTACTGGTAATTACCATCCATACTTGACAATACAAGAAGTAAATAATAACAATAAAATAATTTTTGTGATAACAATGAGGAAATAGTTGATGTACTATTTGATATCTTCCACCAATGTTTGGGTAGACTGATTATCAACTGTGTTTCACATTTAAATATATATGTATATTAATATGACATATATGTGCATGAATACTTGTATTTATGTTTATGTTTAACTTTATTGTTTGTCCTTCTGGAACTGCAATGTTTGACTTACGAGCACTAGAAAACAGAGCACCTCTGGATTTGGACCACCTTCTCCCACAGACACACGGGCCCTGCAGGCCTTCCACTGGGAGGAAATGGCTGGTTTTGGTATGGCTACACATACAGCTCACAGCAGCTATTTCTAGACTACTAAGTAAGATGGGCCAGGATTCACTCTTTGGGACTGGGAGCAAGTGCCGTGGCGCAGTTCATATGCATATAGTTAAACTCCTTTCACCTCCAGAACAAGCTCATCTCAGTCATACTGCTCACTGGTCCACACCATCCCCAAAATTGTCCCTAGGCAACATCTGAGAAAGCACCAGCTGACACTGGCCAGTGCCCTGCCAGAAAGTGCCGTACAATCAAACAGCAGGAATGGCATTGCCCAACCCTTTTTAATGGAGTAGCACAGAAACAGGCAGGAAGGCAAGGTGGCATGTTGCCCTTTGACAGTAGATAGGCATCACATCCCCCAGCTTCCAGTCAACTGGGACCTCCCTGGTTAGCCATAAATAATTGAAAGTGGCTTAGTGATCACCTCTGCCAGCTCCCTCAGCTCCCTTGGATGGATCCCATCTGGCCCCATAGAGCTGTGTGTGTCTAAGTGGAGTAGCACGTCGCTAACCATTTCCCCTTGGATTATTGGGGCTTCATTCTGCTCCCTGTCTCATGACTTATCAAGGGTTAAATTTAAAAAGGCAGAAAGACAAAAAGACCAAATATACGCTTGTCTCATGTTGCTTATTTCAGCCCATCTTCCAGTCAGCTGTGGAGACAAGAAGCTTACTATGACCACGCAAACCCCGTAATGTTCTTCCACCTCAGAAAGGAATTTATCCTTGTGTAAAAGAACAAATATTAATGGCAAAAGTAATTTGCTTTACGGTGCCTTTGCAACTTAATGTTTCACTTTTTAGCAATAGTTTTCATACACGTCTAGTACTACCTTTATCTGAATATAGCTAGCAGTTGCAAATCTACCAGAGATATTAAAAAAGTACAAAATAATTTAGGATAAACACAATACATAAACAACAAGCCTCATAGAATTCTGAAGAGAATTCTGTTGGCTTTGGGACTTTTTTCATAATCATTTGTTCTGTCTCTTACAGGTTCTTTTAAAGCTAATTTAAATTTTTTTGTGCTGGGCACAACTTTCACACTTCGACACTAAGTTTTGAACTCTAAATCAATATTTAACCACCTGACTACTTCTTATAGATATCCAGTATTGATAATAACAGTTGTAAAAAGCCAGTGTTTCTGGAAATGTATGCCATTGATTCAGGTGTCTAAATGGAAATTTAGAAGCTAACTCATAAGCACCCGTTACCAACTGCCTTGTCACTTATTGTTAATGTTGTAACATACCCATGAGCTGTAGTTTACTCCCTGGTTATGCATATTTAGCACTTGACTTAAAAAGGCTTCAAACATATCTGGCACTATAATGTTCTTTGTTGAAGCTGTAGTCAACAGAGTGCAACTGAATCCTGCAAAATGGGGTTTCATTTGCATATTTGTAACAGATATTATATAAAAGGCTTTGTGATCTATAGTTCAAAATCTGTGAATACCAGAGGTCTCTCAAGCATAAACTGTCAGTAAAAAAACAGCTGAACACCAAGGATCATTGTGGCCTTGTAAGCTGTGTTTGAGGAGAGAAAATATAGAATTGCTTAGAGAGCTGATCTCATTAAAAAAAAAAATAATAATAATAAAAAAAATCACAGTCTTTGTAGTCGCTTTGTACACTATGCTGATTGTGTTTTCCTGGATGACAAATTTCCTGTTACAGAAATTATATCATTCTGTGTGCTATCACGACCAAGCTCTAATTTATTGCACTGATGCAAATGCTGCAAATTCAGCAACTTCTCAGAGACTGCTAGTGCTTAAGCACAGATGCATGCACACAAATTTCCTTTCATGGGTTTTCATTCAAACTATTATTTGCAAACTACTATACACCAGCTGTGTATTTCAGTTCATCCTAGGAATCACAGTAGGAAAGGACTTCAGACTCACTACCTCTGTTCTTAAAAGAAAGACACAAATAGCTTTAATAGAATTGAATTGAATCTTAACAGAAACCATAACGTTGACAATATTTATCATTTAAGCCAGAAGAAAGCACATGATCACATTTCAAAATACACTTAAGTGCACTGCTTGACTGTATAAGTTGACACTGCATAAGTTTCTAAAACAGTTAAAGACACTCTTTGCAATGCAGATGTATTTAACTTTCCACCAATAGCAAGCTGATATATTGTGTATATCTACTTGATTAGAGTATGATACATCTGCTCACTACAACTGCCAGGTAATGGACAATTAAACAGCAGAGTACCCTTTTTCGTGTCTTCTCCTTTAAAAACGGTCGTATAACTGTGTAGAGGGCATGGATATACCATGGCTGGTTGACGAAATGTATTCCTCCAAACCGAGCTGGAAAACTGTCCTGTATGTCACAAAACAAATACACACAATGTGAGTTGACTCTTAACAGAAGTTGCACATACATATTTTTTTTTTCTGAATGCTTTCATTTTAATAATAAACCTTAAACAGGAAAAAAACATTCTTCAAAACTGTGTTCTCTCAGTTGAGTTCCAACCTTCCACATCAAGCAGCAACACACCCTGGACAGAGCAGTGAGGAAGGATGCTGAGACAGCTATGGTATTCAAGTAAAGACAAAGCATTTCTAATCTCCAGAAATGTTTAAAACATTTATGGTTTGCCCATAATCCATCTATGCAATGTATTTTTCTCTTTTCCACTCCTATGGATTTTATTCATTTTTAACAGTAACCATTTCAACTCTTCCAGTATCATTGAAGAGCACTAGAAATGTACCTCTTGATTCCACCTTAAAAATAAATTGTAAATCTAAACTACTACTCAAAATGTCTCCAATATTATCCATATTTCATAAAACTAAGAATGAATTAAACATTATGCATAAGCTGTTATGCAATATCCATGACAGTAATTCTTGTCACATAGTCAGAGGCCTTCTGGGACCTTAAATGTAAGGATAGAGTATCTGTATTGAAGCAGTAACTTTTCTTTTTTCTTGCTGAAAAACACAAGGGACAGACAACTCACTAGGAAAGATTCTAATCTGCATTTTCACCTTCCCAGTCAAGAGAATATGCCAGAGGGTTTGGCAGTTTGAAGAGGGCAGCCACTCTGTCCTGGAACACTATTGCCAAATTCATTGTGTGTCCTCATTTTGTCTTTGCCTAGTTGATCATACACTCAAACAATGCAGTAAACTGCTCCCATCTCCTGTGTTGCCTAGAGCTACAGCAGCAAGAAAAAAAAAAATAGGTGGAAACAAGAGGTGGAAACAGGCTTGTAAACTGACACACATCTGTTTTTGTTATCACAAGTTATGTCAGAACTTTCTCCATGTTTGCATATATAGGCATTAAATTAATGGCTTTCATTTGAACCTTATTCAACAGGTGGCCCACTCTAGGCAGCCACAGTAGTCACTTAGACCAAAACCAGGTTTCTCACAGCAGCAGCAACTCCCATTTGACAACACAGGTACAAATGAGGACATGCTTCCCAGCTACACCTCCTCCTCCTCCTGCACGGATGCAGTCAAGGCAGCTTCAGGCCTGTGCCAGTGGAATCAAGGCTCAAAAAGAGGAAATCAAATTGTGAGACGGGTCACTCCGTGCAAATAGATATATTTTGTCTCCTCAGGAGACAAGAGAGCAAGCCATACAGAAGCATGTAACAGTCTAGATATAATCCACAAAGCAGCATTTGAAGCATACTGATTAATGTCACACAGCACACAGTAAAAAAATGGCCAAGAAAAAATCTTAAGCCATATCAACCAATCGAGAAGTGTCAGAAAAGGAAGGCAGGAACTGCAGGAAGGAAATCTTTAATAAAATGTTTCCAGATAGGAATATACTTTGAAAAAGTGAATGTGCCAAGAAACCTCCTTAGTTCTGCAAATGTGTACTGAGCTGTGGGAATAATGAAGCCCAGAGAGGTGACTTGCTTCTCTCAAAAATACCCTTCAAATACTGGCAGGCGCTCCTAACCCAGGGAGCCTTTACCTCAGGGTGCCACCTGCCTCCAAACTGCAATGACTTGGTGGATTACCAGATGAAATACTTTCAATCAAGGAGGTAATGCCTTAACGATATTTACAGGAAGGGTAACGGCTACAACACACACCACTAATACACGGCTGGCCACGGCACAACAGTCAATGCAATTAACAGCCTGTTTTACAGATTTTCACTAGAAACATTTGATTAACAACAGCCTTGAAACAAAACAATCCTATAGAAAGACTGTGCTACAGAAGCACACATCTTGCTAAATGCCTGGTTCCTGTTGGTGCTAACTAAATGTCAAACAGGATGGTTGATAATTTGACATGTAATTCACCCTGTTCAATATCTTAAATCCCCAAACACCATTTTGAGAACACAGCCTCTGATGTACAAAGGGTAGTAAATTATGTCCCTATCACAGCAATCCAACGAATCCATTAGGAAGGATAAATTATTGGATGACACCTTAACCTTCAGTTGCAGGAGATACCATTCATCTACAGGAGGTTGTGTTTATGTGGTTTATCACGGCTGCTGCTCCAGCAAAGAAGCCCGGTGCAGCATGTCATGTACCATGCACAAAGGAGCATACACTAGAGCTACAGAAGACATCTTTTACTAGTTTCATCCGGATGTCTTCAAAGATATCTTCATAGTTAACGCTGGATGGTAACTGTGTTAAGCCTCATGGTGGTCAAACAGTTTTTATAATGTAGGCATTATGGAAGACAGAAAAGCAAACCAGCTGTTCCTGCCGGCATGCATTCTTGCATGATTTTATAAGCTTTCAAATCAACACAAGTGCCCTAAAACTTACAGACACCAAGTTATGAAATGTCTGTTCCTTATTGCTCACAAGATGTCTCACACAGAAGCTGAGGACACTTTG
Organism: Pampusana beccarii; assembly: GCA_013399365.1. NCBI lineage: Eukaryota > Metazoa > Chordata > Aves > Columbiformes > Columbidae > Pampusana > Pampusana beccarii. The sequence continues at coordinate 114,074 of VWYH01008927.1, read as the reverse complement.
TGATTGAGAAGATCTCAGCAGGCAAACAGGTATTTGTATGCTACTGTGGGCTCAGAATGGATGGCTTGTCAATACTCAGTTATTTCTGAAGATGCTAAATTTCTAGCAGGTAAAAGCAGTATCTCTCTCAAGTACCACTTTGACACTTCCACTGTCTTTTTCTGCATCTTGGAATCCATTTACATGAAGGGTCGTGAATATATGTGGAATGATTCTCAAATAGAATATGTCACTTAATATTAGAAGCCAATTTGTCTCAGCGTTTTTCAACAAATTTAAAGGCATTTTCCAGAATTGACTAAAGAAGTTGGGTATTTATCTGTTTCTGTGACTGAACTGAGGTGCTGAAATTCAGGAGCACTTCCTAAGGTGTAACTAGGAGCTCCCAAAATCTGGGTCTGGAAAGAGAAAGCGTAAATTTGTCAGAATGATCCTGCAGTGTACACAGACTAGAATTCAAAAGCTGTTGAATGCAGATCCAAAGCCCAATCTCAACAGCACCTGGTAAGAAAATTTAAAAAGTGGAATAAGCAACTACAGCTGCTGGAGAAAGAAGTATCAGAAGGTTGTTGGGCTCTTCTAAGACATATCTGACTATCACATGAGGATTTGCCAGATGGCCATCCTACACAAACAGCAGGCAGGAATTTCTTCCAAATCACTGATTCTTGGGGTTTTTTGCATAGACTAAGTCACAAGCATGGTGGCAGTCACAACTGCCTCTGTAGACATATTGCACTTCAACAGAAAAGCCTGTAACCCATGAATCATATGAATTCTAAGTAAGAACAATCCCATGCCAGAAAACAGTAAGAAATGGAGATCAGCCATGAAGTGAGCTGTGCATTTGACTGGAGAAGTGATAAATCTGATGGAGTATTACGAAACCACTAAAAAGAACTGGTTATATATATATACAGCGTGTGGATTTTTTTAGTGTTCACAATAACCTCTGATTATGCAGCAGAACACAACCTAAGTGTACCTCTGATGACCAGTTTGGGACATGGCCACTCCACAGACGCTGGCAAGCATGTGGTTATTACAAGGGACCACAGTCCTTGTGATACGAGGCTTGCAAGTGGCAATTAACAGTGGGCTGCCAAGGAAGAGGCAGACCCCTACACTACTGCTTGCAGGTCAGGGTGACTACTAGCACACGGCACTCACTGACCTCTCCTCGAACATCTATAAGCCAGCACTGGAGAATGACCCCAAGCAAACTGCCTCACCAGGTTTCCATCTCCAATTACATGGTTTTGCTCACCCACAGCACAGCAGTCTTAGCTCTCTGCTGTGCATAATTTATATGACCTGTCTCCACAAGCTTCCTCTCCAAGGACCCAGCTGCTGCTGCCTGCTGCTGCCCTTGGCACATGCTAGGAAGCCAGGTTTCTATTTGCTGGCCACCACATCCCACCCTGTGCTGGGCTCTGCCATCATCTAAGCCAGCTTTCAGGGTTTCATAGACGGTCCTGCTTTCCACTGTGGCCCACAGAAATTCTTACAGCACGTGTAGTAACAGCAAAATCAGTATATGACATTTTCAACACTACCTAAGAAAGGAAAGTGTCAAACTCCTACCAAACATCAGTGTGAATCTTCTTAGTGGTGTCAGAACTGTTAGCATAGCGAAATTAAAAGTGCCCCACCTTTTTCATCATTAACAAATGCAAGATCTTAAAGAATTTCTTAAAGCTCACAGTATTCTTCTCTCCTTGGGTATCATGCCTACATTTAAGCCTCTGAAGTCTAATTTTAAAGACTTAGCCCCCCCAGCTGACATCAGTATTGAAGTCAGCTGTGTTTGCACAGCTATTAGAAGTGCAGTCTTAAAACCTGCTGGGACCGCTGTGTGCCCACAGATGCATTGGCAGCCCAGCCACATCAGGCCCTCACAAGTATGCTGCACATCACCTGCACATGGCCCGTCCAGACACACCTCGTCACATTCTAACACTGTGAGAGTGCTTGGGCACGTATTCTCTGGGGTCATGTTTGAGGGTTTGCTGTTCTTATGGGCAGTGAACCCACTTTTGTGGACAGTCTAGAGGCATCCTTCAAAGGACTGGCTAGAGAAATATCATTAACACCCTCACACACTCTACTTAAGGCTGTGCATGAGCCCTGTGATTAATTCAGGCTGTAGCATCTGGGGACAAGAAGAGGCTACAGAGTCAAAACTGTGAAAACTGTATCTTCATAACAAAAATTACAAGTTCAAAGATAGCACATTAAAATTACCTCAGGTCTCCTCCAGCTATTCAAAAAAGTCAAGCTCTTCAGGGAGAAAAAAAACCAAAACACTATGATGAACCAAAATAGCCTTCATAACAGGAAGGTCCACTAGAAAGATACAAAAATATTCTGTCTGATGCAAGACGTAGCACAACTAAACTTAATTTTTAGCATTTTAAAGAGGAAATATGGAAAATCAGAGAAATAAAAGCTCTGATTAGAAGGAATATTTTACTTCAACAAGAGTTGAATTACCAGAGCCATCCACATCAGGAAAGGAAATCCAAGTTTTGCTCCTGAACTCTAACTTTCACTGAAGGTATGAAAGAACAAGGCATTTCTAATACCAAAATTCCTGCAGGTATCCAACTATGACAAAGGTAATTGCAGTGTCTCAAAACAAAGTAACTTGTGTGTGAAGACTGATCATCTGTGCCAAAGGCATGACCTTAGACTGGGACCGTATCCAGTGCTATGGTTGGATGATAAAGAGATTGAAAAGTGTATCTGTGGAGTCTAAAATAATTTAGATTGTTTTGTTTATGAAAACCAATACTGAAAGGCAGATGCTATCTATAAACACACTAGGGAGAATAACAAGAGGTGAGGAAAGACCCTTTCAAAACAAAGGACAACGCTGACACCCAGACAAGTGAGAAAAAGCTCAGCACGAACACAGTCAGACTGGAAAGCACTACATAGCTTTGAATCACCAAATATTCACAAGTTTGGGGGAGAAAAAGCAACATAACTCATTTTGAGACAAAGATTACCAAATTATGAAGAAGCTGAGAGTCCGGTTGTCTGTAACAACAAGAGATCTTACCTCTGTCCCCCTGTGTTAAGGCTTCTTATGGTTCAGATCAAAAAAATGTTCAGGTTTCAATGGTGGTGAAATTTTGCTTGATCCCTGGAATTGCTGCATTACTGATTTCCTTCTCTAAGACTATGATGTTGTTCTCTCCCAACTTGAGCTTTTCATTTTTATTAAACAATGTTGAACCATTTTTCAGACAAAAAGTGCCCAAATACATTTTTGTTACTGTGTTTAACCAAAAGAGCACTACCTAAAGGCAAATTAACATCATTTAGTGACATTCCTACAAAATAAGATTTAATTATCTAGCACTGGATGTTGTCATTTTTTTAAGAAGCTTCCAGTGAAGCAATTTGACTTTTGGCAATCCTCCTTTTCATTTCTATTAGTCACTTTATCTTACAGCTCATATAGAAATATGTTAAATTGAATGAGATGAGGAGATGGTATCCATCCAGTGAAAATATTGCTCTTTTTATTGCAGTTTCTCTTTTAATTTCAAGTAATCTTCCATCTTTCATTTCAATATGCTACTCACAAAAATTAAATATTGGTTAAATTAATTAGGTGGATAGGGATTTAAAAGCCATCTGACCACATGTGTCTGCAAGTTTATATATAAATATAATAAAATTAAGAGTCTACATAGATTTTGTGCTTCCACTATTTGGATAAAGGGCTCAGTTCACTCTCGCTTGTTTTTTTTTTAATTAGATGGGCTTAATAAAGAAAATATTTTGTATAAAATCTCTCATTTTCTTTGGAAATACTTTATTTTTGCAAATTAACTTCAAGGGGTTTTGGCCTGATTTCTTAAAAAGTTTTAATTTGACATCGTGTGAAATTCTTCCAGCAATTTTTGCTTGTTTTGACAGAGTCTTGGAGTTCTGAGTATTTTTTTCTCTTGGCTCGTTTGTTTAGTTTGAACCTGGAAAAAGAAGGCTTTATTTTTAAAGAGGAAATGAAAAAGGCTGTTTTCCAAGGACAATTTTATCTTTATCTACAAACTCTGTCTCTTTTTTAATTCTAAGTAACACTTTATTTGGAATGTGAGATATTAAAAAGGCAAGAAAAAAAACAAAAACTTTTTCACAGCATTTCCAAATTGGCAAAGCCAGAAAAACAGAAGGAAAGATGGTAGAAGTAGGCTCTTCTATACTGTTTTCTTTTCCCGTGATGAAAATCATCCTTTACAATAGGCAATTATCAGATGGTGATTTCTTCTATGGAAATTCCCATGGGGGAAAAAAGAAAAAACATTTTCCAGACAGCTTGTGAATGTCTCATTAGATTAAGATTACAGAGAAATGGGGGAAAAAAAAAAAAAACCAACCACCTACTATACTGCAAACTGCTGTACATAAATATAGTAACAATACTTTCATAATGCTGGTGGACAAAAAATATTATTGTTCATAAAAATGTCACACTTAAATTTCTGAAGTCAAAAGTCTTTAGCTAGTACAGGAGGAGATGAATTGCCACACCAGCATCTCAGCTTGTGCCACCCTCATCCTGGAGTCACCTTCTTTTAGTCAGTGAGCCTACCCTGATGCCCGAAGAGCCCATGGTCTCTGCGAGACCACTGACCACAGGATTACTGTCATATTGCTTTTCGTCATGCACAAAGCTTCCCACAGCCCTGAGGCCATTTCAAAGAGGAGCATCAGTAGTTATCAGATAGCCTCCCCTCCCCTTGTGCCTGACCACTTCCAAATGCGAGTAGATTAAATAGCACCTTATCTAGAATTGCCTTAGGGGAGCCACACTTATTCACTCTGTTTTATTGAATCAAAATGTGATCTCTTGTGCTATCTCGCATTTCCTTCATAGCAGAAGGAAAGGAAACCTTAGGATAATGTTAAAACAAGGATTGAAAGAAACAACGACAAGGCAGAAACCATAGAAATAAGATAAAAGCAAGGAGCAGAGGAAAACAGGAGAGATTGCATTAAAATTAATTCAGGGAGGGATATAGACAAAATACTACGAGGCACAAGAGAAAAACATATTCACCATCTTCCTTTTCTGGTCCCTCCTCAAAACTTGCAGCGAAAGGCAGGGAAAGAGAAATGTAAATTATCTGTACATGGAGGACCCATGTTTTACAGTCACAAGTCAAGACTGATTTTGAAGACCTAAACTCAAATAGGATAAGTAAATACTAAATTTTATGCCTTCCACATAATTTCTGCAGATCATCCCAACTGACAATTTCCCAGCAGAACCATAGCCAACCTACAGATTTTTAATTCTGGATTTTCTTCTGCCAAAATTTGCAAAAGGCTACAGTGAACTGACTATCCTTAATGGTACATCGGTATACCTGTACAGACAACCGGGTGCACAGGCCTGCAAATGGACAGGGTGAACAGAGATACTGCACAGAGGCAAAAATGCAAGTTTCCTTGTTACGGCAGCTTTCAAACAACACTGTGTAGTTTTGCAGTGTCAACAAGTTGCTGAGTTAAAAGATACCAGCTCTCCAACCAGAATATTCAGTGTTTTCCCCTGGAAATGGAGAACTGCTAAACTGTTGCCTACAAATTTTATTATCTAAATCTCCTCCAAAACTGCAATTCTCAGTTTCAGACAGGATGCATTAAAATTGGATTAACACTTCATCAGTTTCAATTTACAATAATACAGTAGACCAAAAACTGTAGTGATTCAAGAGTTATTTCCTGAGCCATATGTTTCCTCATGGTATGAGAAGTCAATCTCTATCACTGCAGTAGGCACTAAGAACAGTAATCATTTTAGCCATCCAATTTTAATCTGTCACTCTATGAAAATGAGAGTCCTGAGAATTAAACTGAACTGTAAAATTGGAGGGACAGTGATTTAAGAAAAATCAGCTGAGGACAGCCACTGAGATCTAGAATGCTGCATAATTAAGCTTTAAATTACTGGGGAAACTGAATAACTGACTTGAGATCCATTAATAAGTATTATATTTTATTAAAAGTAGAGGTATCATGAATTATGCAGCATACAAATTTTCGGGAGGTCAGTTCCCGGCAGTACAAAACTATTTCCAGTTCCAAAAAACAGTTCAAATGTCTTTGTCACAATACAGAATGGAGATTTATTTCAGCCTTTCATCTTCAAGAAAGCCTCAGTCTGAACTGTTCAGCTATGCTTTATCTTTACAAAGGTCTTGAAAAGACATGGTTTCCTATGAGATGAACTCCATCTCAGCTTCCCTCTTCTTCCACACTCTTGAACAACTGCTGGTGGTACAAACACATAAAATGCTCCTGGGAGCCCAGGGAATTTCAATATTGTTTGAAGGAGAACTGTCACTCTGGTTATTACTCTAGAGGATCGTAAATCACTGTTGTTGAATTCTAACTTCAGACATCAATCCTCTGTCTTTTTAAAGCCATATAAGCATGGCTGTCTCTTTGTTAGCTGCTACAGAGGAAACCCTGCCAGTAAAAAAAAAAAAAAAAAGGGCAAATAACTTTTTTTTTTTTCTCATACATATCTAAGACAAAGCTAATATGTTTATTGTGCTATGTTATCAGGATGTGCCAGTAATGAAGAAATGTGATGGTAGGCTACGCTAAAATCACACTTCGGAACTCTTGAAAATTCATATCCAAGGAGTTGGAAGATGAAAATCAGACATGCAGATCTCTTCTTGCTAAGATAAAAGCGGAATGCATGTGAATCTCTTCTCAGCAAGAGAAAATAACAGTAGTCTCAGTCCACATTACACGGATACCCACAGAGAAGAAGAACTCAACTGTGAAACCATCTGGAGCACCAGGTCCAGTGCTGGGCTCCACAGCACAAAGCAGACAGGGACATACTGGAGAGAGTCCACTAAAGGGCCATGATGATGACTAAGGAATTGGAGCATCTCTCGTGTAAGCAGAGGCTAAGAGAGCTGAGAATGTCCAGCATGGAGGAGACAAAACTCAGGGGGATCTTATCAACACATATAATACCTGAAGGGAGGGTACAAGAAGGCACCAGGCTCTTATCAGTGGTGCCCAGTGATGGGACAAGAGGCAATGGGTGCAAATCAACACGCAAGAGGGTCCTTCTTAACCTAAGGAAACCATGTAGGAGTGCACAGTTCTGAACAAGTCAGACACTGATGAAAAATATAAAATCACTGAGGTTACATGAGGTCTTTTTAGCTGTCATTTTCCAAAAAGTTGTGCTATTTTTTGAAGTTCATTGTCAGCCAAAGTAACCAATGTGATGACAGACTTCTCAAACTCAATAAAAACTGATTTTCAGGTAGATGTTAATATTTACCTTATGTACTGTACTCAAGCTGCTTGGCTTGCTCGAGATCACTCAACTTTTCATCACAACTGACTGCTGAAAATGTGCACAGCTTACTCCACCTAAATGAAGGCTTACCTCACTTGAAAACTCAGAAGCTTCATGCATCACACTCTCTGAACCAGGATTTACAAAACGTAGCTACAGCCAAACTGTCTGCACAACACTGAACAGTTTCCACAGGCTGGGAGCAAACTGCTCCCCCAATTCTGCCTCAATACCCACCTGTGAGCCCAGCTTTTTCGAAATGTCACAGAGAGCAACACAGGCAGCTCACAGATCAGGAAAAGCCTGCAACACTCAGATTAACTCCATTAATTAACAAAACCTCTAAGAAATAACTTCAATTTCCAGTTTGAGACTGACTGTTTACTGCTATGCTCTTGGGTCTACCAACCTAATAAAGGACAGTTGCATCTGAAAGTATGTCTTTTTTCCAAATATAGCATCATTTAACAAAAGATACTGCTGCTGCATATGTAACATCTTAAAATGTTTATAACTCGTTTGTAAAATATTTATTGCTCTACTCTTAAAATGTTATTCAAATTGTAGCGTCTTAAGTCCAATGCAGTATACCAAAACAGTGTAACCTATTTTTTACAGACAGCTTAAGAACGCGCACAAAAAGATCCTACTTTCTTCTCCTTCCTTTCTACTTTTCTGACTTGGCCACCTTCTGATTTGCAGCCCCCTTTCACAGCATGGCTTAAATTTTCTGCTTCCTTATATTGCTATCACTCCAACATTAGTAGTTGACGCTAATAAGAGAACTAAATCCCCAGTAGAGGGACGATGACATATGGCACGCCTGAATGGACTTAATGGAAGGGAGGGACACCCTGACGGCTGTCACTTGCTTCCAACCCATTAGCACTACACACTGCACCATGCCACACCACCTGACACATACACGCTATTAGTTACACAACCGTGCAACCATCATCCACTTGTCATTCAGGCAACAGCTGCAAATAACCCTGCTGTGACCACCATGTGTACCTCAAACAGAGACCGAAAATACAGAACTCCTCACTTCAGTGAGAATATCATTAAACATTAAACTTAAACAAGCTTCTGGCCCCACTTAACTGAACAGCCAAGAGTCGTCCCTCAGCAACTAAGAAAAGCGACGTACGAAAAGCTGAAGCAAAATCAGAGCCAACGTTAATGTAAGTAGAAATGGCCTTTTCCAACCTGTCCATTCACAAAGGGATGCAGTTGTTGAGAGTATCTGGAGAGCATGTCACAAAGCTCTTCCATCTCTACAAAAAACAGTTTAGGCAAGCAAAATCTCCTGTTAGGTACTAACAGGTGTAGGGTCACAGCAAGAGACAAATACAGACCCAAAGTGTACAACATTTGCTAGACATAAGGTATTTTCAACTACCAGTGACCAGAACTGCACTGAAATCTAAAAAGAATGTGTCAAATCGTGTCTGTGTGTCTGTGTATAAAAATCATTACACCTCAAACATCAAATTAATCTCTTAAATAATTTATTAGCATGGATAATTTGTCATTTTCCAGTAGACTATTCACTTTAATTTAAAATAGATTTAAAAGCTCAGACTACCAGCATAAGACAACAAAAAAAGGAAGGCATTTCCTATCTAGGAACCAGAATCACTTCTTTGTGTCCAACTGGTAGATCAATTATGCATTAGAGCTGCTGCTGCTTGACTTTTAATCTACATTATTCACAGACCTTGAGCAAATTTGATGTTACCATATTAAAAAGGGAAAGCACTAGAATAAGCTACACAGAAAAAAAAAAAAAAGGAAAACAGATCAAGCAAGGGCCAATTAATCAGCCAAATGCAGGCAAGCTCCCTACTGCCAGCACACATGGAAATAAGAAATGCACAGATAATTCATTTAAACTCCCTTAAATGTAAAAAGTCCCACTTGGAATAACCACAAGATTATTATGTTGCATTGTTACTCTTTTTTTTTCAACTCAGGCAAAGAAATCTGCTGATGGGTATATATATGTGCATTGTAGTACTATAGATCTATAATACCTGTTCTCATCCTGAACGAACAACATTTGGAGCCACATTGTAGATATCAGCTACCAGCTGTATGCTTAACCATTTAAAGATCCCGGCTGTGTATTTACTGAAATAGATAATTTAAAGTAGTACTCCGGTCAGCTTTGCTCATTTTGGGGCCCGGCTAATAAACCTTCACACATAGCCAAAGTGTTAAAAAGTCTTCAATTTTCTGATCGCAAATTCCTGCATCATCATATCCACTACAGCCTTTCAGCACTAAAATTAAAAGCAGCATGAATATTTAACTGGTTTGTGATAAGAATACAGTAGCTAAAACTGCCAGTATACAAAAGGCAAACGCAACCTTAGAATTTGAGTACACTGAAATACAGGATGTAGGGGAGGAAGGAAGATGAAAAAAAAAAAAAAAAAAAANNNNAAAAAAAAAAAAGCGGGGGGGAATAATCTTAAAATGTTTGCTAGCTATTACTGCTGCCCTAGGAGCTGTAGTTTGAGTGCTCTAAGCTTCCATTTCCTTACAAAGACAACATTATTCAGCTGAAATATTTTTCCTGCGGTGCACAGTATTGTCTCCTGGAGACAGGAACAGATGCAGCCTAGGGGTAAATGGGGAGGTGAGGTGCCTGAATGTTCCACTCAATACTGGCAGCCTTCCCAAACCGAAACATTTCAGTTTTGACCCATTTGATATTTGTCTACTGTAAGAAAAAATCTCTACAAGGGAAACATTTTACATAAATATTTTCATTTAGTCTTGATGGAATATCTGCGACTCTTCTTAGAAAGGCTGTAGTGTCAAAGGTTACAATGTTTCTGCTTAAACTTTTAAAAGAACTACAGTGGCCTTGGTTTTGTGCATATGAAGGCAGCACCTTGGAGCTATACTAACAGATTCCACTCTGTTGTTTGCCATGATCATACAAAATGTAAGATTACACCAGGATCAGAAGTGGAATTTCATGCAGACCTGATGTGGAGAGTTACGCGATGAAATAAACTACAGACAAGCACTATCCATGTGTCCCAAGACACCCTCAGTATTCAAACAGATTGCTTTGTTATTTTGAGCTGTTACACGCTGGAAACTTCATCACCCAGTTCTGTGACTGTGACAGACCTCAAGTGCGAAGCGAGGCCACGCAGGTTAACGTCCAGGTGGAAGCCACAGTGCTGCACAACGGTGGTGGCACTTCAGTAACTCGCTCCTCTCCTTTGGACTCGGCTCTGCCCCAAAGCTCCAGCACAGTTGGACAGAATTGGTGTGCTTGCCGCAGTCACCAGCTTTCAGCAGCAAAAAGGCAACTGAGGTCTTGACCACTTCTGGGCGTATGAAGTCCCATGGTGCCATTGTGCAGTAGAAGTATTAACCTAAATGTCTTGGTCAAATAACAGCTCAAGTAATCTCATTCTGCCTGTCTAAATTCTCCCTATACTTTGAGCTGACTCCAGCATTTTTACTGCAGCATTCAGCTGCCTCAAAGTGTTGCCAAGCATTGAAAAACACCTGACATGACAATTCATTCAATGCAAGATGTGATTGTGTCATCACTACAAACACTTAACCCTGAGAAGATCCATAAAAGTTAACAGCAAGTGGGTCTGACATTCCAGTCCTGCTCCACCAGCCTGCAAGGGTAAGTGCAAAGATCTCCAAAGCATTGTTCTTCACATATAGCTCGTTCACTTGAACTCACTGGAGACTTGCATCAATTTGACTGTGTCAGGTGTACTCCACAATCTCTGACTACAGATACGGGCTTTGCCTCACTAAAATGTACCACAAAAAATACCAAGATACAAAAAATAACATTTTACAAAACCCAAGCAGCATTTATACTGTGCATTTAACAGCATCCGGAAGGACTAACAGAGGAGAAATTCATATATACTGTGAAACAGTTGAAGTCAAAGCCAACTAGCACTCTCCAAACAATTTGGAAGGCAAACAGAAATCAGGCACCATTTCCAAAATGCTCTTTGGATGTAGCTATCTGTTTAGGTTAACAAAAACATTAACAGCCAGGACACAGCCACTCCGGCAGTAGGGAGCAGCCCTGGGCATGTCTATTTTATTAGTATAGACATAGTTACACTCTCTTAGAGACATTCTTCACGGGCAGCTGCCCATTATAAAACGGCAAGAAACTCATGAAAATATGAAGTAATTTAAAATTTTTATGTCTCATACAAAGAAAACTTATTAACTTTCAAATATAAGCTATAAACCTTTTAAATTCTATCAATTACACAGATTAAATATCTTAAATACCACTAATTAAACAGAGTGGCTACCCAAGCACTATGAGGTCCATTGTGTAAATACATATTAAGGAGTCCTGGGAGCTATTTCCATCCACTGCAGTGACCTCTACTGATTAGCTTTTTTTTAAGAAAATTAGTATCACGCATCTGCTTCTGTTCATTTTGTCTGCTGTTTAAACTTTTGTTAAGCCCATTTTGTATAGACTGAAATGCAGACTAGAAATGGCTCTGAGATATAAAAAAAACCTCTAAGCAAAATACTTTATAATTATTACTCTCTTATCCATCAGGTCTTCACATGCCGGTTCCTTTCCTACAGGAACGAGAAATGTACTATATCTTTAAGTGCTAAGTAAGTTCTGTCCTTATTCCCATTAACTCGGTAGGTAGCTCAAAGATTTCAGCCTTAAAAGACTGGGATCAATAACGAAATTGGTGCTTGGGGAAAGTGAGGGAGCAGAAAGAGCTCAGCTCTGAACGTCAGCCTCAAGTGTGGGACACCAGTGCTTACTGACCAGCAGATCCAGTGAGAGCATGGAGGGGTTTTGGAGAACCTCAGCTACAGCAACACAACAAACTGCTTCTGAAGAGCTATACTCTGCATCAGATGAGAATCAGGTACAGTCTGATTACACAATTAACAAATCCAAAGTAAATAATAATTAAGGTGTAGGGTTGTAAAAGTCGACACTAATCGTTATTTCTGATGGTCTTAAAGAGTAACTCATCTGGGCTCTGAAATTCTCCGTTTTCAAAACAATGATTGGAAACTGTTCTCCACTACTGAGTATGTATCAAAGGCTTTTTCTGTATAACAGGCTTGATAAGAATAATAATTAAAACAATGTATCCCCTATCATCAGCAGGATGAACTGCACAGCTTCAACTGGAATAGGAGCTAGGCTAACAGAGAAGATGAATTCATAGTAAATAAATAATGTGATCAAGACCTTTTCATGGTTTTCTATTTCACAGAAGAAAAATCAATCTATAAGTATTTTATTTTTTTGAACAAAGTTCTCTTTTTTTGACACGTAAGTAAATACAGATGTAGATGTGTTCACAAAAAATTAAATTATCTTTTCTAAAGTGCTATTGTTAAACGAGTGGTGACAGATTAATATAACCCAGCATCAATGCAAAAAGCATGCAATGTGCATTTCAGTACAGCACCAAGTTTATAAAATAAAAGCATTGTGGGGTGATAAGCAGGCTGTATATAATTTTATATAGTCCACATAAATATGATTCCTGCCTGATCCATATCCATCATACCAGGGTGTATTTTTCATTACTACACAAAGCAGTAAAATTTGCAGATGCTATTTGCTATCAACGCATGTGGACAACTAAGTGCATCATCTACCATTTCTGCAGATGAAAAGTATTCCCAGTGAAGATCATACTACATTGCCCAGGACGTGGCTCCCAGCCAGGTAGAGAAGATATTTTTTCTTCAGATGTGGGATCTGAAATAATGCCTGAAGCAAGAATCAGACCAAAAGCCAACATTTTGAAATACAAGCAAGTAACTCTCTGTCCAACCTGGGGTGCCTAGTTTTGTTTAAATCCACATCAAATTGACAACATCTCTGGTGATCTCTCTGGACAAGCGACCACCGCCAGCTCTCCGAAGCCGCAGGGCTTCGGGAGCACAGGAGGCTACACCAGAGCTCGCAGGAGTCTGCAGATGGGCATAGGGGAAGAGAAAGCGTAAAGACACAGAAAGGCACCAGCATTACGGATGGGAAAGTTCCAAGCTCCAGCACTGGAGTATCTTGCCTAGTTCAAGAGGATGGAAAAGGGTGACAGGGGCTTGGGTCAATTTTGGCGAAAGGCACCTGCACCCTCACTGCGGGAAACCTTTGAGCCTTTTCGGCAAGGATGGAGAGCAGAGTTCATTACATTAAATGTGTTGACTAGAAATGTGATTGCTAAAACTCATTAGAGACATTTAAAAGCTGGGTTTGACTAACTGTTATGTAATACTAAGGGAAGTGAGATCTATTTTAGGACTCCGAAAATGAGGGCAAAACAAACGGCACACCCAAACATGAACCTCTACCCCTGAGTCACATTCCACGGCCTGGGCCTTGTCTGCCCCCAACGCACTCACCTCTTATCTGAAAAACAACTCAGAGATTTGACTTTGCAGCACCAACTCCTCTAATTGTACTCTTGATGACATTTTCTTGCACTGACAGCTCCTATTTTCACTCCTTTTCTTTAGCATATAAATGCACTACAGTATCTTTCACTGTGAAATAACTCACTGTTCATCCTGTCTCTATTGCTAATGCTCAAGAAATGAGATGCCCTTAATTGCTGCATCACCCATTTTCTCTACCTCCTCCCCAGTCTCCCCATTCTACGAAACTGTCCTCCCCAGGTTTCAATGCTGTAGGTCAACTTTTACAGTCCCAAAGACTTCAGCCTTCATCTCCCCTGTTGTCTTCCCAGTGAACATGAGGACAGCTCCCTTCACTTACGTACTTTTCACTGTCATCCCTGTACCCAAATGCACGCCCCTCCACTTGTTCTGTCTTCCACAGCCAAGCCTCACTCATCATGCTACTTGGCTGAAAGCTCACTAACAGCACTGAGCTCAAATTCTCTCTGTTTTTATTTTCTGTAGTGCTACAGCAATCCCCAGAAAGCACTCAGACAGTAAACTCACATCCTTGGGAATATTTGTAAAGTCCAATTCTCCTCTAAAACCACAGCTCCCACTGCAAAACTAACACTCCACACACACAGTGTTGTGGGGAATCTGACCCCTTTGTCTCTACAAGTCTACTGCCACACTTTTTGTTACCTCCAAATTATTCAATTTAAGGGTTGGGTGGTTTGATCGATTTGGTTTAAGGGTGGTTTGATCAATTCATTTTTGATGAGTCCAGGGCTGTGAATTTCACTATGTGTTGAAAGGATCAAACCCAAGAGAGAAAACACAAGAACATGTCTTCCACCAGCAAAAGCAGAGAAGGAAATCAGGCTGACACTTTTTGGGCAACCAGAATTGCAATCCACACGAATCCGGACCGAATCTGACTGAATCCCCTTTTTAGTTTTTATTGTGTGTTCAAAAAAACCCAAACTTCCAAACAAGGAGGGGTGAGAAGCAAGCAACACCTAGGCCAATGTGATGCACTAATAGCGAAAACAATCATTTTGAAACTATCTGCTTTGCAGCAAGACATGACTCCTGCAATACAATACATGGATCAAAGAAGATTATGCCTGGCATTTGCTGCAGAGCGTGGAACAAAATAAATTTCCCTAAATCAACCTCCCCATCAGCTTGAGACTGGTGCAAGCTCGGGAATGCCAAATAAAAAGCCGAATGGCATGCCAGGGCTCCACTGGCTCCATCCAGCCACACCTCAGGAAGAGGGACAGATGGTGCCAGTGACTCAGAAGAACTCCAAAAGGCCCCCATCTCACAGCAATAACCTATGTCCCAGCCTTGTGACAGTCTGTCATCCATGCAAATGCTATTTCTCAGGGACATAAGTGCAAACTTGGTGCTGGTAGGAAAACATGACAGAGTGCTCTGACAGACAACTTCTCATTTTGCAACCTGGGCAAAGATATTCTATTCTGCAATTTCACCAGTGTGCTGCTACATGTAAGAAGGCAGGGCCTTGGGAAATAATGCTTGGCAACATAAATTATAGCTTAGTGTACTACTTTTGACTAAGTTAAAACTGTGAAAAGCTTTTCCAGGAAGGAAAAGCTTCAGGGAAAGCATAAAAGCTTTACGAACACAACTTTAAAGAAAATCAATCCCAACTTTAAAATCTGAAAAAAAAAAAAAGGCAAACAAATAACAAACAAACAAACAAAAAACAAACAAACAAAATCTCACACACATACACAAAAAAACACAAACAAACAAAAAAAACCTCCAGATTCTGCTTTTCTGCTTTTCTGTCTTCTGGGATTTTTTTCAACTAATGTATTAGCAAAATAAAACAAAGCAGTTGTGGCTCTATTCCCTTCTGCCTCTTTAAAGTCTCTTCCATTTCCAAAGTGCAAAATTACGGCTTTCCCATTTCTAGTGTAGGAAAACAAATATGAAATTGCAATTGCACTTCTTTTCCAAAAAAGTAGCCATACCACAGAAAGCACAAACACATGGAAGTCCTGGCTCGACATCTGGTCCCAGTCAGGGGCCGGGACTCATTGAGGACAAGGAAACACGAGGCAGAGCTTTGCACTGGTAGACCAAGACCTGGGTGGAAACAAACTGCTGAGACAAACTGTGCCAACAACAGCTACAGTGATGCTATTCTTAGAGCCATAATGCTGCAATGACATAAGCATTTCAGGTTCATGAGGAAGAATTTTCTCTTAGTGGACCAAATAGCATGGAATGAGACAGTTACATATTAACCCAAACTGCTATTTGGGGGGGGTGTTCTAAAATGACAGCTATAGATGGCACCTTTTTGGCCCACAATAGTGACACACATACTTCCACTCTTCTGGCCTCAGCTCAGTGCATCAAATGCTCAGGAACTTGTCAGTCACAACCCAGTTTCCATTTGCCCTCCCAACTCTGAGTTGTTTCTCAGAAGAACCCCTATACCCACAAGGGCCCCAAAGTATTCTACTCCCTTTCCCTCTCTCTTCTCCCCATGTGTCAGCCAGGGCACCCACCTCCTCAAGTGTGAGCTCAAACATCATCTCTCTGCTGGTAGTGCACACGGAAACTTCACTTCTCCAGCCTCTCCTATACAACAATTTAAAATCACAGCCTGTTCTCTGAAAAATGTCCACCTTGTAAGCCCCATGTAGCTACAAGTTGAGCTGCTAAACTTCGCACCTTTACCTCCATTCTCAAACACTGCCCATAATGGAGCCAAGCCATTCATCATTCATATTGAGGCCCTAGTGTCATATTTGATTTTGACCTCTCTCAAGGCCCGCACATTTCAGCTCTCTTTACAACCTGAAAATTCTACTTTCTTGGTGTTGCTTAGATGATATACATGGCTGAGAGAGGGTGGTCACCAATGCAGGAATTTTTTTTTTTCCACAAAAATACAGATGCATGCCTTTTTTTGTTGTTCTGAGAAGACACCAGTGCTGCAAATGCATGTTTTTTTCATCTCAGTCCTCATGTCTGATTTCCTAGCCTGTGATTTAATGAAAGATTAAAGACTAGCTTATGAAAGTTCACCACGGCAACTGCTGATGTCATTGGGAACTGGATTCCCAACTGGGGCTTAAAGAAAGATGAAGACCATATTGATAATTGGCAATATTTCTGGTATTATTCATCTAGCTAATTAAGCCACAACTCCACGCTACTACATATGCTCAAAACTGAATGAACAGAAAATGTACCACTATTAAGATGCTTAGCTATTGGAATTATATAAATTTAGCCCACATAAATTAACTGTTGATGGAAGGTAGAGATTATTTACTCTGTTTTCCATTCAGCAGCAGAAAAACAGAATTATTCATGCATCTACTTCATGATGCCATGCCTTTTTGATTATCCTACTAAAAAAAATCTGCATTTTTCCTCAGAAAATGAACCTAAACACTGTATCCCACATGCCGTAAAATGAAGGAAGGGTTTTATCCATTTAATTGCAAGTGCATTTAATCATTGAAGGGAAGGAGGCACAAACTACTAGCTAGGACAGGTTTGTCTGTAAGGCACAAGTAGTGATTCTACACCTCACTGTGTTTGTCATCTTTTTTAGAAGAGATAAAAGTTTTGTGTATGTACAAACACAAGAAGAAAAAGCACATTTAAAGTCACCAAAGGATACATGCATTCCCCTTTTGGCTCTTTCTGAGGTAATTTACTGCTAAAATGCCTTTATGATCATTTGTTGCTTGTTCCATCCTCCTATAGCAACCCAAAAGCGATATTCTAAAAAGCAGTCAGCCCTACGGCATGGAGATGCAACAAGTAAAGGCGAATACCTGCCACAAAACTGAAACACTCGGGGATGGAGCACAGGGAATTGCTCAGGACTTTAGCAGATATCATGAGGAAAAAATGCAATTAGGAGAGAAGCAAAGATCCATCACACAGATTTAAGAAACACTGGAAATGAGTACAAATAGTTATGCTTTGTGTATCTGCTATGATTACAAGTAGTTGGATGACAGGAATGAGAATGGAAGTAGACGGACCACCTTCTCCCTGCATTTAAGTGAAAGCCCTGAGACCTGGGACTGTGCCTGACTGCTGGACACACAGCCAAAAGGCTGCCCAGTTCTGCTACACAGTGGGGCTTCCATCCTCAGGGAGGGACATCAGAGCTCATTACAAAAAAAGCATAAGGTTGTCAAAGGGGAGCTCTTAAAAGATGATGTTTACAGTAGCCATATGAAAGTAAAGCAATTAATCAAGAAGATTTAATGGGACAGAATATCAACAGAACGAAGAAGAAAATATATAGTAAGGCTCACCTTGCAAGTGAGATGCTGCTCAGTATGGTTTTATTTCTACAATTTAAAGTAAGAACACACATGGTCCAAGCTGTCCCATGGATCGTCTAATGGATTCATTCTTAATTGGCTTTCCATGCAGCTCCCTTTAAAGGCTTGAGTGCTACTTTCATTTGATACTGCATTGATTTTCTCTGAGTTTTCCTCCTATCATGGCTACCCTGATCAATTAGTGTGCTATAAATAGAGCGGTCAGATTCCTTTCACTGGTCTCATTACATTGCACCCCTGCTGAATTTCTGTGGAGAACAGAATTGGATCATACTGATAGCAACAGTACAAAAATGGCCTCAGGTTTTCTAGTGAAAATCAGTTGCTCAATATTCCTAACATAAAGCTTTGAAAACTATAACCCAATGGAGCTCAGCTAATGCCCAAAACATACATCAAACCTTGCTTGCAATTCCGCATCTCTAAAACCCCCAAAGATAAAGGATGGGAAAATAAGTGGTTAAGGAGCTCAGCCAGTTCCTGACTGATATATAATCCCTCATCAATCGTAACGATTTAACTGCATCTGCTTATAATGGATATCCATTGCTGGAGGTATACAGGTAACCTGTATAGTTCTTCTGGAAAGTGGAGTAAGGATTCAAGGAAGAACAGAGTTGCAAGGCACATTGGGTCTGTCAAAGTCACCATGTAATGGCAGTCTGCTTACAGACTAGAACTAGAGGGGACTCATAAGATTGGCGGCATGACACAGGCTAATTTTTGCAGGTGTACGTCAGCTACAATTTCAAAAATGTTAATCTTTATTTTGTAATGGTATCACAGTACAGCTTTTAAAAATTCATTTTAGAAATGACATTTTACTAAATGAGATTGGGAACAGCCATAAAACAGGAAATTGAATTGCCTGTTTTGAAATAGTTCTAATCTAATTGGAAGGGCTGGTTTCTCTCCACTCTGCCCTATACCCTGCCCTATCCTTTATAACTATCCTGTCTTCTCCTAACATCCTTTCTGTCCTCTTCTCCTCTGCTAAGCAATACTCTTCAAAATCTTTTCCATCTTCCTCCCAAAATGAATCCACATTTTCACCATAGACTCTCCTGCAGGTTGAAAATCCCTCCTGCAAAGTTTTTCATTACTGCACTCGAATTAGTGAAAGTGTCCACTGTTTCTATATGCACTCACAGGTATCTGGAGTATACTCTATGGCTTCTCTTGCATGAAGGTGTGAAAGATCCATTGCAGACCTCACAGGACTGGCTGTACTTTGCAAAAAATTTGCAAAAATGCTGGAGAACTACCAGTACTTGATGATTTATTCTGGATCGTTCAGACTTAGTATGGTGGCCTTCAGCCAGAAGGTGCAGTGCTCTAAATGATACTTTCAATCAAATGGCATAGTGCAGGATGAAGGCACCTCCCAACAAACTCAGAAGGTTTTGTGGGTAACAAGGCACATTCAATGCAATATCAGGTAAGGATGACAACTGCAGTTTAAACATACCTTTGGACACCCTCTCCTGAATCACAGCAGAATCACTTTCTCCTTCCAGAGAATGTTTTCAATGAGAGAAGTGCAAAGGGTTGAAATCCAATTTTTCTCACACAAAAAGCCCTTCCCAGGGCTGAGTACACATTTTTATAGTCAGAACTCAAGCCTATACTGTGAGAGACAACATAAAATGTAACCCATGAGAACCAGCCAGCACTCCAACATAGCCAGAACTGTTCTGGGTAAGATGCTGACAGGAGACTTTCTTAGTGTCAGATGCTGGAGTTGTATTCAGTTTTTTGGACTGAATGTACACCTGAATTTCGACTAATAGGCTGATATGTGTAGCCACCTCTGATTTCAGCTGATATCCTTGTTCATATATTCATTACATATAAACAAAACATTGGTGCTCTATCTTTTTTATTACAGAAGACAGTAGAAAAGATTGCAAGCACTATTTTCCCCTTCCATATAATAAGTCAGATATTTTTTTTAGGAACTTACACTGATCTTTGCAAAATATGCAGGAAATGACTGGAGAAATGCATTTTGCCTGAGGTTTTGGGGTGGAGTTTTTTGAAAGAAATATATTATCCAAGTTGGAGTATGATGTTTTAGAAAGAGTTCATATTGAATTTTTCTTAAGAAAATTCATTTTCTTTATGTGTTATACACCTAAACTTTAAGTTCCTGCATTACTTTAAATCACCAGAGTAGCACTTCTTTAAACATAGTTATACCCATTAAAACATGAGAATTGCATTTTCTTAATTTTTTTATGATTATGAAACATGAAATAAGAGAAACCATCACCAGACATATGTTTTCACATTCTTATGGTGCTTCCCCTTAGAGAAGTTTCCCATGTTTGTTTTTCAACATTAGTCAAATATCCTAGCAGTGTTTTTCCTGTACAGCAATTACTTGTAACCAAAGTCAAACTTTTACTTATAACCAAAGTCAAATTAGATTCATAAAAATAATTGTCATAGCAGCTGAACACTTGCTAAGGAATATAAACAAAAATCACAAAAAATTACACTGTTGTTTTGGGGAATGGGCACTGAAGGCTTAGCTAGTATCACAGGGACTACGTGCAAAGGTAGAATGTACTAAACACAATAACATAAAGCCAACTGTGCACAGCCTAATAAGATCACAGAGAATTTATAAGTATTGCAGAGAGCAAAGGTTAGACCGATTTCAGAAAATAATTCCAAAAATGATCCAGCATAACCTTATGAGATAAACCTGAAAGATGTGTATATAAAATGGATTGATAACACAGGAAGTGGCAAAAAAGTAAATGTAAGCTCCCCAAATAAAGAGGATCCCACCAATTTTCATATCACAGTATCCCCAGTAGCAAACAAGACAGGAAGAACATCTCCAGGTCCTAATTCCAGCTCCTTGCTGGTACAGATAGATATTCCATCAAACAATTCCTTTCTTTGGGCTACTGAGAGTCACACACCAATTCCTGCTTTGGACTCAACAGCACGTGGTGAAATAGCAAAGGGTCTTACAGGAGGTGACATTTTGAAATAGAGAAATTAGGATTAATACCCAGAGGAAATCTGTCACAGAAAGGTTTTCAAAGACAGTGCCAGACCTGCCTTTGAGACTTTAAATTAAACTGTGTGAAATGCTAGGAAATATAATGCATGAGATAATCTTGCCTTAGCAGGAAGGTGAAATATGATCTTAAAACATGTCTTCTGTCTCTGACATTACAATTTAGAACAAATTAGTTTTATTTCTGAGTGACCTTACAAGGAAGAGTACTATTTTTTTTCTTTCATGGTCCTGAAGCAGAAAGAAATATTTAGACCTTGACTGAGAAAAAACACATCCAAAAATAATTATATATTTTGAAGCTGAGGAATGGTCATAACCATACAGTTGCTGAACTGTAGCCTACCAGAGACAACAGCAAGTCAATCACAGTGCCAGGAGTTAATTCCCTACACTGAGTTTGTGCTACAAGCCCTTCTTCTCTCATACTGGTGTCCCTCACTTCAGCATAATATTAGTTTCTCAGCTTAATCAGGGCAATTCAGTCACTGTCTTTGTTTAACACAGATAGATTCTGTTTCCCAGTAAAAAGAAATAAAACAGAAAAGTGGTTAGTATTTAGCAAAAGCTTATGAAAGAGGCGGTCTGCACACACAAGAAGAATCTCTTCTATTTTCTTTCTCTCAAGCTACAATAATTTTAATTGGATGTTTTTCTCTGTTGACAGAACTGATGGAAAAATGTCAACTATGAGCATTTTCATTGGGTTCTACACTAACCATGGCTACTCTATTGAAATAAAAGAAAACTTCGGATACAAAAATCATGCCATGTCATTCGACGGCATCCCGAGAAGCTTCTAACATCTACCAACATCCATGAGCACTGAGTCATATATATCAAGCAGACCAGCTCCAGTCTGAGGAACTACAAGGACTGTTTCCATAACAGCCTGGTGGCCAGAGGACTCAATATATGAACAGATCAGGACTCAGCCCTCTAGTGCTGCTTTCCAGAGTGGTATAAAGAGTAATGGGTACACCAGTTAAGAGGAGATTTGACGTTGGGAGATGTGAAGCTGATTAGATGACAGATGTGGAGGGCATTTGGACAGTGAGGTTGAGATCTCTGAAGGAGTCCAAGATGAACTTAACATGCCATGCAATCACCCACAGTGACTGCACTTTTGGAGCATAATATCAGGACATTGAGACAAAAAAAAACACACCACTGAAGACTAATACAAAGCAAGGCAATGTGAACAGGAGTGAGATGAGGAACTGCGAAAGTGGTAGACTGGGGCAAAGGTTGCTCAGAGGGCTGGAGGAATGGGCAGAAGAGTCTGTGCTGGTTAGATCAAAGCACCTGAACGAAAGCCAAGATCCTCACAACTAATCCCGCCTTGCTTACGGCACACATCTGCCAAACCCTGGCAAAGTGCCCACTCTCTTTCTTGTGTGGGTTCACACGGAGGATGACAACCTACTGTAGGCAGTTACTCCGGTAGCTCCAGTGGCAGTGTTTGGGTGGTGGATATTTAACTCCATTAAGCATTTTCAGTACAATGCCACGTGGCAGAGTTTCTGGGGGTAAAAGGGGAGTTCAGTTTCCTGCTACTTGCCATTTATCTCAAAGAGATGGCAGCCCACACAGTGTTAAACACATTCAAAGAGCATCTAATGAGGAGCTATAAATTTAGGCCATGTGAGAACTCAGGCTCCTGGCGTGGAGGTTCAGGATCAAGACTTTAGAAGTCTTGAGTCCTCCTGATCAAAAATTAATGGCAGCTGGGCTCCAAACACATAAAAGGTGACTGAAAATCAGACCATGGCCTATCACAGTGGGCACCCCAAATTAACAGACACTTTTAATAGCAATCTTCCAGTGGAACAGCTCTTGGCTAGGGAAAAAAAAAAAAAAAGAAGAGCTAATAACCTCGCCTCATCTTAAAACTTTGTTTCTGAGATTAAATAAATTACCATTGGAAAGACATTAAAGGATTTTTTATTGATGAGCATCACAAAAGAATATGGCAAGGAAATTAATTAGTCTGTCTTCAGATAACAGGTTAGCAGCTGGGACCACACTGAATAATGGCTATATCTATACAGAAATGCCTGTAAGCAACTGAACTCAAGCTCCGGCCACCAAGTCCTTTCTCACCTGGCAGGCTAAGCCCATCCAGACAGCAGGTGAGGAGCTGTAATAGAACTAACAATCACTTCCAGTCCACCCTGTTTCCACAGTAAACTGCTAGTAAGCCTTTTTGATGGACTTTTTACAAGTAGAGATCAAATATATGCAAACTCTTGTAAAATAACAAGCTCTTAGGAAAAATATCCCATTCTGCTGCTGCTACAGAATGTGCATTGGACTGGTACAAAACTGTTTACAAGCACATTCTTCCACTTTCTGTTGCTGATCCTGGGCTCAGGGGGCTCTACCATTTACAAACAGCTTAATTCTTTGAAAAAAGACTGAATGAAAGCAGCTATGTGTTTTAATAGCCCTCTTGAAAGCAGAAGACGCTTCCATTAAAAGCTTGAGTCTGCTACTTTTTAATGGCCTCCCAAGCACTATGTCAGGACCCTATTCTCAAAAACTGGCAGAAACTCAAGCACCAAATGAGTGTTTTTATGGTTTTAAGTTTGAATGCAAAGGCATTTAAGGCTCACCTTTTTGTGGTTTGCTGCTCACTGTTACTCATTGCTAGTACTGAGTAACTGTTCCTTAAGCTCATTATCAACAATCTTACGCACTGCACAGAGCATGTGACCATCTAATTATATGAAGTCAAAATATTATTTTCAGAGTTTTAGTTCTGGAATTTCCCAACTTTTGAGTTCTTGACACTGCAACCTGCTGGTTGTATAGATATAGACCAGAACTAGACAGCAAAATTTAAGCACTGTCTGTGGATATCTAAATAGAAAAGGTGAACCAACAACGTTTGGATAAGATTCCCTGTAAGATAAGTCAATTCTTAAAGAAAATTGGAGTAGGAAGCCCTGTCCCTTTCATCACCAGATTGTACATGCTCTGGTCTCTATTACTTCCACCTCACACTGCTGCAGCAAATCTGATTGGTGATATTGTCCTTACAACTCACAAGAAAGCTGTTTGAAAGATGTTTTGGATAGCAATAGTAGCTGCAAGCATGCTGTCTTTGTGTTCTATTTTGCTTTCCTGTTCACAGTGGCGAGTTTGTTTTAGCTTATGAAGCCTTCCTTTGTTATAAAAAATGTCACAATCAATTGAAAGATCTGCCTTGTCCCCCACAACACTGTCGCTTTCTCTGCCTGTAAACTCCTCAACCCGAAAGCAGAAGTCTTCTGTCTTCTGCAACAATGCCGACAGTCCACATATGTTCAGCTCCAAGTTTAAACGTGTATCATCTCTTTTTCCACAGCTTCTTACCTAAAGGACAAGCATTAATACTCGGCCACCAAAAACTACGCAGTTTTGCAAAGCATTTGGAGATCCAGCCTGCCTGAATGACAACATGCAAAACAAATCTGTCATGTATGCAAGTACTATGATGAGTTAAATAGAAATGGAGTATTTAGGAAGAATTTAGTGTTCTAGATTTTAGAAACCTAAATATCGGTTAATCACTTGGTGTTTTATGCACACCCACGACCCTCCATTTTGCACAGCTCACCTATAATTATCCCAAAAACTGTTACAGAATCACAGTATGCTAGGGATTGGAAGGGACCTCAAAAGATCATCTAGTTCAATTCCCCTGCCAGAGCAGGAACACCTAGATGAGGTTACACAGGAAGGCATCCAGGTGAGTTTTGAATGTCTCCAGAGAAGGAGACTCCACAACCTCCCTGGGCAGCCTGTTCCAGTGCTCTGTTACCCTCACTGGGAAGAAGTTTCTTCTCAAATTTAAGTGGAACCTCTTGTGTTCCAGCTTGA
>VWYH01008927.1:71557-88110 GCA_013399365.1 Pampusana beccarii | reverse complement strand
GATATCCCTTGAGATGGCACCAAGGATAAGCTGTTCCATCAGTTTCCCAGGGATGAAGGTGAGGCTGACTGGTCTATAGTTACCTGGCTCCTCCTTCTTGCCCTTTTTGAAGACTGGAGTGACATTTGCTTTCCTCCAGTCCTCAGGCACCTCTCCCGTTTCCCAAGACTTGGCAAAGATGATGGAGAGTGGTCCAGCATCGACTTCCGCCAGCTCCCTCAGCACCCGCGGGTGCATCCCATCTGGACCCATGGATTTATGGATGTCCAGATTGCTTAAGTGCTCCCTAACTCAGTCCTCATCAACCAAGGCAAACTCCTCCACTCTCCTGCCTTCCTCTGGGGCCTCAGGGGTACAGGGCTCCTCAGGACAGCCTCCGGCGGAGTAGACAGAGACAAAGAAGGCATTCAGTAACTCTGCCTTCTCTGTATCTTCTGTCACCAGGGCACTTACCCCATTCATCAGTGGGCCTACATTGCCTCTGGTGTTAGTTTTATCTGACATATACTTGAAAAAGCTCTTCCTGTTGTCCTTGACCCCTCTTGCCAGGTTTAACTCTAAGGAGGACTTAGCTTTCCTAGTTGCCTCCATACATCCTCTGACAACAGCCTTATATTCTTCCCTGTCTGTCAGAGTTAATACTAAACCTCAACTTTCATTATAATTTTCAAATTGAATTTTCAGTCTTTGACATTGTTTTTACCTGCTTTGTGAAAACAATGTTCTCTTAACACACACATATATATATATACATATATATATGCATATATATATATATAGCTATAGAAGTATTACCACAAAAAAAAAGAATCATACCCAGAACCTCCTCCCTCCTTCTGCTGAAGTGTTCCCAGACCAGGGTTTGGGCAGAAGGGGCCATGAGAGTGTCAGGAGCAGCAAAATGAAAGGTTATTAAAAACGGGGGAAGGAGGGCGTAGAATATACACTTAATTATCTCCCACCAGAAATCCATCTAACCTCATATTCTGTCCTTAACAGAGGCCAAAAACGAGAGCCTAAAGCAGATACAATGCAGACAGCATATATAATCTTTCCACTTCGCATTCACCTCATCTCCAACTATGTACAGCCTGAGGAATTCCGAACTTTGTTGTAGTTTTTACGTATTTAGTAATTCTCAGTTCATTTCTCTTACATAAACATATCTATTTTCCCTGAAGACAATTATTAACTTTTAGCACCCAGAATTTCCCATGGCAAGTAGTTCCACAGATTACCTGGATATTGTACAAAGAATCACTGTGTCACATAAAGAGTCAGGCGTATTGCTAGTATCATCTGATGATGCCCATTTCTTAAAATGGAGGTAACCAAGAACATCTGCAGCCTGTCCACTCTCTCCAGCCATGCATGACTTTGTTTGTATCCTGCTCTGACCTCATAAAGGATCCTGTTTTATGCAGGAGGTTGGACTTGCTCATCTCCTGAAGTCTCTTCCAACCTGAACTATCCTATGATCTTACGGTTTTATAGATTCCTGCAGTTTCCCTCCACAGTTTTTCCTCTTCCATCAGGAAGAATTCCAGCCAACTTAGTTGTTCCTTATACAGAAACCAGCCCATACCTTTTGGCTTTTTTTGCCCTTGTCCAGTCCTACAGTAGTCTTTCTGAGACAGAAAATCAGAAGCATTCACAATATGGAAGATGGAAGCAATGGGACAGATTTTTGCAGTGGCTTCACCATGTTTCCTGCTCTCCCTTCCCTTCTTTAAAGATCTTAACATTTGATTTGTTTTTTTGACCAATATTATGCATTGAGATAATATTTTGACATGTATATTTATCAGGCCATAACACCAAGTTGTCATTCTTGTGTGATAAGAGCTTAGAGTTCATCACTGTTTGTGGAAAGCTAGGACTGGTTTTCTTCTGAGTAATCAAGAGTTCTCCTTTCTATGGGAAAAGTAGCTGAAGCATGCAGATTGTAACCCTCTGCTGATGAGAGAGCTAAAAGTTTGTAGGAGAGGGGCTTATTCAAGTCACTCAGGTGTTGTAGCACACAACGCTGTAACACTCCCTGCTTTCAGGAACCCAGCTGCTAGAGTAACATAAGCTCCTTCACAAGCTCAAAATCAGTGCTTGGCTACAGAAATCAATTAATGGGAAGAAGCAGGCACCTAAAGACTGGGATTCACAAACACTCATGCATTGAATACACTGGGAAGAGCCAACACAAGGTGCCAAAGTCAGGGCAGGGGTTTCAGTCTCATGTCTCAAATAACGTTTTCTTTCTGCTCATGTTTCACAGCTCTGAGCTCTTAAGTACTCCTAGGCAAGTAATCCAGACAGACCGCACTCAGAAAATAAAGAGTATTGTGTGTTGCATTTGCTCACGTTCTTATTCTTCACTACTCAAGGTACAGGGGCTCTAAGTGCAAATCCTCCTTCTCACTAATGAAGAGCAACATAAATGCTGTAGCCAACACCATCCACAGAGAAGAGTATTGCTCCTTTTTTTCCAAAAATGCAAGGCCAGCGTATGAGTTACGACTGGAGCATCAAGAGTCCCAGCTGAGTGCCTTAACCTCCACAGGAGGTTTTTAATTTTGGCTAGAAAAAGAATCTGATCTAAAATTCAGCACTGACCTACTCTGCATAAATTGGTTGGTACGGCACTGTTGGGACGGATATGCTAGAAATTCACATTAGTTTACAGTAAAGCACTGTCCTTTAACATTAAAAATTCCATGGTCAAAAGGCTCTTTTCCTGAAAACAGCTACCTATGAGGTTTTTCTAACGTATACCAGTCAGTCAGAGGCATGATTCTTTTCATACTCCCATTTAACATATATATGCAGATGAACTGTAGAGCAGAACTTGTCTTCAGTAGAAGACTATATATTTACTTATCTTACTATCAAAAGGAATTTCCTAAAAAATAAGCAGTTGTGAAGAGCCCAGAAACTCCATAGCTTGGAATCAACTCTCTTTGGTACTTACCATATTGAATATTCTGCTCACCATGGAAGCTAAGCAAATATAATACAAATTTAGTAGATTTTACTCAGGAGGCAAAGGGATTTGGTTGACATCGAATTCAGTGGTCACTAATCCCACTTTCCCTATCCCTTTCCACCGAAGTAACACAAATATTTGAATTCCCCAAATGGGAAGGTTCAGTATCTTGAGCCCTGCAAAATCTTATAAGCCAAAGTAAATTCCATTTCTCTGATTAAACAGAGAGTATTTACAAAGATCATAAATAAACAGTGTATGTGAGTTGTTCTTCATACCATCTGACTAAGCACTTTTTACTTTGACATCATTTAGAATTATGTTTCTGCTTCACACTTCTGTCCAAAATAAAAGGCAGGCCCTGTTGAGGGTAAGGGAATGTAACATTTCAGGCATGAAATCTTGCAAGAAGGCACAAATAAGCCCGTGCCTTGCCCAGGGTCAGTCTGTACCGCCTTTCCACCATGCTTTCCTCCTATGTCCTTCCTGATCGCAATTGTTTTTGAAGTGAGCTTCTCCCTCCAAGATGCTCAGTACAGTTGTCTTTAGTCCTTTCCATTGATTCTAATATATTTTTACATAGAAAAGTGTCTAAGTAAAGAATACAAAAAAATTTTTAAAAAGGAAATTAAATATTAACAGCCCCCCAAATAGCATAACTAGTGGGAAAATATCACTAGAGAGTCAGTCAGTTTTGCTAGTATAAGAATTTTAGCCTTCATTCCCTCAGTGGTTCTCCACAGAAAATTAAACATTGTATTATGAAAGCCCAACTAATTGATTTCTTCAAAAGATTTGTGGCAAAAGGGCTTGAAAAAGTTACCGCTTACAGATCGCAATATCTGTCACAGATTAGGACAGATTCCTCAAGCGTTGGGAGAGTTTTATCTCACATTTGTCATTTTAGTGCTTTCTCATTCCCTCTTCTGAAGCACTTCATGCCCTGTTTTACACCTCTGGAGTCAAGACTGAAGACAGTGGGCAAAAAATGATACCCTGGGTGCTGGCCACCATCTGATTCAGGATATTCAAACATACAAATCTGGGGCCGTGTCCAAATTAAGCCAATTGGACTTCACCTCAACTCAGTAATGAACCAACCAATGTCAGGAGAACACGAAGTCTCAGAGACAACCTGAAATTAGGTAGGTCATCCATCATATTTTCAGATGCAATTATCCACCGCAGCTTTCCTCAAATTAACCATATCTGATTAATGTCCAAGAAGAAATATCACCTTTTAAAAATAAAGACTACTAAAGTATTTATTAATGTTCTACATAAGAAAACAATGGCTAACTTTGAAAAATAGCACATAAAAAACCCCACTTTTAAAGCATCAAAAAGAAATGTAGCACTATTAAGAGTACAGATCCCGCTGCTGCCTTCTGATATAGTTCTCAAGACCATGGAGTCATGCCGTTGCATAAGGAAATACAACAAAATGAAAACTGAGATCTTTGTCTCAGGACTGTCACTACCCTTCTGTGTGCAACAGCAGGCTGAATACTGGCTAAGCCATTTAAAGATTTAGATCAAAACTCCATAGTACTGCTATACAAGTTTCTTCAAAAATAGCAATATCAAACTGAAGAAGTTCAAAGATAAGGCTGTTATTATGTTTTATGAATAATAAAAATGTATAAATGATAAAAACATCACAGAAAAGGAATATATGTCCTTGTAAAACCAAGGCACACTGCCACAGGAGTGAATTACTCATATTTTTAACATAGCAACTCAAGCTTATATAGAAAACAACTACTTTAGAGATTCTAGTTTTTCTTTTTAATAAGCATTAAAGATCATAGGAGACAGTAAAGAGTTATGTAGTATGCTTTACACCCATGTGCCTGTGCCATGTGAAGTGCATTCACAATGAGCAGAAAGAAATTTAGAACAGTGTACACTCAGTCCCAGAAGCTGCTGCTCAAATTAATCCTGACCCAGCAAAAAAGCCAAGCACATGCTGAACTTCGAGTAAGTAAATAGCCCCAGCTAACTGCCTAATCACAGTGCCCCATGCTTTTTCAGGACAAATGATGTAGAGCCTGTCTCCAATGGAATCAACAAAAAAAACAACTTGGCATGGCAGGAGCAATCCATATTTCACTAGCCCTGTGCAAAATGACAAGATAAACTGATTACTTCTAACTTGCTGCTGCAGAAGCTACAGTCTGAATTTACAGTAAGACAGCCACTTTGGAATAAAGACAGAAAAGTTACCTCTTATTTACAACAAAGAAGGAGCCTCCATGCCAGGAGTTACTGCAGCTGGCTGACCGAGCTCATGCATTAAGCTTGTGCCACTGCAGCTTGCCTGTTCACTCATACTTTAAGGTGTCAGTAGCCTTGCTGCTCAGAAGTTCTTGAATTTTTGTTTCGTTTGTTTGGTTGTGGTTTTTTTTTAACCACACAGATTTGTAATGAACTGTAAAATAAAGGAAAAATAGGAAAAGAAAGAAAAGAAGGTTACCTGAAGGCCCTCTATGGCTAATCTGAGCATGCTTGGTGTGAGCTTGGAGGCCTGCTTGAAGGTGAAGTTGCTCCAGTCTATAATCAAAACAAATCCATTCACTTGAAGCTCAGGGTCTTCTATCATGGCTTCTAAAGAAAGAAGTATGGCGCGCAAAATATCCACCAGCGTGTACCTGTGAATGTTAAGGAGAGATTCGGTTAGGAAAAGAACAACGACCACAGACGTGGAGAGGTTCTGAGCATTCTTCCTTTGTACTGTGCGTCAAAAGTTTAAATCAAAGGAGTGCAAACGTATCCTCAGAAGCCACATGGGTGTGTAAAGCTGGGAAAGTCTCAAAAGCTCAGTTAGTTGAACTCACCCTCTTGAGCAGGATTATGTACACCTAGACCATCAGCCAGCCAGAACAAACTACAAGAATATTAACACATCAAAGCAAATTTGAAATTTTCTGTAGACTCCTAATCTGCTTTAATATCTATGCATTTTATTAAAAGTCTG
Source organism: Pampusana beccarii (assembly GCA_013399365.1). Taxonomy (NCBI): domain Eukaryota; kingdom Metazoa; phylum Chordata; class Aves; order Columbiformes; family Columbidae; genus Pampusana; species Pampusana beccarii. Next base: position 82,156 of record VWYH01008927.1, on the reverse strand, counting down.
TGCAAAACATATCTATGCAAATTGTACTTTTCTAAAACCATAATGATACCAAAACCTCAGTCTTAACACCAGAAACCTAGATACAAAGTTTCCTCCTATATTTTGCCAAAGTATTGAAATAACAGCTTCTACAAAATTATCAGAGAAAAAAGAGATTTCCACATGCTTCCCTTGTACCTCTCTCTGGGTAATGTTTTCTCTTACATCTACAAATTGTTTACAGAAGGCTGATTACTAAAGGATCTTGAAAGCAGAAAGTAACACACACTAAGGCTTTGAGGTGTTTCCGGTTAAGAGTAATAGCAACCTTTTAAGAGTTACTTAACTGCCTTCTGAGTACTGAGTACTTTGTATATACAAATTATGTAGTTTCAGGAGTAAGTTTGAAACATGGTATTCATCAGTCCTAGAATTTTCTATGTTAAATTTGGATTTAGAAAGATGCCACCTACAATATGTAAGTATGTGTTTTACACATATGCACATAATCTTTTCTTAGATTGAAGAAGACATAATTCCATATTGCCAAGCCTTGTTGAATATAACCTTTCTTTTTTTGAAGCGAAAGCACCTAATACAGCAGCTGAATAGCTTAAATATATACTGCAATGTCATCTTTAGACTGCCATATAATACAGCTATTAATCACCCTGCAGGTTAGCTTATTGCATTTAAATTTAAAAAAAAAAAAAAAAAGTGAAACATTTGAGTTACATGGGGGTTTTTAAAGATATACGAAAGTAGTAGTTTAAGTGTTTACGTTTTCCAGGCTAACTATGTTTTATATCTAAAAATCTTTTTTTAAAAGTAAGATAAATGGTTACAGAAACAGACGTCAATTTTCCAGTCCACACCACAGTTTCGGGTATGGCATTAGAATGTCAAACCAGAAAAATATCATATAAGAAAATATTCCAGGAACAAAAGACAGAGTTAAGTCTTTAGTGTTTGTACAGATATTTTTAAATAAGACCCTTTAAAAGTCTCCCATGATGGCATCAAACATAGTTCTCAAAATCCTGAGTCTTCACCATGCTGCATATGTAGCAAAAATCATGTGTGCCTATTTAGAAATTACATTAAATTATACTGAATTCTACTTGCTTTAATACAATGAGTACACTGTTCCGCTGTGTATATAACTACATTTTGGAAGTGTCTACAAAAGGGAATAACACAAATGAAATTAATCTGCTCTATCTCACTTCATGCATCTTTCTATCATTTTTTTTTAGCCAACTAAAACTCAATGAACTTCCCAAATATGCATTCCTAGAAAAGGGACTAGAAAAGGACTCTCTTAATGTCAGTCCAACACAAGTGAACAACAGAATGGGTCTTTTCCCCAGAAAATATTTGGGGAAGCATTGTTTTATATGATTCTTCCCTTCATTTTGGAGATCCTTATTTTGTTTTGAATTTGGTTTGGTTGACTGGGATAAAAGTTCTTTTATTCACTCCTCTCCTTTACACTTTTCTGAGATTTAACTTTTTTCTGAGGCTTTACTTTTCTGAGATCTGAGGTTTACAGGAAGTTTGGTACGCTTTCTCTTTTTTGTTCAGGTTTTTTCAACTGGGAGAGGAAACAGCAAGAAAAATTCTTGTCCATAATTTTCCTATGGAAATCCTCAAAATGCTAAAATTTGCTATTTCCTTTTGACAGAAAGAAAAAAAAAAAAGAAGACCATTGGAATTTCGTCCATGGGGGAAAAAGTACATGCCTTTAAATCTGTTTGAAGGAAAACGTTCAAAACCCGGATCCCTGTTAGTGTAATTTGATAATCAAAGAACTGTTAGGCCAGGACCATGTTTTTGCAGTAGGCACAGTGAAGCAAACCTGAGGCCTCTGGATAAGCAAACATACATCCCCAGGGCCACAGTGCGAGGAGTGACCTGAGGAAAGATTAAATCATTCATTGGCCCTTTCCCAAGCAAGTTTGCACGTGTATAATGGGACATGTGGGGAATGTCGGGCAGAGTGAAGACTATAGACAGTTTTACTGGCACTAAAAAGGTCTTAGTTTGCCCAGTGTATATGCAGACCAGTCTATGTATCCAGTGCAACACTGGTTCATGGGCAGTGGAAGGCACATAATCAACATGGGAACTAAAAATCCCCTGTATGAGATGCATTTTGCGCAACTGCCAGCACCAAGATTAAAACAGGTGCTTAGCCTGAGGCAAGGAGGTTTACAGAGCCATGTTCAGGGTCAGAGTTGGGCTCAGAGCATGGCCAACTGCCTTCAAACCCTAGTTACCGCCACAAGGTGGTGGAGGTCTCAGAAGTACTGATTTTTTAATCACTTCATGAAATTAGATGGAGATACACCCTGTAAGAGGCCTTCCCATGGGAAACGTTGCACTGGGAAGGAAATTACATCAGGTGTGACACTGGGAGAGCAGCTAATGCTTCAGTGTGAAAATCATCTATCAGACCTTATGCAAGAAACAGACATTAGAAATACTCAAACCCCAAAATTAGCCTCAAACTCACTTGATATTTATGCTGCCCCATTCAGAGGATCCTGTTCTCCAGGAGAAGAGCTCCAAGAAGCAGAAAGCTGCTGCAAGCACCCTACATCCAGTCCAAGAAGATGGGTCCCAAGTTGCTGATGCAGACCTCTAATGTCCTCTCTAGGGAGGACATCACATTCCCTGGATTAACAGCTCCCTATTGGCACAAGACTGCTAGAAATCTGGTGCATTACACACAAAAACTATTTGTTTATGAGGCAAATCAAGTCTCTAAGACTTGCCATAAAATGCTTTTATATATACCTGATACATATATAGATGTGTACATGTAAACACAAATATACCTAATTATGTTCTGAATTCATTCAAGTCAACAGGAAAACTGTCAGGCATCAATGAGAACAGGATTTCAGCTACCACAAAGAGTAACCAATGGTCTATGGCATATTCAACATCACTGTAACTCACACTGCAGCTTTGCTTAGTGTGAGTCCACAACAACAATGATTATATTCTGTTTACTCACTGAAAAAAACACAAGGTTGTCCTCTCTGTGAAAACAAGTCCTGACGAACACAGCTCTAGATAAAAGCAAGGAAAAACACCTTCTGTCAGAGGAAGGTAACTGAAGTCCTCTTTAAGCTTAAAAACTATATCAGGAGTCTATAGGGACATGTCACTAACAATCAAGCTTACCCCCTCAAACACCCTTTGGGGCAATTAGTTGAAGAGCTATTCTTCATTTTGTAATGGACCTCTTCTCTTGGTTTTGATACCTTACTTAAGTAGAGAACAGAAAAACAGGCAAGCAAGACATCCATTAGTGGATATTTAAAGCATCTTTTCCTCTGGAGACGTGCAGAGGCAAGCCAGAAATGTAAATCTGGTGTGATAGATTAAATCTTAGGTGCTGTGAACAGCAAGCTGAGTACTGAAAGTATCAGCTGAACAGCCCAAGCAAACGAAACATGATTAAAGAAACTATACTGAAGCTTTCACACAGCACAGAGTTATTTGCATAAAGATTCGTCTTCAGTTCACTCCAGCTCCACATTGTCCAACATTTCACCTCACTGCTACTACTGTTCACGTCAGCATCAGGATGCACAGGCTCTGCCATAACACATGCTTCATCCTTGGCTGGACTTTAGGGAAATGAAAATGATATGTAAAAACAAGGGAAAAATTACTCCGAATTGTGTTGCTGAAATTCTTATTCTATGCTGAAATTACTTTCCATATAGACATAGAAATACAACCAAGCAAAAGTGAGAAAAAACAGATAAGCTAGTGAGGGTGAAATAAATTTGATCCAAGATGGCTTTGACTGCTTTTCTACTTTAAAGAGGAAAAAAATTTCAACACATTAGCCTTTGATTTTAAGAGATCATGGTGTTCAGCCTGAGGGGAAGATGGTATTGTTTTATTCTTACCACTCTGTGCTAAGTAACATCATGTTAGGGGACAACAAGCTGCCCATTTTGTCCTGGCCCCAGTTTTACAATGACTGCTCCAGTGCTGTCAGGTATGTAGGGTACACCAGGCCCAATTTGCTGCAGTAGCTATAGTAACCTGGAGTTAGGTTGTGCAAAAATAAATCCTTACTTATTTATGGCTAAATTCAGTTGCATTCACTTGTTTAAACAGACTTTTACAGGACATAGTGTAGCTAGCAAGGTATTACTAATTGCTGGGATAATCAAGAACTCTCAGTTAATTTAAATGTATTTAATGCCCTCTATTTATAGGACCATGCTTAATTCAATGGAGAGCTTAGGCAACTTTTTTAGCTCAGTTGTTAATGTGAATAATAAATTCTGGAAATATGTTATCACATATATATAATGCACTCTTAATGTTCCTCTTCTATGTGACTCCCAGCTTGAGTTCAAATGAGGTGGGGACTGGTGTGTAGACACACTCTGCTACCTCTTGAAATTCTTCATTCAGGTTGACTTTAAAGCAATGAGCCTGGGAAGGCTTGACAAGTTAATAGCCACACTGACAATTATTCTTTCAAATGCTTTGGGATAGCTACCATTTCTACGACAACAGCAACAGAGCTTTCTGGGGTAATGCCTCAATGAGGTCTTGACTTGTCAAGAACAGAACAGCTCAAACAATTAACTGAGTATCCCAGTCTCTTGTAATTTAACCATGGCAGCAATTCCCCCTTTACGGAAAAGTTATTTGAGAATTTTCCATGCGACATGAGCAGATTCAAAGTATTTCCAAGAATTTCTGGTAAAAACAGTCTGGCAGACACTGTTATCTTGGTAATACTTCACCATGATCTTTCACCTTTACCTCTTGCTTATGTGGTCTATGCATCCTCTTCACCCCCAGAGGCCACTGTGATTTCCACCAGGCCAACAGAAAGAGACAGGAAGAATGCAGGGTACAGATGTCTCAAGTCAAATCCAGCTATGTCAGCTGTTTCCCATATTTTGCGGTCTTGACAATAGGTGGCATCCACCGTATCATTTGTTTAACCAGATTCTGGTTCCAGTCAATTCACATTTGCACCAAATAACAAATAATCTGATTTGGCAGAGTTGCCCTACTATCTCTATTACTGTTTGTCATCTCCCCCTCGATATCAAGAAATTTCAAGTTATTCTGAGACTTAAAACTGAGTGGCATAAGTCTGCCTCTCAGGATGCGAACTGTTAACTAGAAGAGATAAATTATAAGTCTCTTGCTTAAATTTAAGCTACATGTCTCCTGAAGGTCCCAAACATGTAAGGAATGCACGATCTGTATTTTAAGCCAATCAGTCTTCGGACAAGTAAAGGTTTCTGTCAAATGAGCTCTTGTGCCACTGTGGTTTAAAAGAGAAAACTGGTCAAATCTCTGAGCCATCATCTCGTTTCTAACCTACTGCTTTGGCTTGGTATTTTTTGAATTTCAGTGAAACAAGAGCCTTAAAGATACACAAAGTAGTACCTAGAAATGATGCCTCAGATCTCCTTCGTTTGTCAGACTGGGTACAGATTTGACTGCTGAAAAGATTGAGATCGAAACTTCTCTTACAGGTATTCTGCTTGAACAGTGGTAGCATGCCCTGGGGGCCCTTATTCTAAAAACAAAAAGCACCACCAGTGCTACAAAAATGATAGAGAAATAGAAACTGCTTCAAATATTTTACCAGACTAGCTTTTAGATTCAGATTTAATACTGTTTGTTACTCCTTATGTTAGTGTGGTGTCTAACAGTCACAGCCACAGATGAAGATTCAACTGATCTAAATTTTACATTAATATTGATCAGAAAGATCCCTAGCCAAAACACTCACAGTCTAAATGCAAGCACTAACAGACAGATATGGATACATGGGGGAAAGCTAAGAAACAATAAGACAGCATCTGTCAGCAGGAGAAACTGAAGAAAAAATGACAGTGCTTGCACTAGTTAATAATTATTATTTGAAAGATACTACTTTGAAACAAAAACTGACTCTATTAACCAAGTATTATGTTATTGTTAATATGTTATTATTGTTAGCATTGCTATTTATTTTGTCACACTGTCTCCATCAGAGCTTGAAAAATACCCTGCCAACTCACCTGTGTTTAATAGTGAGCTGAGGAGCAGACCAGCCTCCTAATAGCTACAGAATTTAAATTTTCATGTAATGGGAGGAAAGGTTTCTAGCACTTCTGCACATGAAAGCATAGTTTTGGAAGCAAACCAGTAGATTCCATCTTTGCCCTGCTGTAAATCATCTAATGCAGCAGCAAAGTTAACAGTAAGGAGCGCAGAGGATTTCCATATTCACTGAGGATGGTGTGAGCTGACTGGGTCACTGTGACACAGAGAGGAACTAGGCACTACTGCAATTTTCTACTGAGCTTTTCTAACGCACTTTCTAGGAAAATAATTGCAGAGAAAGATTTCAAATAAGTATCATCAAAATAGACTGATTTTCCTAGGGAATTTGTGTACAGGCACCATGAAGCATGTAGAAGAACATGCATGACAACAGATCACTTGCTGCTGAGACCTGAAGTTTATTCTGCCGTTAACTGAAAAAAAATCTTCACCACATTAAGAAAAGGGAGTCTTCAAATGCACATACACACCTACAAGCTAAATGTAGTTATGAATCAACAATCTAGAAGCTAATAGGGAGGGCTGATGCTTCCTCGAGTGCTCTGCAGCCTCCTGGCAGGAATGCCACCTGTCTTCACTTTCCCCACACCAGAGACAGGATGGAGAGTTTGGCAGGGTCCCATTGAAAAGCTGCTGGGCCACTCAATACATTATCCTTCACCTTTCCTCTCTTGTTTGTTTGTTTTAAATACATGTCTGATTTAGTTGTTTGGATGGCAGGACATTTGGTACAGTTTTCAGGCCCTGCTTAAATTTAGTGATTTAACATCTAGTACACAGGATTGTTTTACCAATGGAATTTTCTGCCTCTCACCCTTTTCTTCCTAATTGGAACTATGTAAATCATAGGCTGCCAATGCTGTATAAATCATCTACAGTATGTCTGCTATTCATTTAAATAACAAAGTGGAACCTTTTATTTCTAATTGTTACATGTTAGCTGTAATAAGCCATACACGCATGATAAATTTGGAGATGTGCTGTGCTCTATTAACTTAGTTTTTGAAGCATATAAAGAGGTCCTAACAAGACACACTTCAAAAAGTAATCCTCCCAGGGTTGCTGTAAGAGGAGCACAGGTTTACATACTGTAAGAAAGATCTCAAGTCATTTAAGGCATAAGCTTGAGACACATTGCGTAGCAGCTCTAGTATACTGTTCCAGAGACAATGCTCTGCAGGTTCAGCTGCTGAACATCAGATAATGGCGGACACTAAATTAATTAGAAAAGAGAGTGACCTAGCTCCATTCCCAGATCTGTCACTGACTTGTCATGTGCCTTGGAGCAAGCCACTCCCCACAGCTCTCTCCCCTTTGTCTGAGTGGTCTCTCTGAAAACAAATCCCTCGCTCTGGAGGACAGTCATATCATGGGTGAGCAGTGCTGAAGACCAATAGGGGCCCAGCTGCAAACATGGCCATTGGGTAATCCTGTGTACCCAGTCACTTCCCTATTATATCAGAAATAATAATTTTACCAATAGCACTTCAAGAAAAATATCATAATAAATTTACTGTTGTGTCAGCTGATCTCATGTAGTTTAAATATCAGCACATCCAAAATTAAGAAGAAAATAAACCTAACTTTCTTGCATGCCAATTATTTCTTTAATGATAATTTACCTCTGATTTTGAATTCTTGGTGATTTTTTTTTACTAGGAACTAATGATCTGAAAAGTGTCACCTAAAGCTTTGGGGTTTTTTCCATTAATGAGAAATGACAGCATTTCATGCTATCTTTAACAAGGTAACTTCTTCATGGTAGATGTATGACTTAATAAAAGGCATAACCATCCATTTATTTGCTAATTCCTTGTTTGGAGATTTTTAAGAATCCGTGGAGCTGTTTTTAAAAATAAAAAGTTGACTTGGTTGTTATATGGAAAATAAGGAAGGTCCTTATGTGGGAGAGGAAGCCCACTCAGTCCCTAGCCTCATCACCACTGCTTCCTCACTCAGCTTCTTCGGTTTCATCTGCCAGAAAACCAAGGCAGGGAAAGGAACCTGGCCCCAGTTGTTAGCTTGGTCATGTACAGTTCTGACTTGTGCCACACAGCTTTCTCCCAGTCCCCACGTATGATTCACGGGTTAGCGAGGGCCATGAAACTCTCCCCATAGGCGGTGTGGATGTGGCCACCCTGTCTGGAGAAGGGGAAAGCCATGGTGGACCAGTGATGCTTTGGGCAGAGACCCATCCCTTGTCATAACACCAACTGCTGCAGGGAGCTGTAGGATCACTCCCTGCAATGGCTATCGACACAGCCTGCAAGACGACAGCTACACAAGCACTTAAAGGGTAGGCTTAAGTACGTCAGTCCCCAAGATTCTGTCCTTTATATCCACATTGCTAGCTGTTCATGATCTCCTCATGTTTCAAAATAGCTGAGCTTGGGACATCTGCACTAAGCACTCAGTGCTGCCTTTGCCCAGCCTTTGTTGACTGCACAAAAGACAGTTTGGGTTTATGTGAAGTCAACTAGCAAGACTGTATTTTTTCTCACTAAGAAGAGCTCTGGATACTAAACCTGCTCTCAGGTTGGGAGCCTAGGGAAACGATGCAGTGTTCACAGGAATAGCCTTTAGACTTCACTCTGAATGGATTCATGCATTTACATATGCTGAAAATCAGGCAATTTTTGTGGATGTAATTTTAGACTGCAGGAGAAATTGGGCAGGACACCCAGTGTGCTATTTAGAATAACAAAATAGTGTCACATAATAATATCAAGTTGATTGCTAAAAGAAAGGGCCTTGATGTGAGACAGCTCTTGGGTCAGTCTGCTAACTCATCTTCAGGCTACAGTAGTCCCCAAAAGAATCAGAAATTGTTCTGGGGACTGCATTAGCCTCCTTGAATTTGCTACCAAAGCTTTATGTGCTTGGACCCTATTATGCAGGGAATTCACACTTAGAGCAGTGTCAGAGGGGAAAAGAAGAGATTACTGTGAGTGGGGAAGAGGTTACTGTAACTTCCACCCTGGCATTTCCAGGTGGCTCAGGAAGAGCTGTCTTCAGAACAGAGAAAGAATTCGGGGCCTCAGCTTCCTGCACAGGCAAACTTCTCAGCTCAAAAGCCATGATGGATACTCCTGTTTTACACACAGCATCTCCCACTTTCTCCTGTGCACCTGAGCAACTCCATGCGTGCTGAAGCAGAAAGACCAACACAGGGATCATAACCAGGCTTTGTCAGAGGAGTAAGCACATCATCTACTGTGCCAGCTCACTTTGGCCAAGGGGCAGCAAAAGGCTGTAAACCTCATATCAGCCAGCTGAGAAGAGCACCCAAGCAGTTCTTACTTTCCTCACGAAATTCAGAGCCTAAAGGATAAGAAGCTTTAAAAGGCCCTAAGCCACAAAATACATTTCTTCTTTCTCCCTCTCCCTTCCAGGCTGCTGTCCAGCCTCTTGTGGGCAGAGGCGGGTGTGTTCGTGCTGCCCACCCACCCTCTCTCTGCTCTGGCATAGCTTTTCCCGCACATTGCCCGAGAAAATAAGGGGTTAAGGCAGTGGGTGGCTCTGCATTTACCTGCTCTGGTCCCAGTTGGCAGCAAAAAGGACGAGGATCTTCCTGCCGTAGTGGTCCAGGTTGGCCAGCCCGCCGGGGAAGCCATCCTTCAGCGCCTGCTTGATACCCGGGTCTGTGGCCTTGAAGCTCTTGAACATGTCCAGGTTCTGCTGGCGGTATTCAAAGTACTGGGCCAGGAGGCGAAACGCCTCGAAGTGCTGAAACTTCCTGGCCCGCAGGAACCGCAGGATGAAGGCATCGTCGGTGCGGAGGAAGCCGATGTCCGGCCGGGTGATCACCATGTCCCGCACCTCCTGGATGTCCTGGTGTATGGTGTCGGGGTTCTCGTTCAGCTCCAGCCGGGCTTTTTCCAGAGTCTCCGGGGAGAGACCTGCCTGCAAATGAGTCATGGCGCTGCCCTCCTCCTCCACCCCGCTTCTGCTGTCTGCGCTCCTCAGCCTCCCGGGCGCTTGCCCCCCGGAGGCGGGGTGCCCCGGCACGGCCGGCCGCCGCTCCCCCGCCCCGCCGGGCCTCGCCCCGTCGCTCCCCGGCCCCGCCGCCGCTGCCAGTCCGGCCGTCGAGAAGGGAGCGGCTGCCAGGCAGCCGGGTCCCGGGGGGGGGCTGGCACCGAGACGGCCCCCGGGCTGCTGGCGGAGGCGCGTTATCTCTCTGACATAGCGCCCTCCCCGCCGCGGGGTCCGACGCGCCGCATCATCCCCGCAGCCGGTCCGTGGAGGCGCCGAAACCTGCCGGGACGGGGGTGCGGACTGCCGGCTACCGCTCGCCGCCCGCCCCCGCCGGTGCCGGTGCCGGTGCGGATCTCAGGCAGGGCTGCAGCAAGGGGCCCGGCCGCTAGGCAGGGCGAGCCGCGCCCGGGGGCGCTCCCCCGGCCCGGGGCTGGCAGGGGGGCTGCCCTCCCCAGAGCAGCACCATTTACGTAAGATGAGCGCTCGCCCCGCTTCGAAAGCGTCTCCCTGGATTTCAGAGAGGGGGAAAAAAAAAAA
>VWYH01008927.1:23050-71551 GCA_013399365.1 Pampusana beccarii | reverse complement strand
AAAAAAAAAAAAAAAAAAGCCGCACTACAACAAAATAAATAAATAAAGCGAGGAGAAGGGAAGCCGATCCGCAGGTACTTCGTCGGTACCAAAGAGCCTCCCGCTCACCGGCGCCGAGCCGAGCCCGGAAAGACAAACGGAGCCTCGGCCTTGAGGATGCTCGTCCCCCTCCTGCGCCCTCCTCCGCTCCACGCCCCGGCTCCCAGATGGCACCAGCCGGCGCGGGGCTGCCTGCTGCACGGCCCCGCCTTGCACACTCGCACACGCACACGCACCCGCCCAGGCGCGCACCCGCGCAACGGCACCTGCCCTCCGCCGCGGAGCCGCANCTGCGGCCGCACCGCGGGTCTCCGCGGCGGGGGTGGGGGCCGTTGCGCAGAAGCGCTCCGCGGCGGGTTGCGCCGGAGGTTGCGCGGATCAAGATGGTGGTTGCCCTGCGGGGAGGGCGTGGGGCAGAGCGGGGCAGCGGCGCAGGGGGTACGGGGACCCTCGGTCTGCGAAGCCGCACGAAAGCCCCCGCGGAGCGTCCTGGCGGGAGTCAGGCCAAGGGTCCGTGTAAATCTCTGGGTCGTGCCAGTGGTGAGACGTTGTTCATCAAGCGTTGTCTTCAGTTGCAATCCTCTCTTCTGACTGAATTTCTAAACGTGAACCACTGTGAGCTTAAAAACCTGGGAATAAAATAAAGCAACCCTCTTTTTTTTTGCCTCGTATCAGAGGCAGCGTGTCTTAAGTTGCACTATATTGCAAAGGGCAAAAATATCCTGCTTCTGTATATTGAATATTTCAGTGAGAAAAGATGCCATTTTTCACGCAGAAAGTTTGATTCTGCAGTCTGCTTTCAGGAAAAGTTCTCACTGAAGAACATTTGACCTTTATCTGAGGGACTGGACCTTTCTGATGCAAATACGCCTGAAAATCGAGCTTACACAAAAGATGTGGCAAACACTGGAAAGCCCGTAATATGTACCTTCTCCTCCTTCCTATAGGAAGTGCAGCTCTTTAATTCTTTAATACTGCATTGGGCTTCTTTCCCACGATGACATAGCCAGAGCACACAGCCTGAATTATTGAAAAGGCACAGAGATCACTGAGCTGTATGGAGAATACGTGTGGGGAACACACCAGTGGAAAGTATAGTATGTGTTCCAAGGCAAATAAAGATACTCATAAAAACATTTAAATGATACCCTGCATTTTCTGTGGACCATCATCAGATTAAACAGATGACCTCAACAGCAGGTGGGAGCCCTCAGCAATGAGCATGTTTCGAGCACGAGTCTATGCAGCAAGCAGTTAGTTAGGTGGCAATCTTTCTTTGGGTACTAAAGGGAGCTTTTTGTTTTTACAGGGTTTTATAGGGTATTTCAGTTCTTCACCAGATCCCTTCTTTGTGCCAAGTAAGGGTCAAGTTTTACCTGCTTCTTCGTAGCTGCCCGATCTCAAAATATCTGCAGTATGGAAGGGCAGACAGAAACACCAGTCCTTGCTGAGCTGGGTACCAGACTGCCAGTAGCATAGTTTAAGGCAGAAACTGTTGGAAGGACCAGTCTGATATTGCTCTGTCATTGTGGCCGAGCTTTATTCCATCTGAGTTTCACTCTGTACATTGAGGTGCCTCACAACAGAGAAAGATATGTAGCCTGCCAAAGGACTGAGTCACTCTCTAAAAATGCTTATTTCTCTTTGTCTGATAAAATGCCTTTAAATTAGCCCCCTTACATCGATGTGATTCATCTGGGTCGGTAACTTCTTTTTTGTAGAGCAGTTACTGCTCCAGAAATAGTTTTTGCCTTTCCCCCCCCTATTTTCTATTACTCTTAAATCTTCATTTTCCTTCGCTGTGGCTATCTTCCTCTGTATTACTTACATATTCCTCAGCAGAGATCCTTTGAGAATAGCTGTTTCCATCACCCCTAAGGAATCAACAACCAGACTTTTCCTGCCATCGTTTTCCATTTCTCATGCTACTGCTCTACCTTTTCCACTGGAACTAAGCTAACAAAAGAGTAGATCATGTGACAAGTGCCTTAAATTCACTCAGTGGAAAGCAAGCTCCAGGCATTCAGTGTCTTGCAAAATCAAATCCATAATACATCCTGTCTGAGACCTCCAGTAACACATTCCTTAATTTGTTTAGTTTTTCTTCTGCAAATGGAAACATATGCATATATTAGATTTTCTCACGTATTCCAGTGCATAGATGCACTGAACAGATAAAAGAGGTGAGCTGGCCAAAATTAAAATATTAACAATGTCGAAACTACAGGAAAGGTTAATTCTAAAGATTTTTTTTTTAAATGGGCTTTTATCTGAAAATTTTCTGTATTGTTCCATTTTTTGGTTTTCCCCATTTTTGACCATATTTAAGCCATTCATCTTCTTACCCTTTTAAGAACAAAAAAAACCCACAGAAAAACACAAGGAAAAATGTGGAGGAAGAGGATAAAAAAAATCTGGAAGCCAAATATATTAGTTTCATCAAAACCAATCCAATTTCTGTACACTTCCTTTTCAAAGCAAGGTTCAATCCCCATAAAAATGGATTCAATAGTTTAACAATTTCTAACTGGTACTTTGCCACATTACAATGAAATCCACAGAATATTAACAGCATTTCAAAAAAATGTTTTTGCAATGAGTTGTTGAAACATAGATCAAAATGCCCTCATCATGAAGAAGGTGGTTCACACGATACTTTCCTAGACTGAGTAGATGTAGAAGGTGGGCACTACGAGAAGCACATGCAGCCATGCAGCCTCAAGGTAGAGTACGTCAAAGAACAAGATTTTGGCCATGTTTTACCCAAGTTACAGATGAGGCTTATTATGACAATAACATTTTTTCAATATTATGAGATCCCACATGTAAACACATGAAAGATTTGGTTTAAATATAAATAACTTCGTAGGAGCAATAAGAAATGTTTCTGTCATCTATAAGCAGATTTATCAAACCATTTAAATAGTATAATGAAGAAATATGTGTTTTCCAATATGTCATCCTAAGTCATGAGGGGAAAAATGGAGCCACTGATGCAGTTAGATCCAACATACTGATGGCACAGTGTAATTTATTTATTGTGCACATGCACTTTTCCCTCTATAAAACAGTAGGGGTGCCTGACTAAATCCATTATGTAAATCTCAACATCTTTTCACTTGCACTTACGAACTATTATTTTTTTCTTTGATGCTTTTATAGTCACTTTTGCCTGAACTTCATACAATTAAAATCCGAACAACCTGCAGTCCCACAAGCAATACAATTAGGCACCTGATTTGAAATAAAAAGAAAACAAATAAGAGACAGAGGTATTTGTGTAGGTGTTTGATATCAGAGATGCTAATTCACATTCAGAAATAAATTGTTTAAAATCAGCAATAGACCAGGGCGTTCAGGAACAAAACACAGGAATAAAACTAAACAAACTAAATCACAGAATCACAGAATGTTAGGGATGCAAAGGGACCTCAAAAGATCATCTAGTTCAATCCCCCTGCTGGAGCAGGAACCTAGATGAGGTTACACAGGAAGGCATCCAGGCGGGTTTTGAATGTCTCCAGAGAAGGAGACTCCACAACCTCCCTGGGCAGCCTGTTCCAGTGTTCTGNAGATGCTCCACTCCCTTAATCATCTTTGTATCTCTGCGCTGGCCTCTCTCCAGCAGTTCCCTGTCCTTCTTGAACTGAGGGGCCCAGAACTGGACACAATATTCCAGATGTGGTCTCACCAGAGGGTGAGGAGAACCTCTCTCGACCTATTAACCACAGTCCTTCTAATACACCCAGGGATGCCACTGGCCTTCCTGGCCACAAGGGCAGAGTGCTGGCTCATGGTCATCCTGCTGTCTACCAGGATCCCCATCTAAATACTAGATGGTGGATAAGGAAATAACTGTATTAAGACCAATGTCGGTACCTCACTTTCTGGGGAGTGGTTAAAGACTCTAGATGGCTCTTGCTGTTGTCTTTGACTTCATTTACATTGTCCTCAGCATCCTGTTCTGGGTATTCCTTCAGGCCATGTGCATATAGGATCACATTTCCAAGCAAGTTTGTCTTTCTTAGCTAAATAGAGGATAAATATGTTTAAAAGAACACATATCCAGGAATATATGCACTCATCCATTCCTCTTCAGCAGTGTTTATGTAGGTGCTTATAATTAAGCACGTTCTTGAAGATTTTGAAAAGGGTTAAATATATCTTTCTCAAAAGCACTTAAATGACACCTAAATCAAAAGCAGCTGAATTCAAAGTCTAGGTCCCACTTTCAGAATCAATTTAGAAACCTCATTCAAACATTTTAAGAGTATAAGCACAATTATAGGTGGTCAGATCAAGCTTCATAGTGTGCCTCTACAGTGGCTTAATGTGGATGCCTAAGGAACAGTATCAGTTAGTGTTAGGCTCCTGGACTCATGAAAGATTTTCTTCAACGTGAGTTAATCTTTGAAGTCATTCGTTGACCACAACAGCTGAGACTTAGCAACTGATCTCATGCATGATCTTGTCTCACTGCAAGGGGCTGGTAAAACTTCTCAGTTTAAACCTCAGTGGAAGCCACATGAGTTTGAGGATTCACCTCAGATGTTGTTCTATAACTAGGTGAGTTATGGGAATACAGTCATGTGTCTGAGCATGATGGTGATCTTTATTTAAGCATATTTGTAGAAAACCTCAGGATGCTTGACCTAGAAAGTCCCGTTATAACTGAAACAAGGGAACTTCTAGAATTGAGCTCTGTTGGAAATGTGTCTGCAACTTCAGATGCCGACCAGCTGAAAAATTGGCTTCTGAAAGAAAACTAGTCATCTGTCTTTTATTTATCATCATAGATCTCTAACAACATAAGGATAAATAGCCTTACAGCAGACAAGGGAGAGCATCAGACCCTAATCAAAGAATTATTTCAGTATGACAAGCCTACTCACAGAATTATAAAAAATAAAACTGTAAGGGATTTTATGAGATTGCCTAGTTTATCTATCTCCCCTCCTGACAGATGTTTGTCTGAGAGGTATTTTAGAACCTCCAGCAGCAGATACTCCATAGCTTCTCTAGACAGTCTGTCCCAGAGCTTCAGTGTCTATGCATTACATTTTTCCCAATGTCTGGCCTATCTATCACTTGCTGCAATTTAACCCATTGTTTTTTATCTTATCTACTATAGACTGACAGAATAACTTATTTCTTTTATTGGAGACTGGTATAAAGTCTCAGGTAAAATCTCTCTTCTTTTTCTGGCTGCACAACCTCTATTCTTTCAATCTCTGGCATTTAAATCACTTCAGGTGTACCATATGAAGGGATGGGTGTGCACGGGACATTAGCATCATGGGGATGGTATTTTGATGGGCTTTCCTCTTCTATGTACAAGAGGTCTTTATATGCCATTTTTACTGTTGGAATAGACAGTCTTCCAGCAGTGAAAGTCTAGGTTCAAATAATTAACCAATTATTTGGAAAAATCAGCATCTCACAAACAGATTATACACAAAATTAAAAGTTTCACTTTGCATTATCTTAACAGCTGTACTAATTTGGAAAAAAAGACAGACACAAAATTAAACTTAGGCAACTGCAGGGCTCCATCAAGCAAGTTCAAACATTAATTTACTGTAAGTAAAAAGGTATCTAGAAATGTAATGAATGTCATTGTTATATTAATACTGCATTAACTGGGAGCAAAGCAGTCAGACATATTTCACTGCTATAAAAATTTGCATATCAGAGATATATAGGAAATAAAAGATAATGAATTCATAACTGAGCCAATAGTTTCAGTAAGCTTAGTCAAATGATGAGTTAGGACATTAAACAGTCCAAAATTTCAGTACAGAATTCATGCAGAATGCTGAAGAATGCTAAGTTTGGAATGAATGCTCATTTTATTAAAAATGGATGAATGCAGTCATGGAACAAAATTATTCATTAAATCATTTTTAATGCAAGTATGAGAACGACATGTAAGTCTGAAAAGCTCCCAGTGACAATCTGTGCCTTGGCTTTCTTCAAGTCAATATCGAAACTTGCATATCTAAGTAGAAGATGATAAGTTTTGTCCTTGAACACATACCAGCACATGCAGCAGATGGATTAAAGCCACATGTGGATGTAATGTAGAATGACGAATCTCAGCTGTTTTATAGTACCAGCATTACTGATGCCAGAATAACTGCTAAGTTCACGGCATTGGAAACCTAGTATTTTTTGGTCTGTCTGCACAAAGTAAAGTTGCTTGTGACTTTGGCAAGCCCCATTCAGTTTACAGCTCGGGAAGTTGAGCACCGTACAAGCTAATATCAGCTCTTCAAATCCCCATGGGAAAGATGGTGTAGAGTGGGTTCACTGCTGTGAAGGTTCTTCTGAAACTCCTTTGCCAAATCTGGGGACATGTTTTCATCTTTTTAATAGTGATTTTTGGGAATGTCAATATCTCCAGCTTTAAAATCTCGGCTTTTAGAATATGTTGCAGCTTTCATCTGACTGTAGTGCTTTGTTTCATAAAGAATGCTCTTCTGCTGCTGAAAATCCAGCCTTTGCAAAGTTTTCTGTAGCTTATTACTCTCCCTGATTTTTATCATTTTGAATGACTGAGTTTGCAAATTTGGTTTGATTCTGTTAGTCACTTTGAAATATCAAAAATTGCCTGAAAGCAAAGCGATTGAATAAAGCTGAAGTCAGACTGTTCTCCTAAGGCAGCACTTTCAGCTTGTTCAGCATAATGTACAAATACTTGTGTGGCAAGAGAATGTAACTAACATGGCCTATGTTAGGTGGTACAATTTCATTCGGATTTTCCAGTTTTCTTGTTTCCTTGAAAACTTGGCACATATATTTTGTGAATTTTTTATTATTTGTTTTTTGGCAATATCATGAAGCATGAAGGACATTTGTGCCTCTTAAGTTTGTCTCTAGCCTTTTTTTTGAATAAAAGAATTCAGGCGGTCTGAGAGCTTCAGCTATTTACTAAGTCAAAACCAGACTACACTCAAAAGCTATGGAGTAGCAAAATTGCCTTATGCTGTAACTTGTTTCAAAATAAATCGAGCCATAGAAAGTCATTAAACCAGAATGGGCAGAAAGGTTGCCTTATTTTCTAAACTTGCAGACATGGAGAGCTGTTTGTCATGGTGTTTTACAGACAGCAAGGGCAGCACGCAACAGAAATTCAGTTTGCTTTGAAAGCAATGATGGAAACAGCTCAACAGTAACAAATGTTGACACATTGGCTTTTGGAAATGAAGTTAATTCTACCACTGCTGCAGGTGATTTGATTTTAGCCCCCTAAAAATGCTAAGCTTAAACTTCATTCAGTCACTTAGGATTCGATTCAGTTGCCAAAGCACCTGCGTTTAGAGACTCTTGAGATGCCTTCAGTAACTGCACCCAGTCTTCAGCTGCTGCTCTGGAAGGTGTGGATCACCCATAGCTCTTGTGTTCCACCTGCCCATCTATGCAGATGCCATCAGTATCTCAGGGGATCTCACATGGTGCTGGACACCTGCCCTTCTGAAAAACAAATTAAGCCTTATTAAATAGCAACAGTGTAGGATTATATGTTTACTTTCAGTCCAGGTTAAACATTTAGCTGTCTTTTGTCTGTTACACTGTTTGTGGAGCTATAATGTGGTCTGAGGTAAAAAGGATGCCTGCACTTGATCTGTTAATTAGAGAGGCCAGCAACTGCTTTTAGTTTGACTAAGTCTTAGGTCCCTTCATCACTGAGAAATTCTAAGAAGGAAAAGTGCAAAATAAGATGGCTGTTGAATACTTCTAATAAACTTTACTGAGATCTTTCCAGGCATTTTTTGATTCACACTCAATGCTAAACAACACCAAAAAAATCATAGGTTGTGTGTCTAATGTTCTTCCTCTGCAACAACATTGCACAGAAGAGGGGACCAAAGAGGCAAGGCATGCACTGAGGTATACAGAAATGCTTTCAGCAGCAAAGGAGACCCTGTTTGTTGAATGTAGCCAATTCAAGAAGAAACCCCAGCATCTGCTGCAGTTGTTCTTGGTGACTCAGAGCCCACTGGGCAGAAGACATGAGCTCTCGAACACCTGAGTATCAGAGGACTGAGCATACTCTGCACTGAAGAGAAGAAATTGTGAATTCATTTCCCTGTCATCAAGTTGAAAGTGTAGGAAAAAAAAATGAATCAAGAGGCAACACCCTAGTATGGCCAGGGAACAGCAGGGTTTGCTCTCACCAAACCTTTTTACAGTTACAATAGTGGAGGATGTGAGCGCTTCATGGTGACTCCTCACACTGGGGAGGCACTTCACCAACTTCTCTTTCAGTCTCACCAAGTTTACCAACAGAGCCTAAAAAGAACCTGGATACTTACCCAGTAGGCTCTATTGGTCCTGTAAATAAAAATAAAATATAATCTGTGTTTGACCAGACTCTCATGTAGCCAAAAAGTGCCCCCACGCTAATTTACACCTCTGTAAGTTACTCTGAACACAGGCATTCTCTTCTGACCTTTACCTCTCAGTTCATTTCAGTGAATTATCTTACTGAGCTGATAGCACCAAACCTGGAATAAATTTATGTGGTTTTACACATCAGTTCAAGGAAAATGTCATGCAGACATGAAGTCTTGATCCACAAAGTCAGGAAGAGTTTTTGTGCTGCCCTTGGGAAGTAAGGGAATTCACTTAATTCTCAAACTTCTGTAAGTAAGAATACTTTTTGCAACACAGGAGGTCAGCTTATACTAACACAGCAGTCCGTCTGGCCTTGAAAATATATGGATCTATAAAGCACAATGTTCATGAAAAGGTTAACTGCCTTGCTGTTAATAGTGAAATAAAAAGAATTCATGATATACCACTGCTGACTAAGAAACCTACTGCCAAGGAATGGGTGAAATTCAGAGAAAGGCAGAACTTGAATCATCAGATGAAATAACTGTGCTCCCAAAGTCTGAAAATTTTGTCAGAAGTTCACAGAAAATGTAGCTGAATATATAAAAAATGCTACCAATGAAGCAGCAGGCGTACTTCCACAGGTTCTCTGCCTTTCAAGAGAAACTCTCTTAAAATTAGCATTGTATCTTGTAAAAAGGCACTCTGCTTATTGGACAAAAGGTTTTTGATATTCTAGCACCACAGAAGCATTGAGTGAATCTTTGAACATCTCAGATCAGGATACCATCAGGACCACGTTAAATGAGTCCAGGATATGTCTGAGCCTGTTGTAAGAGAACTTTGCAGATTTTGTTCTGAGTTCTGAAAGCACATTTGGCATTAGTGGTTACTCTGACTTTCATCATATGGCTTCATACTCTGTGGCATGGAGGTAAATTCTAGTTCAGCAGAAAAGGATTCAGCTTTTTAATGGCCACAAATGTTAACGAGAATCTTTTGGCTAAACCTCTTCCCGCAAATTTGAAAGTTTACATTTAAAGGTCAGAGGGTTCCTGTGGCATTTGAAGACAATGAAAAATATTCTCAGGCCACTATTTATTCTGCCACAGAAACTCTAGCTGTTGAGACTCAAAAGTCCTTTCAGTTACATTTATTATGATTTATAAAGAATGGAAAAATACATTGGCTGTTAACGTAGCAAGAATCCAGCCAGATTCTCCTGCACTTTACCATGGAAATAACCACAAAAGTAAATGAGACTGTATCAAAAATGATTGATTCAGAAGTATTTCTAAGCTTCCAAGTCTGGGTGAGATACACGTGGTTTTGAACAAGTTCCTACCTGCCGAGTTTGTTTCTACCATGAAGCAATAGCAAAACCAACACAAAAACCCAAGAAACTCTTTCACACCCCAATGCTGTTACACACCTATAAGCAAAAAACAAAAAGCGTGTGTGGACACCACCTAAATAGGTTTGAGAATTTGTGGTGTGTTTTTATCAAAAAATGTTGTTTTATCCTCCAAAATAGTCTGAAATACACTACTGTAGAGAAAAGGTTGACACACAAGTCTCCATACTCTCAGGAGATTAATGTCTCCTATAACTTGAAACTCTATGGTCGTTTATGTAGTTCTGAAGGATTTTTGAAAATTCACTTCAGAAGAGTTGTGAAAGGCAAGTAATAGTTTACTCTTCAAATAAACATTTTATGACAGGTAGCTCCTATTTGGTGTCATTCAATACACAGCAACTCTCCTAAGATGAGCTGGCTGGTCCAAGAGGATTGGAACGAAAAACGCAACAGCATATTTTCTATGACATTTTCCACAACATTATCCTACAGAGGCTGTCCAGGCACAGATTTAATGCTGTTTTCTTCAGATAGCTGCAGCAGCAAATTGCTTCTGTCTTTCACAACTGAAAAAGAGTTACAAAAATATAAATCTCTTAAAGGCAACCCACCAACATCTGTATTGTATGGCCACATGCCACATTAAAAATGGAAACATTTCCTGAAGAAGCAAGTCAGAAAAGTAGATAATTGGATTTTCTTCTGCTTGTCAGGAACATACCACTTCACACCAGGCACTGAATAGAAGAGATACCACTGCTTAGTTAGTCATGGTAATTCCACAGCTGACCTAAAAGGCCATTTGACTGTGAACAATAGATATCTGTTAAGGATTTATCACTGCTCCTGATTATGTTACCAAAGCCTTGCTTAGGAAAAGTCACAAATGCTTAACAGGAGCAAGCACCTCCTTCTGTTATCTGGATTTACGTGAATGTAAATCCACTAACCCTAGAAAAATTATCCCTGATTTATAGAAGAGATAAGAATGAAGCCAAAGATTTCTTCTTTAAGTTAGATATTTGCTCCATCACAGGGCTATTTCAAACTGAATGTAAGAAAACCCAGTATGTTCTGTTTAGGCATAAATACAGATTAAAGACAATCCAGCACATGTCCTGGTTGAAAACTGACACAAGGGAAAATGAGCTGCATTAACTGAAGGTCTAAGACAATAAATAGTGGACAGTGCTGAAAATTATTCCTTCATTAGCCAGACGAAGCACAAGTGGAAGAAATCTTTTTCTATCCACTAGCATTCTTGTTGTAAAGGAACAGATCTTTTTGTTAAATTTTGGATATCTAAACAAATTTCCTGGTCAAAATGCAGTGACCATTTTCCAGTAAACTTTTACTAAAGATGGAGATGAGGAACTTCAAAAAGAAATAATTTTTTTCTGCTATTTACATTCTGCTGATTTTTTTAAAAGGCAATTTTTTTGTTTCTTTATAATAGTTTCTTTAGTGCTTTTTATCAAAGAGGCTTGATTTTGAAATGTACTACTTTCTTGTTTCATATTTCCTCTTATTCTGCTATTCTTACATTTTTATCTCACAGGAATTTCTTGTTTGTCTCCCTGTCTCCCACCCCAATAGTCCCTCCCCCTTCTTTCCTTTTTCACCAGGTAGACTGTCAGGTGGCACAGGAAAAGAAGGAATGAAGGTGAAGGAAAAACAGAATAATGAGAAAAGAAAAATGGAGAAGAAAGAAAAAGCTAATGCACGAGACAATGTTATAGTGTAAGTTAAGTTAGGGGAAAAAAGTATCATAACTACCAAGTGCAAAGGGCAGTAAGTGCTGGGTTAGGGGGGCATGGCAGACCTGGCATCCAGTGGCATCCGCTGCACTATGGGCCCCCTGCCCTTCTCAACAGCGTATTCCACACCAAGCCCACTGCATCAGGCAAAAGGACTGCCAGCTTACGATATTTTTGTGGCTGCAGTAACTACACTGACATCTGCAGCTGCGAGGAACTCACCTGGAGGTAACTGAGTCAGCAGCTGCAGGAACGTGTCCTGCATCCCAGAGTCCCTGCACATCAGCCCCAGTGGGTTGTGCCATTTGCGTTCAGACTGCACAAAAGCCAAGTACTCCAATCTTCTCCCTTCCAAAGTGACCAGTTACCTTGTGAGAGCCACTGCCGAGACTTTTGCAAGGAATCTGACTAACTGCACTCTTTCTTGCTTTGTGTAGTTCCCTGCTAATGCATGAACTACTACATTATTAAATAAAATAGAATATAAATATTAAACTATGGACTACCATTAGTCATATCACATTATTCCCACTGGAAGTGTGTATCTGCTATTGGTTACTTAGAAAATCTCCCATCTGAGAATGCTACTCCAACCAGCTGCTTCTGACTGCCAGGGTACATTAGCTCTTTTTATCTGAGGGGGACTACATTTTCCCCAAATTTTACTCTGAATTCATATCTTCAATACTGCAAGTTATTTATGTGACAAGTTTGTCAAATGAATTTTATTTGTCATGAAAGTGTTGAAAATAAACTTCCAGATGTTTGGAAAATTAAGCTTGACCTTTCAAACCTGTAGAACATTGTACTTTGCACTGCAACTCCTTCCCATGCAAGCTCCAGCTACTAATGATGTGTAAGCAGAAATAACGTAAACTAATTTAACACAGTGCTCACATTAAAAAGCAAGTATCTATCAACAGTTTGTTTATTAGCATCTAACATTATTTCATTTTTTTTTCTCTCTATGACATATCTGCATAGACAGCTGACATATCCAAATCAGCATTTGTGAATGGCAGTGAAGGTAAGTAACCATGATAGGAATAGCGAACTGAGTGGATACAGATGCAGAATGTCAGCTCTCCATTTCTGAAGTGGAGGGTCTCTGCTTTAAAACAAGAACCACTTAGAGTGGCAAAAATTCAAAGGGATGTATTAACTAAATGCTGCAGTTTGATTTAGTTTTTATCAAAGTCAGCAGTTTATCTTTGCATAGTTACCCTTTTTTTGCAGGGTATCTACATTTCCTTTGTACATTACTGCTTGGACTTAATTGGCAATGTAGCTGAATGATCGGAGTTGAATGTAGCTGAATGATCAGAGTTAGCGATGGCAGCCAACATTTTCTTCAGAAGAACTATATCAAGCAGTATTGGATCAGTAACAGTAGAAATTACATCAGTAGTAACTGCAAAAAGCTGCTTTTGTTGTTTTATAACAGCATATCTATGATCTCACATGCTTCTAACCAGCTTTACTGAACTTGTGTTTCTAACACGAAACTTCAGAATGACCCTCGCTGCCTCATTTTTATGTGCCAGTGGAATGAGGTTTTTTGTATTGATCCTTCACAAATGCACATCTGTAGGTTGGTTTTATACAGAACTCTCACAATGGAAACCAGAGTCACCTTTCAGCCCACTGGAGTCAGTATAAAGAGTTTAATTGATTTCGGTGGACACTGCATCATATCCTAAATGCAGATATCTCTCCAATGTAGCTACAAAAACACTTGGAAACCAGCTAAGCGTATCAAGACTTAAGGACCTGACAGGCCACTTTCCCACCACTTCTATTTTCAGTTTATATACCAGAGGAGGTCACAGGACAGACTTGACACTTGACATTTTCTTTTCCTTCTCTGTGTCTTTGCAGAATTATGCCTGACACCCTCAGGCTGTCACTGAGGTGCGTACAGGGGGCAGAGCGGAAGAAGTGCACTGGAGAAAAATGAAAGGTGATTCCAGCAGACGACAGACTCCTGTTAGGCTGTCAAAAGAATTTGTACTTTAGGTATTTTTGCCACCATTCTTGTCAACTTCAGGTTGGCATCTTGGGAGTTCACAGAAGTCCTTGTCAGAATAATTCAAGCAGAATTAGAGAAAGATAAATGAAGGAGACAACACTAAAAGAGAGACTTAAGTTTAATTGCAAAACTGTGCTTTTCCATTTAGATGTTTTTTCTACTAGCTGGTCTCAAGCTGACACTTGGCTCTTGTAGGTGTCCTTTAGGACAGCAAGATTACAGAAGTAGATGGGCCACTGAGGAAGGAGAATTTCAAAGGCATAGGAAGGAGTTATGCTTTTCTTCTGTGTGGAGCAATTACCTTTCCTTGGAAAATCCTCCCCAAAAGGATACAGGGCTGGTTAGGACTTCTTTTTTTTTTTTCCAATTCTCTGACTAAGTCTGAGAAAGATCCTTCCCCTGCCACCAGGAACGTGTTTTTGTTATACATTAGAACTACAGGTTACAGGCGTGTGTTGATCAGAGGTGGTGAACATCTGAAGGAACCTGCAGGGCTGAAGTACCTACGAAGATGAAGGCATGAAAAGGCTCTAAAAAAGAACTAAAGAGATCTTTAGAGCCGGAAAGAAAACATAGGCTGAGAGCCTAAGAAATGCTTTCTGACAGACAGTGAAATGGCAGGTTCCCTGAAAATCTACAGTCAATCTTGGACAAGACAAATAAAAGCAGCAAAAGCAGAATTTTAAATCATATCCGTTTCTAGGATGCATTTTAAAGGTGAACTGTTTGGGGATTTTTATGGTGCTTCTCCTATAAGTATTTTTCAGTCATTAATTCCTACACTCTCAGATATGAAACTTTTATCCTCCTCTCTTCTTTGCACCACATATTGATTAGAACAGTGGGATGGATGAAAAACATTACTACAAAATTCATCCTTAGAGGTTTCACCTATCTTTTCACGCAGCAAATCACTTAGAAAAAAGGAGACCTGATAACCAGATACCTCTCTGCAGACTGTCAGCAATTATTCCATTAATCATCAAAAGTCCTTGGATTATCTTTTGAATATCACCAAGGTTCATGTGCCTTTTGTTTCTGTAGTTTAGGAGTAAAAAAGTACCTGTTTCCCTCTTGGTAGCAATATGAGTAGAAGGATCACTAACCAGAGCAATTGACCCTCACAACTTGTGATTTTAAAGAATATATTTCCATACCTATTGACAAAATATTCAGTTTACAGCAAACTTAAGCCTCAGTCACTTTTGCAAGTCTTAGGAACAGTAATTGATATCAACTACATAAACTGAGATTTCAGCTGTTTTTTAAATAGGAAGAGAATAGTTAAAATTATATGAAGAAAAATTGTTCAAGTTTCCATTTCCTCAAGTAGAAAAGAAATTGTTTACAAATTTCACTTTTAGATTATCTATTTGGTTCGTGTTGTCCCATACGATGCATCAAATCCTTCTCTCTTTTATATTAGTAGAGATTATTGCTTTACAAGTCCCAGTGGGCAAACTGTATAGGTTATCGCAAGGTCCAGAACATTTGGAAGGGAGTAACCGTAATATCTTCCATTTCTATAGGATCCTTGGGATTTTCTCAGTGTGCACTATTTTAAAGGCAGTACACATTTCAAGGGGAAGGAGCTGACACAGTCCATAATCATGATTCTTAACTCTATACTCAAGGAAAATGGGAGACAATAAACTCTCACGTAACCAGAAGAGGATGAATGCGCAATATAAAAGGTATTGTAGCAACACTTAGCCACGTTCTTCCAAAATTTTTGTCTCAAACTAGTCATTTGAGCTTTAAATTGGCCTTACTTCAGTCTTCTGCAAGCAACTCTGGGAACACACGTTCTATGATTTTGATCAATCTAGGATATGCTTCTCCACCTGGAGAGGTTGTAACATGTGAGGATATGTACCATATTACATAAGATTTTATATGCTTAAAGTGACTCAAGGATACCATACTAGACTGCATTGCAGTGCAAGAACACAAGAGATAATAAGCCATATGCAAGAAGGTATAGTTATTTTTTTTAGCACATTAGCATTTTATCTGGAATCAAATCCTTCTGGTAGTAGAGGCCTGAGGTCCCCGCTCACTTATTTCTTGTTGATATTGGTCAGTTTGCCAACATCAGGATATTGACATCTCTGAAACACCACTGTAGGACGGGAAGAAGGAAATGTACTGAACTTCTAGCTACTAGAAATGAAACAGTAAACAATGTCTCTACATTTTAATTTCAAATACCTGTGACTTGTTAGGAAGGGAGGTATACAGAGGCCATTAGCTGTCTTTTCCTCCAGAAAGGGCAGGAAAGGTTACAGCGTATTACACTGAAAGTAACTTTACGTTAAAACACTTGTCATTTCCGTTTGGGTGGCTTTCACTGTATCTGCCGGAACAGGGTTCTGTGTTTATTCATGTATCCTCATGTGTTTGTTTCATGTATCTGCCAGAACAGGGTTCTGGCAGTCATCAGTAGGTGGCTACCACGATGTCTTACAATCTGTAAAAGAAATTAGGCAGTTCATTTCATTTATGCAACGTGGAAATAAATGGTAATATAGTCAGGCAGGATAAATTGGAACAGGCAAGCATATAAAACAGAGCTGACAAAGACGATGTTAGAAGCTCGTCAAGAGGAGTTGAGAGCTTCTCTTTTTGCAGGCAACAGCATAGTACAGTGGTATAGCCAATAGTGGTACTGGATGAGACAAAGCATAATTACCAAAATCTGTTCATAAGCATGAATAAACAAACTTATACGACTAGTGGCAACTAATCCAGAAGTGTTTATATAATAGTCCAGAAAGGAAAACTGACCACATGGCCTCGAACAGTTAGTTCAAGTTTCTTCATTCTGCTCAGATGTCTAAGAAAATAGATGCCTCATCATCCTGTCATTTGAGTAGATGCAGCTAGCTGGGACTACAACCTTGACTTTTTTCACAAATTAAGCTTATTTGATACAGGGGTTTTTTTGCCATTTCCTTTATCAAAATGTTAGATATGTACCTAGCTAGTAATATATCTTATTAACCCACTTCTAAAATTTGTGGGGAAGATGCTAAAGTTATATCTCCTGATCACAAGCAGCCAAAATGTGATTTCAGTATTTTTCAGTTTTTCCAGCAGTCTAGTATGCGTGGGTGAACACAAAGATGGCTGCACTCTGCAACCCATGTCAGCCTACAGGCTGAAGAGCTGGGTTAGAATGGGCTAATATGAACACTACTGCAAGAAGAGTTCTTAATGTGCAAGCAAATCTCTGATACATCTGAACAGTGCTAGAATCAGAGCTATCTTGTTCCTCAGGTTAAAAGGTGAGCAAAAGCACCCAAGTCTGTCTGTGGCTATCCATGTAGACATGCTCCAATGATTATGGGGGTGATTCCACGAAATCAGCAGAATTCTGCACCTCTCTGAAGTGCCTGTATGCTAACATGCGCAGCATGGGGAATAAACAGGAAGAAATTAGAAGTCCATGTGTAGTTGCAGGGTTACAGTCTTATGAGGATCACAGAGACCTACTAGGATAGGCTCAAATGACTGGAACACAGCCACAGATGAATACAGGCTCTTGAGGAAGGACAGGTTGGGTAGGCAAGGAGGAGGAGTTGCTCTTTACATGAGCAAGCAGCAGAAATAATTGGAGCTCTGCCTAAGGATGAGTGATGGGGCAGCTGACAGTTTATGGGTCAGGGTTAGTGGACAAACCGACATGGGTGAAGTTGTGGTGGGCAGGATGCAGACCAGAATCAGTAAGCCTCATCTGGAAAAAGTAGATGGGGGCCTTCTTCAGACAACTGGAAGAAGCCTTGTTTGCAGGCCCTGGTTCTCATGGCGGGGGGTTATAACCATCCTGATGTGTGCTAGAAGGACAACACAAAAGGACATAAACAATCCAGGAGGTTTCTGGAATACGTTGACAAAAACTTCTTAACACAGGCAATTGAGGAGATGACAAGGAAAGACCACTCTGCTGGACCTCCTGTCTCAAAAAAGGAGGAACTGGCCAGGGATGTGAAGTTCAGGGCAGCCTTAGCTGCAGTGACTATGAGATGGCAGAATTCAGGATCTTGAGGAGAAAGAAAGGCAAAACCAGAATCCTGGAGATCAGGAGAGAAGACTACCATGTTCAGGTACCTGCTTAAAAGAATCCCATGGCATATGACCCTGTAGAGAAGAGAGGTCCAGGAGAGCTAGTTGATTTTCAAGGCTGCTTCTTCCAAGCTAAGGACTGGTCCATCCTGTGGAGCAGAAAAATCAAGCAAACACAGCAGGAGGTCTGCATCAATGAGTAAGGAGCTCTTGCCAAAATACAAACATAAAAGGGAAGAATAGAAGAGGTTGAAACAGTGTCAAGTGAGCCAGAGAAATGTAGAGACACTGTCCATGAATGCAGGGATGGAATTAATAATGCCAAAGTCCACATGAAATTGAACCTGCTGAGGGATGTAAAGGGCTACAAGAAGGGCTTTGATAGGTGTACCAGCAGCGAAAGTAAGACTAGGGAAAATATGGGCCCACCACTGAATGGAGCAGGCAACAGAGTGGCAAAGGATATGGAAAAGACTGAGGTTCCCAAGGCCTTCTTTGCCTTGATCTTTGCAAGGAAGACCAGCCTTCAGGAACCCAGAGTTCATGAGAACAGTGGGAAAGTCTGGAGCAAGGCAGAATTGCTCTTGATGGAGTAGGATCAGGTTAGGAAACATTTAAACTAACTGAACATGCACAAGTCCTTGGGACTGGTGCTCCCGCAAGTGCTGAGGGAGCTGATAGGTGCCACCAAGATGCCACTGTCTTTGAAAGTCATAGCAATTAAGAGGGACTTCCTGAGAACTTGAAGAAAGCAAATGTCTCTTGTATCTTCAGGTAGAGCAAGAAGAAGGATTGTGGGAACTAAAGGCTTGTCAGCCTTGCCTTGATCCCTGGGAAAGGGATGGAGTGACTACTCTTTGAAACTGTTTCCAAATATGATAAGACAAGAAGGTGACTGGGCGTAGTCAGCATGGAATTATGGAGAGGAAATTATGCTTTATCAACGTGATTTCCTTCTACCTGAGATGACTGACTTGGTAATCGAAAAGAGAACAGTGGATGGTTTTTGTCTCAACTTTGGTAACAGTTTCAATACCACCTCCCGTAAAAACCTCATAGATTAATTGATGAACTACAGACTAGATAAACGGACAGTGAAGTGAACAGCAGCTGAACTGCCAAACTCGAAGGATTGTGATCAGCAGCACGAAGCCCAGCTGGTGGCAAGCAGTGGTGTACTCCAGCATTGGTACTCAGTCCTGCACTAACATCTTCATTAGTGACCTGGATGGTGGAACAGAGTGCACCCTCTGTCAGGCGAAGACAAAAGGAAATGAGCACAAATTGAAATAGAGGAAATTCCATTTAAACATAAGAAAAGGCTTACGTATAAAAACTGAGAGTGATCAAACACAGGAACAGGTTGTCCAGAGAGGTTGTGGAGTCTCCTTGGACATAATCCAAACACAGCTAGCTGGACATGACCCTGAGCAGTGCAGTATAGCCAGCCCTGCTCTGAGCTGAGGGACTGGGGTAGGTGGTATACAGAGGTCCCTTGAACCTCAATTATTCTGTGATTCTGTGATCTTTGCCTTAGGATAATATTACTTCCCACAAGTTCTCTTTCCTGAAGAGAAACACAACATTCACTGTTCCAGTCTTGTCCTGAAAACTGAAGGGATAATCCTCAGGAGTTATTTCACCTAAGTAAACTTTAGTTAAATCTTTCAAAGAAAGTGTATCTCGTAGTTCTTTCAGAAGAGATGTAGTCAAATATATTGTTTTAACAACTTCGATATAGAACCTCCACAAAACCAGATATGAACAGGGAAGAAAATCAGACAGTAATCAGCAATTCCACAGGATTCAGGGAAATAAAGACATCCTCTAACCCAGTCCAAAATCTCATTATGTCAGGAAATCTCAGAAGATATTCAAATGTCATTATGAGTGAGACAGCTTGCTGAAATCTACAGATCATGTTCTCTCAGACACGGGTTTTATTCTTGTTCATGTGATTCTAAGAGGGAAGTGTAATTTCTACCTATGATTATTCTCACATTGCCCAGAGACACTATTTTAGTGAGCACAATATTGAAGACATTCTTTACATAGTACTGAGAGAGCACACTTTCATTAGTTCAATCTTATTTCCCTAAAGATTGCCCTCGGTCTGAATCCATCTCTCCACCCAGTGAGATTTAATATTCCGACTATTGCAACAATCTCTAGAATTACATGACGATGACCCCACACGCTTACAGTAACCTAGTTCATTCTTTTCTATCTTCTCCTGCTCCTCTGAATGGATATTTTTCTCCAGAGGAAATTAAACTTGAACATTAACTTTCCTGAAGGCAAGTGCTTTTTTATACGTTTTTTAACTGATCACAAGGGTTGTTTTATTATTTACACATTCCAAGTATGTAATCACTGTCCCCCTCTGAGAGTCACAGCTACTCTTTCAAAGGGAAAATCAAATATTTGCAGAGACACCAGTGCTGCCCCTTCTCTCCCTAGTCTTCTTTCTATCAAGGAAAAGATACAAGCAGGTACTCCAGGCACTTTAAAGTCAAAGGAACTTGAGTTCTTAGATCAGTTGTATGCTTCTAAAAAGCCATGTCTTAGAGAGCAGAGCACACAACTGGAATCAATCACGTCATGGTCATGGCCCTCAACCTGGAAGTTCAAAGCCCAGAACTCCATAGTTTTCTATGGACCATAGGTATTCCTGGTTCAGATGTAGCTTCTACCTTGCCACTTCCCTTTCCAGATCTATAACATGCCCATGGCACTGCTGAAGCCTTCAGAGATGCTCTGTGAAATACCAGTCACTGAATTAAGCTCTTGATCTATAAAATACCTCATAAATTGTATGATATGGTTGAGCACCAACTCTAGGACTCTTACCACACAGCTGTAAGACATTGGGATACACAGTTGTCCCAGGCCTCCATGCCTTAATACGGACCAACCAATGTTCCTGCGTGTCAGAACAGACACTTCCACTGTGGCCTTCTGAGAGCTGGAAACCCCAGAACTAGTTTGTTGCACTCCAACTTCACAAATACCCTCTCCATGGATGCTGTCTGCTTACAGTTTGACTTTTTAGAAGGCATAAAAACACAAGTCTTTATCAGGTCTTGCACAGCCTCCACTGGCATTTGGTTTCTGGAAACATAGACTTGTTTAGGTTGGAAAATGGATTGTTTCTTGTAATGTTTTGTACGCTTTATAATGTTTGTTAAATGCCTGAAGACTTCCAGAGTCTTTGAAAGTATTGAAGAAGATGGCAGGAAATAAAAATGTGTTGCTTAGAAAGACCAATGTTTTCTTCACCTTTATAAATAAACCTTCTGTATCTTTTGACACATGCAAGCGTAATTTGCTTGGTTCCACGCATCGCAATATTTCATGCTTCCTGTTAAGCTTTGATCTGCGTGAAAACACACTACATAAGCAAGCTAAGAAGATAAAGATAGTTAACAATCAATATTATTTTATTCTCCATCATTTTAATTTGAAGAATTGTCAAAGTATGAGAATAGGTTTTTTTAATATTGTATAAGCAATAATATAACCAAAACACATGGTACAAGAAGTTATTATGCATGCATAACTGGGAAACATAATAAAACATGTTCTGCTCTTTAGACAGATAGCACAGGGTTCAATTTACTTTAGTCAATCAGAAATTAAACGTCTTGCCTAGGATAGCAGCCTAACCACTGGAAAAAAAAATAATAAAGAGAGAGGCCTCTCTGGGGCAATTCACCCACTCCATCCTGAGGTGGATGTAAAGGTGTGCAGGAGAGACCACCTTTTGGAGAATGTTCTCTCTGTTGCTGCCTTGCCTTCTGACAATGAGCCCAGACAGTAAGCTTAGGTCAGATACTGGCCTTTTAGATCAGCTAGCATTAGATGAAAGTAATCCCCCTTCCACAAGATCTCACCTTTCCCAGGGTTTTCACATTGCTCCCTGTGACAGTCATTGTGCATGTAAGTACACCATGAAGGCCAAATGGCCAATCTGTGAGATTCCTCCCAGAAATTGACTTGGATTTCCATCAGAGTTGGTGGAAAGAGGTCACTGACTCTGAATATAGTCCTATTTATTGCTCAGCTCGCCCAATAGCAGCAAACTCAGACTCTGAACCTTACCACTGCACATCTGTCCAGGTTCACTCCGTGTCCTTTGTCTTCCATGACTATCAAAATAACTGTCAGGATCTTTCTCTGCAGGTTAGGAATATTGCACACTGCCTCAAGAGAAGCCAAACAAAAATATTCTGAAATCAAAATCCTTGTTGATTCTTTTAGGCATGAGAATAGTAATGATTTTTTTCCTTTCCAAATGGATTTTTGGTCACCACAGAAAAAAATATGGTACTCATAAACATGAACAAGTAAATTCCCTCTACTTGACAAAATCTGCTTCTCTGTATCTCAGAAAAGGGGAGCTGACTGAGCTGCTTTTATGACAGCAAAACTAATTACGCTTCTCTGACACTGCAGCCAAATTAGAGTACATTCAGGCAAAGTGGATCTGTCCAGCCTTGCTTGAGGTAAAGCTGGACCTTGAAAACGGTGTTCAGGCTTTAAGTGCTAGTCCTTAGGCTTGAGGAGGTCCTAGGAAAGATAAGCGTCCTTTATTAGAGACACATGCTTTTTTTCACAGCTGGTGCAGTACTAATATACTGCAAGTTATTAAATGAGGCCCTCCGAGCTTGAGGGTGATTCGGCTCAGCCAGCCTGCAGGTCAGTATGCCGGCAGCATGTTCTGTCTTGAATTCCGCAGATTTCAGTGAAAACTTGACATGTCCATCAGTCTGGCTTTGAAAGCGGTGCTCTGAGATATTTCCCCTTGGCCCTTTCAGTCTGATCCAGTACATTCACCAACATTTGCTCTTACAGTAATTTTGTGTTTCATTCGTAAAGACAGTCACTTTGCTCTGTCACTGATTTTTGTTTGTCATCATCAGTCTGGCTGAAGTTATGAGCTTCCCAAAGGCATTCAGCATTTAAATGCAAAGGTCAATGGAAAAAGCAGGGCCCTCAGACTGGCAGTGGCTTAACCATTTTTGTAGGCTTTGGTAGTCACCACTTGCAAAGCAGAGCCTGAAAATGAGCAATGAAGATATTTTGCAGACAGATCTGGAAAAAAATAATTTTAAAAAAATCTTGATACATTCTAAATACACAAAAATCGTACCATTGCAAGAAAAAGGGCAGAACAAGATACTTGTAAGTAAATTTAAGAACAAGTTATGGAGGCTGTAATTGATAGGTTATTGGAAGCAGTTTTTGACCTTGTCAGTCCAAATCAGAGATGACAAATAGGTTACACTTTTAAGGGACTGGCCGTGAAGATGAATAGTGTAAATCTGATGCACAAGAAGTAGTACAGCACACAATTTTGTCTAGAGCAAAAATTAAATACACAAAATATTGTGGTGATGTGGTGGATAATTGTTTCCTTCCATCTCATTTATTGGTGGATATTCCATCATATAGAAAAGAATCATCAAGAACTTAAAAAATAACAGGCAAGTTAAAAAGTTAAGACATTCATGGATATGGCATACACAAATGTATCTCAATGTTACTTGTATTTCAGCATTTCTTGTAGTTTCAGTAACATGCAAAACAGTAATTAGTGGGCTGCTTCATTGTTTTTACTTCTGAAACATATAAAAATACAAGCGATTTTTAAATGGAAATTACAAATTAATATTTTGCCTTTTTTTTATCATGAAGCCCACAAATCCTGAAAATGAGGAATGCCTAAAATAATACACTATAAAAGGAAGGCATTTTCATGCAGTATTTGAACTTCCTTTTTTCACAATGCTGTGTATGAACCAGGAGAATTTGGAATTGTTCCTGTAGAGAAAACAGAAAAACAGCTTATGAGTAATTTCTTTAATCTATAAAAAGCTCCATGTTCATCAGTGTCTTAATTCAGCATTCCTAACCAAAATCATTACACTAAAGACATTCAGGTCTTTCTAAATTTCCTTCTAAATTTCCTTCTAAAACAAATATTAAATCTGGAAATGATGGCATTGATGCTACACTTGTCTTTTTTCCCACTAGGACAGGTAGTGGAAGAAAGCGCAAAATTTAAGAGCATATCAAATTACAGTGGATCTCTTTGAATCCAATGACATATTATGAAAAAAAACATGGCTTCCATTTGTAATTTGATTACAGGAAAACAGACACCTAGAGAAAACAGTTTGTTATAAGCGATAGCTGATACTCTGCAACTAAAAGCTTGGTGGAGTGATTTTTTTTAAGTTACAAATGTCTCTTTTAAACTTTTTTTTCATGGAAAAGTGGAATCCAAAATGTTTAGACAAAGTCTATATTTATAACGTATTTCATGAATGTTAAAGTGCATTTCTATTAGGAAAAGTAGCTTCTACAAATTACTCAATTACTTGTTAATAGTTTTGAAAATGTTACGCACAGTGTCCACTGTAATGCTATCAATGTAAGTGCATTATTTTGTCTGTGCGATTATATATATGATTTTGTTGAAAATCATAAATTATATTTAGGATTTCGTTTGAAATGTGTTTTTCCTGAACAATTTTATATATTATTATCTTAGGCAGTGTTTTGTTTTTACTTAGCAAAGCCTTTCTCACGCGTCTGTGGTTTTGCAGCTCACAAAGATAACAATGGGAGACGTTCTTTTACATACATAAGGATCAAAATACAGGTATTTTCTGGAAAGCCTCTGCAACATTATAAAGTGAAATGAGCACTGCGAGATGTTCAGCTTGCATCCCTCTTTTGCATTTGTTAAAGAACAATGAGTGTTTGACATCTTCTTATCCTTATTGTATCCCAGCCATAAAGCTTCAGTTAAATTATAGTTCGAGATGTTAGCATTAATATGTTAATTGCTTGAACATCAGTTTTTAAATATACTATGACAGCTACTGAATAGCACAAACTATGTATGTATACTAATGCACTTTTTCTCAGATTCCTATATTCTTCTAATGTTGTCAGTATCTTTGAACAAGAAAAGGTTTATTTTTAGAGAGAACATGTTCTTCTACAGGTTATGCTTGTTTAGGAAGGTATTGACATAGTGGAACTTGGAGTTCTTTCAGTTTCAAAGAGGCTTTATCAGAGAGATTTTAGAAATCATATTTGCTACTCCACAGGTTAAAGATATATTCATTACAGAATAAAGGTCTGTGCACTTATTGACAAAGCTCTTGGCAACTTATACATGGGTTTAATTGAACTTTGCTTTTATACCTGCACTGAATAGCTGCTAAACCTATCAATGCTCTGTGTATTCTACACCATATGTTGGTATTTCTTGTGGATACTTTACCAAAAGCATTGTTGCGGTGAACTGCCTTCTCTTGTCCTCATTGTCATCTTCCTCTGTGTAAATATAGTACTTTTCTCCATCTCTTCCACCCATATTCTCTTCTGCTTTCTGATATTATAGCTGCTGATGAATGCAGGAAGCTGTTTCACACAGAGAAGGAATATAGAAAATAAGAATTCTTCCCTATCCAGAAATCCCCTGGCTTTGGCTCTTGGACAAAGGCAAGAATTACCCTTTTGAAACCCACCATCTCCATGTAACTTTAGCTTTTGAGGAAGAAAGAAAAACCTTTTTCCTTGTATTTGGTGGGAGAGAAGAAAAAGAGTTATCTCTCTCTGCTGCACATGTACAGATATTAGACCAGGACAGAGGATAACCTGTTTTCAACATCCAGTGCTCGAAGTAAGAGACTGGGACAAAACAACCACACCAATACAAACGATATAGTTTACTACAACTATATAGGTAAGAGATCCTGGGTCACACTATAGAATTACGGACATGTCATCTCTGCTCAGCAGTAGTCAAAAAAATCCACAAAAAGGATCAGATTTCATGACAGCCTCACATCTTGAGTAGTGAGTACACTCTGGCTGAAATCTCTTTAAAATACGTAGTTGACTTGAAGAAGGAGACAAAGAAAGGCAACAAAGATAACAAGAAGTGTGTAATAGTGGGGGAAGAGTCTGAGAGAAGAGACTACATAGACCATGACTATACAGCTTGGAAAACAGGCAAGTGAAATAAAGCCTAAATTCAAGGCCTGTACAACTGGAAAGACAACTATTATATTTTTCAACACAACAGTCAAGAACACACAATGTACTGATTAGACAACAGTTGCACTCCATGCATAACTAAACTGGGAAAATCACTCACAATGTCAAAATTATTGATGAGCTTAAAAGTACATTACTAATGGAGGGCTAATTCGATTTGTAGTTGTTAAACATAATGGTCTTAAGAAAGCCTTGAGAAAACCCTATGCCACAAACTGCTGGGAAGCGGGAGAAGACCAAGAGAAGGAACACTTTGCATTTGCCCAGTTCCACAGCATTTGCTTTTACAGCATTGAAGGAAGCAGGATTTGCAGCTGGATAGAGCTTTGAACGAAAAGAGCAGGACAAATATTACGTTTCTACAATAACCCATAACTGACAAAGTGCTTCTTTTGAGGCTTGTTTAAATTCAAAAGGGTATGTAAAGCAGCCACCTGCTTTCCTTTTCACCATAATGGTTCTGGTGACAATTGGAAGACTCAAAATGAGCCAGATTATGTTTTATGCCTTTCCCCAGAGGCCCTTTCTTCACCATGCAATAGTACTCTGCAGCCTATTATGATGTTCCCATCTGTCTTTGTCATCGTGCATCCAAGCTATTTGTATTTAGCTCCTTAACCTTTCCTCATGAATTAATTTCTCTAACTCGGTAATCAAGACTGTCTGACAGGGACAGAAAGTAAATCTTGGATTTGGAAATAGGGCTTCAGACAGCAGCTCCTGCAACAAGAGATGTAGAAATTCTCTACGTCCCTTATACTACCTTTGTTTGGATAAAATTGCTTGAAAAGCCTAAGAGCAAATTGCGGGATTAAGATGTGTTTTGTTCTTTCCTGACAGGTTTTGAAAAAGCATCCACCCATCTGTCCGTCCATCCATCCATCCATCCATCCATCCATCCATCCAACCATTCATCCATCCATCCTCCTGTCCCTTCTTCTTTCCTCTGTGCCTGCCTTCCTCCTCTCTCCTCCCTCAGCCCTCCTTGTTTGTGCCATGGCTAATCTATGGCTTTGAGATCTTTCAGGAGCACTCTAGAGGTTCGTGCTCTAATTGGTAAACATGGTGAGGCAGAAACTGCAAAGCTTTGGTTATTCAAAAGAAACTGCCTATGTTCAAATATCTTTATTTCAAGACAGTTTTTCACAGTTTTCTTGACTATTCCATTGAAGTTGTTTTTTAGTACTGATTTCTGAATGAAATCAGTAAAAAAAATACATTTCGCTTGAAGCAATGTAAATCAACCTCTGCCCCATCTTTGGAAAAGTTTTTCTGGTTAGTGAAATGGATTTTTTTCTTGCTGATTCAAACTAGACTTTCACAGCTGCTGAGACAGAGAATTTCCATGGAACATAGCCCACACAAACTGCATTTTGTGATGAACAAGAACCTCTACATACTGCATTGTCAGCATTTGAAGTGCATTTACAGACGTCTTTGATAGCTCTCATTTTCATGCTCTGTAAATTACTGACTGTTTAATGATAAAGAATTAGAAACAATATCAATAGTTTTGTTCAAGGTATGGAGGTGCTGATTCTTATACCGTATGCTTTTTAGAAAGGGATGCATACTGTATACCTGGTATTATATTTTGCCAGTTAATTTTGTCTTTTTAATTCATTGATTAAATCACCTTACATTATCCAAGGAAGTTTTCAGTTGCAGAAAACCACAAATCCTGATCTGAACCTATTTCCCATCTATTTTAGGAAGCTAAAATGAAACAAAAACTTTTTAATTGGGAAGAACATACTGTTACTAACTTTGATATTGACTTCGATCTAACCAAAAGTATACTTGGGTTATTCAAATTAATGTTCACTCGGTGAATGTATACGGTCTAGTCAGTTATAAGGGTTATCCTGTACAGGCTCTTGTTTAGCACTGTGCTGCCTAAAAATACGAGTCACAGTTTTCAAGAAAATTGTTTAAAGCCACAGACTTCTCCTGCAAGCAAACTAAGAAATATCTGTCATTTCC
The DNA here is from genome assembly GCA_013399365.1 of Pampusana beccarii. Lineage (NCBI taxonomy): Eukaryota > Metazoa > Chordata > Aves > Columbiformes > Columbidae > Pampusana > Pampusana beccarii. Next base: position 43,908 of record VWYH01008927.1, on the reverse strand, counting down.
CAGTAGTGACAGTAGTCATTAATGAAGCATTGATTAATCTAACTAGGTAGCTGCTATAGTTGCTTCTAACTTGGCCGAATTTTAGCTCTCCACATTCACTTGCTTAGTGCTTGTGTGCTTGAGGGTTAGTCTTATAAAACTTCAACTAAAAAAACTCACCCTATTCAGCTCCAAAAACAAAAAATAAGGAAAATATGTAAAATATCTCTGGAGCAATTAATTGGGTTTGAAGCAAGACCTCTTCATGGCTGCCTCTCCATGGACTGTTTGCCTATGTTATGTTCATGATTGTCTCAACAGCCTTTTGTTTCAAAACAGTTGTAGGTGCCCCAGAGAATGGGGTAACTGAGCCTCCCTAGCCCAAACAGTTAATGCCAAAGTGGGAGACTAATGTAACAAGACTCAGCATGAGACTTTATGGAAGAAGTGATATTCTCTCTCAGGTTGCACTTGCTTATCTTCTCAAACCAACACGCTCACAGGCAGCAGGTTACATGTGTCCAAGCTGCCTCTCCAGAATTTCTTGTGTGCAACCGTGAGGCCAAGGGACAACAGCTGCTGAGTCCTCCCTGTATCTTCTGCGTTCCTCTTGATCGGCAATGACAAGTTGGTGTTTCTGCAGGCCTTTTAAGTCTCCCTTTTAGGAGCCAAGAAATCTTTCAACTCAGAACATCGCCTACTTCATCCTCCTTAAATCTTAGACAAAGTTTCCAGGTGCCACTTTTGGTTGCTTCTTCTGGGTATCTTTGTGACTACCATCTGCCTTTTGGTTTAGAAGAGAAGAGCGCGTGCAGTGTGACCTACAGCTTATGTGAAAAACTTGTTCACTGAACAAGTTCAGCTGAAAATCATTACAGAAACATCTCAGCAGAATGAAGACTAAACAGCATAAGCTCATGTGGGATCTTTTCAGTTTCTATAAATTGATCGTCACATTACTAGGACTGAGAGATTTTAAAGAAAAACTTACAAGGTACACTGCAAAGTTTCTTACCCCCAAGCAGGACAGATATGTAAGAGACCTCATACCTTGTTTTACTGTCTCTCAAAAGCTCTCACGGAGAAAGAGACAATGAACTGATTATGTTAAAGACAACATTTTTAAAAGTTTATCTCAACAGGAAACCATCTTTATTTACGGACTCTCTCGCCTCCTTTAAAATAGAAATAATCCACAAATTTTAAGGATTTGATCCCACCTCATCTAGATTTCTCATTTTTTGGGATAGGCAAAATTTCCAGCATTCAGAAATGAAAGGATCTTTTATTCTTAAACCTTTTATTCTCTGAAGAAATCAAATGACCAAGACACAAAATCCCTTTCAGTGCTGGAATTGGTTGGGTTTGGGGCTGTGAAAACTGGCCTTTCTCTACAACACGCTATGCTGAAGAGAAATTTAGCATCTGCACATGAATCAATGCTGATGCTGCTGGTCTGTACGGCCTCCCTCTCTTCTAGTAGCATGATCACTGCCATAATCTTGGCAATTTTACTTGGATATTACTGGCATAATTAGTTCTTCCTTAATGCACAGAATGTAGGAAGGAAGCATACTGTGGACAGGGTTGATTTAGTTTAATGCAGCCTTCCTGGACTGTATTTTCTATCCATTTCATGTGACATAAAATGCTCAATAGCTGAAAATCCCTTTATTTTAATATTAGGAAATGTTATCCTTGATAATAGGTAAGTCTGATGAGAAAAAAACATGGTTATATGAAGGCCAGGAGTGAAGGAGTAATATCTTCTTGATGATAAAACCAAAATTTAAAGAGTAATAAACTTTGATAACATTTTTTGCATAACACAGGAGGGGGAAAATGTGTATCATACTCCAGTATGGAAGGGAGTGAGAGGAATTATAATAAACATGGTTTTATAAAATAACACATTACTAATTCAACTTGTGACAAATTACAGCTTTAAAAAATCTTTTAATATTCTGCCACACTTGCATTATTTAAACTTTACCTTTGCCACTGAGCAAACAATACTGTAGTAATGGACACATAAATCTTTTTTCAGAATTATTTCAAGACACAAAGATTGGAAAAATCATTAAATATTTGATGACAAGTGCAATATCTGCGTGATTTAGAAGCAGATCTATTCCCAGGAAAATACAGAGAGAATGATAAAACGGAGATCAATAAAATTCTGCTTATAAGTATCATATGAAGGAAATAAAATGAAGATACAGTAGATGCAATGGATTCATATTTGAAACTGCATATGGAGTATAATTTGTTCGTTTCCATCATATTTTTGTTCCACTGAAAGAACAAAACCAAAACAAATTTGTTAAAAATATTCTAACATAAAATTTTTACTCCACTAAAGTCAAAGGGCATTTTATCACTACCTTCATCTGGGATGGATCATCAGTTATGCTTAGCTCTTGCTATAACTGGATCTTTATCTCTGTGGATGTAAAAAATTGTTGACACAATATAATTCATCTACTGATCTCTCAACACAGTTTTCAGTCGCTTAACCCATGTTCGGAATAGAAAGTACTGTAGCGTATTTCACTTCCTTTGCAGTGGTATAGCTGCAGACAACAAAGTTGTGCCGTAGATAGGATGAAGGCATATCTGCTCTTGTTTCATCTTATTCTGCCAATGTAGCTGAAATTAAAATTCTTTTAGTCAAGAGATGCATGTTCTTTGCTAACATTAAGCTTTACACATTATTTATTCCAGTTGCAGTGATAGTAAGACATGAGGTAGGAAAGCAAAGTGCCACTGAGCAAATTAGACCTGGGAAAGACTCAGAAGTTGCTTTATGCTTCTATGGTAAACTCAGACTACTCATCTCTCTCATACATCAAGGCCCCAAGATATAATTTTTGGAGTGATGCTGGTTTCTTGTTTTGATTTGGTTTGGGGGGTTGTTGTTGGTTTTTAGCTTTTTTTTGCGTAAGGAAACATGCTTGTTGTACATGGCTTGACATGCTACACAATAATTAGCCTAGGAAATGTTTCAGTTGTTTATTTTCTTCCTCTCTGCTTCCATTTCTCTTTATCTATAATAACTGACCTTTCTTCACCACAGTATCTGAGCATCTTCTTATGAATAACCAGAAACACAAAATAAATTTGTCGCCTACCTCTTAAAAATAGCAAGATTGTCTTCCTTCTTAAGTATCAAGCAATTCAATTTCACTTTGAACTTCAGAGCAATTTCATTTGGCTGCTTTGGTTCTCAGATAATTCATAATTTACTTGGAAAAAAATCAAACTCAGCTTGGATCTAATCCATATCACAAGAACCAAAATCACAGCTGACACTCTTGTTAGCACAGTCAGCAGAGAAACCCGGAGTCTGCTCCTATAAACGTTACTCAAGCAGAACTCCTATTATGAAGAATTTGTTGTTAATAATTTAGCTGGCATGAGGACACTAGAGACTGAGACATCCCTCCTTTGAACAAGACCCTATCTATTCCCCAAATTGCACCAGTTTAACCAAAAGAGTGCTTTTTAAACAGTTTTTCTTCCATGCTTATCTAGGAGCTGGGGTCTTTTTGGTCAGCTATTACTTCTTTTACTTAATAATAAGCAGAAATTAAATACTTGAAATAGCCTGCTTTCCATCCGAGTAAGAATATTCGCAGTAGCTCTTGTACTGATTTTAATTCAGTTGCAAACAAAAGCAACCCACTTAGGTAAGCTAAAGCAGGACCACTTCCTCAGTAGAAAGGTTAATTCTGCCAGGAAAAGGTTGATGCTCGGCCTTGTATCTAATCAAGGCGCTGATAAGCTCTCATTAGTTTTACTTAACCTGGAGGACAAATGGGAAAGCCACAGTTTGTGGCACACCCAGCTGATAAATGGTTTGCTTTCCTTTTCCTGGCTGGTGCCTGGGTCTGCTGTGCAGTTATACAAGCTCAGCTACATCAGATGTCACGGGAGCGTATGCACAGCACCAGTTGGTGCTAATGCAGTGGGCTTAAGCTCCTTATCTCCCTTTGATCCCTAACCTTAAATCCATGCTGCATTTTTTTATCAATCATGTTCACCTCTTTTAAAAAAACAGAATAAAAAGCTTTTTTTTTTTTTTTCCAGTAATAGTTCTTCTTTACTCCTCTCCTCTTTGGTTTTAGTACTGTGTCCCTTAATTGCTGTCTTTTGTTGAAAGTTTCCAGACTTCATCATGCCAGTAAATAAATTATTTTCATTCATAACTCCAAATAGTCTGTTCATAGCTGTCAATAGTTAATGTATTCATTTGAATTCTGAAGCGGCCTCAGACTGCAAAACCTAATTAACATTTATTAGGCAGCAGAAAATTGTATGGAAGAAAGCATTTCTCTCTGGCATGTATAATGTTCATTCTGCCTTTCCCTTTTCTCTGTTGTTTACCTGTATTCGAGTGGATTTGTCATGACTTCTTTTTCTTTAGACATGGCACATACAGACCCCTCATTCCCCTGCTGATGCCACTGAGTAGGTATCCTGCTGAAAGCCATGAGTATACTTGTGGCATGGATCTCAAAGTTCAGTGTTGGCAGACATAAAGAGCCACGGCCCAAGCTGCGTTCCCATACTGCTCCTGCTGGTCTTGCAGGAAGTTGTCAGAGGGGCTCATTTAGGAGACCAAACTTAGCAGTGCAAGTTAAGATCTCATTTAGCAGAAGAAGTCATTCTCCGGTGGTCAAGACCATTTGAAACTGTGTTAATTCCACTCTGTTTCATTGCAACAGGGATTTTTTTTTCTTCTCTAGTAGTGGACAGTAAACAACCTAACATCCTATTCCAAATGCTGGAGAGATACAAGTTAAGTGCACTGCATCCCATGGTGTAAATGCATCCATCACAGATCTACATGCCCCCTACTATTCAGCTGAGACCTATCCCATCTGCACAGTTCCTCTGCTTCAGCCCTGGCAGCTGGAAACTTGTCCTGTCCCCACACCCACCCTGCTCAATCTAATCCTAATAGACAAATTCTCTTTGCATTCAATACAGGAACGATGCAGACAGGCCTTCAATAATTTGGCACTAATTTAATAGCATCTCTCTTTGTTGGAGGCGCCTGGAATTTCTGTTGTGATAAAAGCTTTCCCAGACTGAACTTTGTTCTCCTGCCAGGTTTTTTTTTTTTTGTTTGGTTTTCCTTTTTGAGAGTAGCTTAACCAGAAGAATTCATATGTACACACACCTACTCTGCTCTTCCACAGGCAGAATTTACCCACATGGGTGTGAGAAAATTCAGTGATCTCTATTCTGCTTCCAGCACCTGTACCACCTTGCCTGAAAGCTGTGGTGGCACAGCCTATATGAGAACCCGCTCACTGTCATCAGGTTTGTTTTGTTTGGGTTTTTTTAAAGACAAAATAAAGCATTTAGAAAATTAAAGAGAGGTTTCCTTTTTACAGCATGGTCTAGTAAAATGGTTTCGCAAGACGTAATCCTCCAAGTGCAAAACATAAGTAACTGCCTTCCTAGGTCCAAGTGCTGGAAACCTATCTGGTATTACCTACAGAGGTTTGTTCGGGACACTGTAGTGGGCAGATAATTGGACAGGAGTCCAGTAAGTTGAGCTAGGGAACCTACAAATACTTTATGAAGAAATTAAGCTCTTTCTGTGAGCTTCAAAGCTGAATGTGGTATGCACAAGAGAAAGCAAAGGTTTTTACTGAAGTGAATTAGTGCTTTTGTCCATTGGAATATGATAATTATGATATATTTTTAATTCTGGAATAAGAATCTGTATTAACAAAGGAATTTATCTATTATTTAAATATTTCATCATCTTCCCTTGCTTAAGCCAGAAGTTCACAACCCATTAGACAGCAAACCACAGCTGAAAAGTCCTTACTTGCTTTTCAGTGAGACTGGTCATTGAATTGTCATAAATCTGTGAAATGCAGTTCTAGTTTCCTATGAACCTTGTTCCTATGGCACAATTATGATTCAGGTTTTCATTTTTACATAAAAACATAAATTTAACAAAAATGTTTGCAGCTGAATTTTGTCCTACAAAGGTCTAATCCCAGAGCGACTCTGTTTGTAAGTGTTTAGAAATGAACTGCTTGCCTATTTTTAAGATGCAAGATTAAAGAAAGAAACTGCTATTTTTATCGACATAAATTTTTTTTCAGATGCTTTGTTCTAAAATAATATAATAAAAAACCAAATGTTACAGGCCATTTTTTTTATTACTGATTTTATTACTGCTATGTAGTGAAAGGGTTCCATTCAGAAAGATAACTTAAAAACAAATATAAAACCCAATCAACCAACCAAACAATTCTCATGCTGCATCTAAATAAAAAAATAAACCCCTAAGGCCTGAATTATCAGTCTACACAGCACAGGGCTGGCCATCAGATGCACCCTGTCTCTGTGGGGCTGTTGTGACAGGTGCAATTCAGGTAATTTGTTGATTTAATTTGTAATCTTGAGCACCCTTGCCTTAATAAGCCCTATGTATACCATGAGCAGCAAGGCACTCTCTCAGAGAAATGTGGCAATACCCTAGAAACAAAAGTTCAGTGTATGAAGCATTGAGAAGTCAACAAAAACTTATTTTTAAATTAGTTTAATTTCTATACAGGTGTTTACAGTAACAATTTACGTATTTTCTCAAATACCCAAATTTTAGTGGCACACTTAAGTAGAGAAAATAGTATCAAATGCATTCCAGGAGGGAGGATAAGGTATAGAGAAAGAAGATTATGAAGCAGAAGGGAAATACAGTACTTGGGAAAACTCTGGGCAAACTGATTAAAACTAGTATTAATTTTACCTACTTTGTAAGGCACTAGCCATACTAGTTGTCTAGACCCCCTGTGTGTGGAATGAATATTCAGAGGGCAATTCATCTCAATTAGTTTTGATAACTATCTTAGACTGGGATGAAACAAACGTGCTCAGAAGGTATCCTTTCTTTCCACTAACTACATGGGGAGCTTAAGCACCTGCTTCAGACCAGACATTTAGCTCTTAGACAGCAAAGTTGGGTGAGATGTATGGCATGCAAAGTGAAAATGAGAGCAACATCAACAGCTGATAAGTAAAAGAGAGGTAAACTGCAATGGGCCTTTGGGGTAACAGGAAAGAATATGAAAGATGGGAAATAACATCATTAGTTAACCAAGTGGGTCCACACAAATGATTTGAAGAGCAGGACAAAATGATTTTGCAGCAACCGAGTTAATATGGTTGCACTTTCATGTGGTATAGAAGAAAACAGAAAAGGTGGCTAGGGGAAAGGTTTGCAATAATGAGTGTGAAAGTTGCTTGATGCATGAATACAAGAGTCTCCTGTAGGGATACAAAAGAATAGCCAATCTTTGGGATATTGTGAAAATACAAAGGGTATTCAACCACGGTTTCTTCAAAAGATGAGAAAGGCACTGAACGTGAAAATAGGTTGTATTTTTTCTGTGGTGGAGATAAAAGATATGAGATGCAAAATGCAGTAAGAAAATACATTTTTTCTCTTTGAACTGGATCTAGACCTCACAATGAGAAATCGTCTACTGCATGTTAGTATGGATTTTCTCTGGTTGCCTATTGTGGCAGAATTGCTGACTGAGATACTAGAAACATTTAGGTGGGAAATCTTTATTCATACACTATCAAAGGGAATCTATTTTATTGATGGAATAAATCAAATTGACATGATCAAATAAGGAAACCTGCTCCCTGATTATGCATTATAACATCTAGTCTTAACAGACTGACTACACGTTTAATACTATCAATCTGTAATATAACAATAAATATTACATAATCCAGACTAAGAAAGAGCAGAAGATTTGACCCAAGTGAATCTTAATTATGAATGGATAAATATCGAGCGACTGCAGTGGCTTCCAAGGCTGGCTCATTTGGATGTTTTGGGAAATTATGCTAAAGTACTATAAAAGCCTGTGGTGATCATCAATACCCTGTGTTATTTGAAACCAATGACAGGGTAATTCAAGGCACTATCAAAGCAAATTGCTGGGTTTTGACTCTTATTTAACTAAAACATTTTTTATGTTTTTCCTTCCCATCCTCTCGGCTCAAAATCCAAGCTGTACTTCTTGTGTTTCTCTAGGAATTCATCTAGGATTCCTATTTTTCTCTGGGATGTTTTGACTGTATTTTAATCATAAATATTATGAATGCTTTCCTGTCAACTTTTGATTTACCAAGCGTTCGGCCAAGTCAATGAACAGATTAAGCTCGCTACAGAATACCAGATGGCTTTATGGTTTTGTGTCCTCTCCTGGGCAAGTCCTGCTGTCATCTCTGAGCATCTGCACAGGGCCACGAGGGATGCGTGCACGTTTCATTCATTCAGGAGGTCACTCATCATTAATATTCGGAGGAGGAAAGGAGGTGTCAGACAAGAGAATTGGTTCTGGCTTCTGTTAGCACATTGACATGTCAATCATTTACCCTAGAGGCTGCCAGGCCCGATTTAGAACAAAAGTAACTGCTGGGCTGCGCACATCACAAAGGGAGATGAGATTTCTTTGTGTTAACCAGTCTCTTCACAGGGTAGAAACGTAATTAGAGTCTTCCTCACAACCAATAACACATGAAACCCAGTGATTAGCGGGACCTGCTTTGAGATAAAATCACTGACCTCAGTCACATTATGATTCTGTTGCAATCATAGAGCGTTCTTAAAATGGAATTGTTTTTAAAGCACCTCTCTTAGGAAAGTGCTCCAATCCAGCACAGTGACAACTTGAATATGTTAAGTTCCCTGCAATTTCTTACACGACAGCGTTGATCATTCATAAAAGATACTTTTGTTTTCCAAATTAATATAGCCACCTTTGAAAGAGAAAAAAAAAAAAACAAACCAAACCACACAGCGGAAAACAAATTAATCCTGCAGTCGTTTGATCTCGGTGCAATTTCCCAGCAGCTGCATGTGCGATGGCCTCTTAGTGCACCCTGCTGGGCTCCCTACAGAACTCCTCCTGCTCCCACCAGGGGGAAAAATGGTGGGTACAGGGGCAGAGCCCAAATGGGCTGAGCTGCTCAGGCTAGAAAATGGGAATTTCTGCCCCGTAGACCTTTCAGCCTCGGCCTGCAACATTCTGATCATTTTTGGCACCTTGAGTTAACACAAAACAAATGTAAGCATCGGCAATAAGAGCATTTGCTATCACAGTCCATATCTGTTCACCATCAAGGGACAGAAGTTTCATTTTGCTCTGGTAGGCAGCTTCTCTTATCTGCCATGAAAATAGCAGATTCAAGCCTCTCAGACCAGGATCTGAGTGTTATAAACTAGCTTATTCTCTGACACAAGATGAACCAACATCCAGGCTGCAAATATTCTGAAGAAGGTTAAATATTTATTCTATTGATCAGCTCCATCTCTGTGTGTAAAAACTTCTACCACTCAGTGATAATCAAAGAAACATTTTCTCAGGACAAGCCACACGTAAACCAGTAAATCTCTATTAGAATCAACAGATAGACAACTTTCTACATCAGCTGAAAAGCTGGTCTATTTAGTTTTAATGTAAGGTTGTCAAATATATGTTTTCTTACACTATACTTGCAGTTATCTGCTGTATACTAGACGTGACACAAGCAACCCACCCTGAACTTCTGTTCTGAAGGAACAGGAAGGTTGGAAACCTTTCACCTCAGTCATGTCTCATAACAGACAGTAGTTGTTTCATATATTTAATTTCTTTCCTCAAGAAAAGAAAAAGGGATTTCAATATCCTTAATTCATTTACCTCCTTTAGCCCCACTGTCTACATCTGACTGCATCATGAAAGATGTATTCTTACTGTAGCCTGATTTTATAATAAAGTTTTGTGGCCAGCTAAATTTAATCCAAAGTATGAACCATACATCTCAGTTTCAGATCCTGCAGAAAAACACATAACATCTTCAGCCAAAGGCTGTAGCTAAACTGCAGGAGTAAGAAACAATGACAGTGGGAAATAATAAACCACTTCTCTTTTAGCTCTCACAGGTATATATCACTAATGCTGTTTAGCAATGAATTTATCTGAACAGCTGCAACTTATAGGCAGGTGAGAGGAAAGCTAGATCTCCCTTGTCACATAGTCATCCTGGGTACAAGGAGTGAAATGCCACAAAATATTTAGCTTTGGCTGTAATTTACACTGCTACTTTATTGACACAGTTATTTTAGTATTCAAGTACCTAAAGACTGATTTTACAGCTGACTAGACCAACTATTCTGCATCTCATAATTCTGGCACCATGCCGACAAAAAAGACAACTACAAAGACAGCAGTTTGATGAACTTTTAGTATGTGTTTTGCTCACTAGCGTAAAATCATTTCCCTTTTATACTCTCAGAGACTAAATAGGCAACACCGGCATTTTTACATGCCTTAGCGAATGTTACTATTATGGAAATTATATCGTTCCAATTAATAATACCACCTTCAAATAACACGTTCTTGCCTATTTTAGGCAGGGCTGTAAGTTTATTGAAAGGATACAGCACACAAACTCTGCCCTAAATATCTGGCAACATCAGTGGAGCATATGTCATGGCTAAAGAGACACAGAGGAGCTTTTGTGCTCTCTCATAAACGCCCAGAAGTTGCTGTGTGTCAGTCCAGCACCCTTTCTGAAGTTGACTCCTCTTAATTATGTGAGAGGCTAAGGAGCTGATGTTCACCTTTTTTTTAAAGGTACTTCTTCAGCAAAATGCTGATCCTTCCGTATTTCTGACAAAAATGTTGTGCAAAGAATCTGTATACAGCTCAAGTCATTCTTGAGCCCAATTTCCGCACCACCTGTCACAACATGAAGAAACAGAGGTTAAGTACAGTACAGTTCTGGTTAAGTGCCATCCCTGATAATGTAATCTATTTGCATGACAAGTAACTCCAGGTGCAGTTATGTCAATATATGTCAAAACTATGCTACAAATACATGCATATTTAGATGGCAGATCAGAGAGGAAGAGCAGACTGGTGGTAACCTGTCAGGAAAGACGTCTTCAATTGTTTGCTCAACAGAGATTTTATATGTTCCCATTTGTCCTCTTCAGTTCCTCATCTCTAAAACTGAAATGACTGTATTTTTTACACATCACATAGATGCTTGAGGTCCTTAAACAATATTAATAGTATTGCTAGAAATATTTTTTATAAGTTGATTTTTGGGGGTTGCAATTGAAATTGTTTTTCCACAAGGAACGCTGTTGTTTCAGTATAAAGACACTCAAATTTTCAACATGCTTATAGTATTTTGATTAGCAGAATTGTATTTTCTTGCCCTTGTCTCCATCAGCATGATCTTCTCAGAAAATACAGCTGGTCCCTCTATAATTCATCTCCATATAATACATTTTTATAAAGAATTTTTTAAAGTTCAGAGACAAATAGTTTGAGAAGGCCGTCTGCTTTCATTTGCATTGTTCTCCGTGTGCTCTCTGCTCTGAAGTATGTTATGTTTAGCAGCTGCATAAATACTAATCCCAAAACTGAATTGTCTCTGTCACTTTATAGGAGGATAAGAACTCTTTTTGTTTTGAAACATTCTATCTGTTGTAATACAGGAGAGCTAGAGATATACACAAAGTGTGAGGATGGGTTTGCATTATTGTTCATTCAAAGATTCAGGGAGTTACTTTCATATGTAAACAAACTGCATGTGCGATGTGTATCAGAGTACTGAAATAAGCAGGATCTCCGAGTCAAATTTTAAAGAATGGAATATTACCTAAGAAAACTCAGACCAAAGCTTCAAAGAGAGTATGAAGTATTTATTTAGCAGCAGTGCCTTGCCACACTGCAGGAGCACAGGTCAGTTTACTTCTGCACTGCCGGCTGGTCTGTTTCCATTGCTGTAGCCACCTCCACAGGGCATTTGCCACCGTCTAGGAGTCAGTATAAAGATAGAGTGCTGGCCCCTTTTCTCATCCAGCTGCATGGCTGTCACTTCTGCAGGCTGACTTGATTAGCTTTTTCCTTCAGTGGCTTCTGTGACGCGTTGTGTGAGACTCCACACAGAAGCTTCCTTCCACTTCTGATGGTTTCCCCCATGACAGGATCCATTGGTAAGGACAGCATATTTCTTCTCGTGTAGGGGGGCCTCTTGGCACAAGTTACTTCCTTGGACACGGCTCCAACATCTCTGTTTTCTGGCCAATCCATGATCTCTTCCAGGACTTCTGGGTAGCTGTGGTTCTCCATCTGGTCCTGTTGCATGATCAACACCAGATATTTACTCCACACGTGTAGAGGGGACGCTCCGTTTGAACATCCAGCGCATCACAGGCAATTGCAACTCTAAGAGGAACTGTGTTCCTACCATCTGTTTCCAAAGCAGCTCAAACCCCCTCATCTGCTGTTAATATCTCCCTTTTAGACAGGTGTATTTTGTATTACATTCCTATGAAATATAATTTAATGTATAGACCATTTGTAATTAAATATACGTTAAATGTAATGAAAATACATTTCAAATATATTTAGTGGAATTGTATTAGATAATCTAGTTTATGTGTGTAATAAATAGATATCTTTTCACAACTAATTCTTACCCCTCATTAACATTTGCAGCTTTGGGGAAAATTAATCGCTCATAACTGTCATGAAGGTGGGCTGGTTTTACCTCAGTAATGCCACATACACTTCTAATGCAGCATTAACATAACATAAAAATACGTTCAGGTTCTTTCTCAAACTAGAAGAATTAGTGGTCCAAAAAGCAAAACGCAATCATACTTAATCTAACATGTAGCTAGCTAAGACACAGTCTGAAGTGAAATTTAGTTTTATAAACTGTTGGGTCACTGAATTAGATGATTCATTGCAACGGTCTTTTCTTATTATATGATTGATATCGAGTTTTAGTAAATTATTTTTTGCAGTATGTTTAATTTTCATTTTGAAACATTTAATTACTATATCATTCACAGCATGCTAGATATAAAATATGGCTTTTAGCTTGTGAGAAAAAATCAATCCCTGTAGTATGGCACTTTAAGTAATTAAGAATAAATACTTTGGAGGTGGGGAATTCTGTGCATTTCACTGAGTGAAATATACTGCAATTCAAAGTCTCCAACATAGCACTATGTGCTTGAACTCTTTTTTTAGTCTATATTTATTTTGTTCAAGATACTATTAGTTAATAACCGAGGACAAACAGCAGTGTCATCTGAAAAAGTAAAGAGCTCTCTTTCCTAGGAAAGGAAAGGCTGAAACAAAGTTAGTGGCATTAGGCTCTGTGCCTTTGTGAGGAAGAGCAGCTGAGCATCCCCAAGAGCTGACAGTTTCAGCTGATGTGAACCACAGATATCGCAAGTGATGGGTAATAGACGAAATCTGAGAGCAAGCCTTGATCTGAATGTCGTCAGAGATCTTTGGGTGCTTCTGCCTTGTGAAATCACGATTGGGTCTTCCCGAGCACAGAGTTCAAAAATAATGCCTCTTTTCTAGGAAAGCAAAAATCTGGGCAGAGACATTTAGCGACTGATAGGGCAGACATCTATCTAGATGTCTTGTGAGTATGTCTGCAGTGCATGTGAATATCTTCAAACCTTGATCTTAAAGTTAACTCTGCACAGACTCACATGTAGTCAAGGCCAAAATATAAACTAGCTCCTGGTGGCTGGATGTTCTGACAAATGCTGCAGATCTTCACTTAAGGTTTGGCACAGTCAATCCAAATACTTGGAAACAGAACGTTTTCAGATCACTGTTTGAAAACGTTAACTTCCAGTAGTCAACAAACAAGCTATGCATTTTCGTTAGGGGTTTTTTGTTTGTTTGTTTGTTTTAACCAAGATACATAATGTTGCAAAAGTATTTTGAAATGTAAGATAAAATCCATGAGGGATTTTGAAGTAGTGTTTATAATTGATTTGGATAAGCTCAGCTTTTAGGATTACTTTCTGCTTCTTTTTAAAATAACTGGATTATCTAAAGGATGAAGAAATCTTTGACCTATTTATTCTAGTTACTGCCTTTCTTTCTTCCATTTACTTGTCTTTAAAGCATATTAAGACAAGCTAACCCATATAAATGTCTTGCGGGATGCAAGATCCAATTTTAGTCTTGCGAAAAGTACCTGTGTACCAAAGGAAGACAGATGGACAGATTCTTATTTTAGCACACATTGCATGGCAGAAGGAACCCAGTGGAAAGAAACACTTAAATTTCCGTCTACCCCAGAAAATTACAATCACAGAATTATCCCAGAAAATTATAATGAAATAAGAAGGNAAAAAAAAAAAAAAAAAAAAAAAAAAAAGACAGAAAGACAGTTCATGCTGTTTATATCTCTCATCAGCTTTGGTTACAATGCTCATCAAATCTATGAACATATTATCAAGGAGCAAAGAAAGACTGGAATTTGGCAGCTTCATTTATCAGTGAATTCCATTCCTGTAGGGAGGATGTGACAGGCAGATGAGAGAGTGACACATGGGGAAATTGTTCTCTACTGGGAAGGAAATGAGATGCACTCTGTGTAAGTAAATATTATTGAAGCTCTTGCCCAAGAATGTGAAGTGATAACCATTTTGCAACCAATGACCAGAGCTAGTTCAGATAACAACTCCCAAAAGTCTAAGGAAATCTGAAAATCTTCACTGTGTATCAGACCTTCTTGCCCTTGCATGGCACTGGCACTGCAGTGGCACACAAGGAGGCTACAGGGACACAGTCCCAGGGTAAACAGGCAGTGGAGATGGTGCCCTGGCTGTCCGCAGTGCCAGCGAAGCCACCCTAAAGTGTTGATGAGGGGAGTCTCCTGCATCTGCAAACACAATAGCTCCTTCATCCTCCTGTACCTTGCCTCTACCACCTTTACGTTCCTTCTTTTTTTGATCAACACACAACATGCACAGCATGTTCAATGCTAAACGACCCAGATGGAAGAATTTCTGACTGGCCTGGAGAGTGGTGAGCTTAACTGTTAACTTAAAGTTTTTTCCACTTGCCATTCTCTGACGTATTTCCCTGAGAAGTCACTATCATTATGAGCACTGGGGAAAAATACCCAAAAAAAGAAAGGTGGCGCACGCACGCTCCTTTAGTACTCTTTAATTTCTCTTCCTCCAAATGAATTAAATGCCCCGTTCCCCACTTCTGAATCAAATATATTGAATTTGGAGATAAAACAGCCAACAGCAATATTTCATTTTAGGAATAAAATCACAATTTTATTTTCTTAACCACAGATTAATGGTTTCCCTACCAGATGTAGGCATTTCCAAACTGGGACATGGGAGGGCACTAAAGAGTTACACATAGATGTGAAAGTTGAAGAAATGCTTTGTCCAGCATGTAAATTGGCTCTAAAATAATTTCAGGCTCATCATGTATACTCCTTGAATGAAAAAGAAGCTTCGTTACAGCCTGTTTTAATTGATTGGACTACTTCCTTAATCTTTGGGAAAATCTGCTGAAGCCAAGCCTTGCTTTTGTGTTTTATCATCTTTCAGCCAAATAAGGAAAAATACATCCTTGTTAACAGTTTTCGAAGAGAATGGTGGTCTGAGAGAAGTAGAGACATGGTGTATACCAGACTGTAGTATGTTTAGGCATTACTTTTACTTGTCTCTAGTTCAGTCAAATTAAGTTTTACTGTAAAAAAATACATTTCTTAGGTACTTGCTCTAACTAGGCTAATACCATTAAAGAACTGACACTTTTAGATAATGGTTTGTAACCCTCTTTCCACTACCAAGAAATCTCCTGCAAGGTTATTTGCACATTTACTACAGTTGGTCAGGACTTGGTTCCTTATGGGAAGCAACAATTCATCTTCATGTGCAAAGCAAGTGTGTTTTGTCAACAGAAATGAACACACATCTATTTACATAATTAATTACCATCAAGCTCACAGTAGCCTAAGAAGCTGAGACAATTCTTCCTATTTTCTGCCTGTCAGAGTGTACTATCACAATTGAGAACATGCACTGAGGTCCTTCTTTGTAAAAGCACATTTGAATGAAGACTTTGTTTTAATTATAGCAACTTTTCTTTGAAGTAGTGGATAATTCTGTAACCATAGTAACATTTGTAATGAGCAGGCTATATTTGGATCTCATGCATTAGTAGAAAAAAAAATATTGCTGCAGAGATCAGGAAGGCTTTATGAATAGGTATTCAATAGATGTACAAAGTTCCGTGTTTCTCTGGAAACCTTTTACGCTATCTTTCACACCACACAACATGTAACAAAGATGGAGTTAACCTGGCTGTGTTGGTGAATCACAGGATAGTTATGAGGCAACGGTATGCAGTGCCTGTTAGTTTTAGGCCACATGAGGAAAAACAATTCTAACAGAGATTAAGAGGCCTGCATGCCACTTTAAAGGCCACTGGTACAGTTCTGGTCCACCATCCGGGTCAGAGCTGATCAAAAAGATGAGATAAAAGTGGAGCAGATCAGAGGAAGTCTGAAACGCTTCAGCTCCCGAATGTCTTGTATACAATGAACACCTACATACTCCATTCTTGAGCCTAATCTTGATGTGCATCCAACTCTTCTCCACATTGTAGTTTTCTCTAAAAGGAGACCCATGTGCATAGATGTTCTGGGTTTGGCTGGGATAGAGTTCCTAGTAGCTGGTACAGTGCTGTGTTTTGGATTTAGGATGAGAATAATGTTGATAGCATATGGATGTTTTAGTTGTTGCTGAGCAGTTCTTACAGTAAGTCAAGGACTTTTCAGCTTCTCATGCTACCCTGCCAGAGAGGAGGCTGGGGGTGCACAAGAAGCTGGGAGGACACACAGCCAGGCTAGCTGACCCAAACAGGATGAAGGGATATTCCATACCATATGGCGTCATGCTCAGCACGTAAAACTGGGGAAAGCTGGTTGCGGGGGCAGCAGCCCCTGCTGGGGACTAGCTGGGCATTGGTCAGTGGGTGGTGAGCAATTGCATTGTGCATCACTTGTTTTGTATATCCCTGTATCACTATTATTATTATTATTGTTATTGTTGTTGTTGTTATTTTCCCTTTTCTGTCCTATTAAACTGTCTTTATCTCAACCTATGAGTTTTGCCTTTTTTCCGATTCTCTTCCCTGTCCCACTGTGGGGGTGGGTGAGCAAACCATTGCGTGGTGTTCTGCTACCCGCAAGGTTAAACCGAAAGAACAGGCTAGACAAGAACAGCATTAAATGGTGCTTCAGGAAGAGGTTGGCTTTGGGGATTTTTTGCTTTTTCTCTTCTCCAAGAGAAGCCTGGGAAGGAATGATTGCCCCTATAAATACAGTAGAAGGCTAAATATTGGAAACGGGAAAGGCTAACTTAACTTATTCAACAATGTTGTCACAAAAACATACGGTAAAAGGGGGATGATTAAAAAAATGTGGCTGCAAATTAGAAAAGAGTTTCTGATAATTCTCAGAGGTGTGCAGCATGCGATCTCAATACTCAAATGCTTACATTGTCATTGTCACTAGCACAACTGCATTACAGCCAAAAGAGATACCCTAAGGTAGATGGGGGTCCTCCTAGCCACCCAGATGACACCCTCCTTATTGACATTTTAGAAGGAATATCACATGCAGCAGAAATGGAGGAAGGGAACAAAGCGAGGGATGGAGGAGCATGCCTGCCTGGCGAGTCCTAGAAAACCTCAGCCTGTGCAAAGGTGTGATGGAGCACAGTCCAGCAGCACAAAACTTCCAAGTACTCACTGCTCCACAGCCAAGCTCTGCTCTGGTTTTCAGAGGAGTACAAGGTTGCTGCCCGCCTTCATGGTACAGACAGACAAGTCTCCTAATCCCGCACAAAACTTGTTTCTCTCCATGATCGCAGTTTCCCATGACAACCGTGTTTCTCCATAGGAACACTACGCCTGGCTGCCAAGAGATGGATGTTTGTGACTGCAGAAATTTCACAGGAGCTGGACTTGCCCCCAGCAGATGGGAATGGTCCGGGTGCTCATGGTGTGCAAAGTATACATGAAGCCTTCATTTTCCCCAGTCCGTTTTTCCATTTTTCAAAGAAGCAACAACCAAGACTCATTGCAAAAAGGAAAATTAAACTTCTTTTGAATTTCAAAACAGAACAAACAAGCTATCACTTTCTCTTGAGATAACATCAGCAGCTTGCAAAAACAAGGACAAGCTGTGCGTATGTACCCATCTTGAATTTGTGGGTGGAACAGAAAACTGGAACCACAAATGCACGCTCTGTGTTACAATAATGTTTTTGAAAGAGAACTGGCTGCTGTATTGTCACGGGCTCCCCAGATCAATTGTAGGGACATCGCCCTGAGAAACAGGAATGAGGGATGCGCTCTGGCTCCTTGGTTTTCCCAGGAGCTGCCACAGGTCCTGCGGAGGAGCAGGTCCCCGGAGCAGTGGGGGACTGCGGGGTGTTTCCTCACCGCGTCACGCTGCCCTTGCCCACTCATCCCAATTACACACCCCGCTTTTGTGCCTCCCGGCTTGCGGGGGTCAGAGAGCCCTGTGAGTTTTGTGGTTTTGTTCCCTTCATTACCATGCAGACAATATTCGGCTGTTCTCAAGGAAGGTCTGGGATCCCTGCTCTTTTCCCAGGCTTTCTTCTTGCCCGTGAAAAGAGGAAAAACAACGAGGAGCCTGTTTGGCTCTGTCTGGCCGAGCTGTGGGCTGAGGGTGATGTAACGCCGAGCCCGGCGCTGACTGGCTGCAGCCAAACTGGTCATGCTCTGTCCAGGCATGGCGCGGCCCTCGCTGCCGCCCGCCTCACACCTCGGGCCCGCCGCCGCACAAAGGCTCCAAGCGGGAGCATTCAAGGGCGAACAAAGCACCAGCCAAGCGTGAAGCTTGAGGGGATCTCCCCCTCGGCACAGGGATGGCTCCCAGCCCTCACCCCGGTGCCTGCCCAGAGCTCTCGTGCTTCCTGTCTCACGCGGGGGGCACCCGCCTGGGCCTGCAGAGGTGATGATGGTGACTATTAGCTGGTGGAACATGTGCTTGTGAAATTGGGACTGAAATAAGAGACTGAGAGAAATAAGCAGAGAAGGAAGAAAACTGAATTGGTTTTGTTTCAGAGAACAGAGGGGCAGGTCTCAACTGATGTAAATCAGCACAGTCTCATTGCCTTCAGTGGCAGATATATTAAAATAAATATCAGCACAAAAGTTGGTCCGTGATGTCAGATAACTGAAGGGAGTTTAACATTACAACTGTTGCACAGTTCCTCATTGGACAGTTAGTAAGTTAAATGCCTACTATTCAAAGAGAAACATTTATTCAGTGGGTTTTGTCATCTTTTGACATTTCATTTTGCCTAAAAATATTCACTATTCTCAAATGCAAAAAAAAAAAAAAACCACCTTAGTCAAAATTTGGTGACTGCTTATGATTGTCTTTTCAGTTTTAATTTCAAAAATTAGTTACATTCTAATAACCAATAGATTGCCACAGAAAGACACTTAATAGTTCTCACGCTTGTTGTGTGATCTCACCGGACACCTGACATAGAAAGATCTTATTAAATATTTGAGGTTCCCTCACAGTAGAGGGTAGTAAATACAGGATTTGTGTTTGTTAACTAGCTTTACGTTTTCAGTGTTCATTCTGCCTTCACTCAGCCCATCAAAGACTGACTCCTGGGGTGACACATCCGAACACTTTGTTGCTCACAATAGTTGCAGCCTCTTGACACATTCAGGGGGAATGAAAAGCGACGGAAATTTGCAGCTCATTTTCAGGGGGGCAAGGTGCTGAAAGCATATAACCAAATTTTTCCAAGAAAATACTAGACTTTAAGTGAAAGGAGAGAAGGAGTGGAAAGGATTAAGCACTCCATGTTATCTGAAACAGCTCTCACCTTAAAACTGGATCGACTTCCAAAGTACTAGTCAACTTAGCTTTCAGATGCAACTTCCCAAGACATGGTGTCATTTAAACTTGCATAATAGGTGTCTATCAGCATGCAGTTTTATCCTTTTAAATGCCTTCCAGAGTCTGGAGTTTGAAACGTCCTGTATTTAAATTCAGTCTAACTAAAGGTTGGAAATTAATTCATTAATTGTTAATTATAATGGAAATAAGTGCCCAGATACTTGATCTGCATGCCTTTATACTCATTAAAATATAGAGTGAAAGTACAAATAAACAGTAAAGCCCTGCTAAGTAAACCCATGCTTATCACCCAGCAACACAGATACTCATTTAAAAAAACCTTCCCCTCAAGTTTTTAATCAGCCTTTTTAAGTGCTTCCAAATACATTTGCAATCTTATTCCTATTTCAGGACATTTCCCAAGAGTACACAGCTGCTGTCTGTTTCTGCAGCTCGGAGACACAAAGTGCATGTACATGAAGTGTAATGAACATTTTCCTTCAGGAGAACAGAAGTTACTTTCTGAGTAGTTCAGCCTAGCTGGAGAATTCCATGAGCCTGCCACTGTATGTTTTTACACAAAATGGAGCTGAGAAAAGGAACATTTAGGGTTGTTTTTTTTACTGAAAGGAAACAAAAAAACCCCAAAACACCTAGAAAATTGGTAAGTCTTCCCCCAAACAGTTTTCTTTGCTAATGAATTTGTCTTCATCATTAGACTTTTTTATTTTCCTTTAATAACAAGCTGTGATTCCGTGAATTATTAAAGAATCTTGGCAAAGCAGTGCATGTGGTCTAACTTGACTTCAGTAAAGCATTTGACACAGTCTCCCACAGCATCCTCACTGCTAAATTGAGGAAGTGCGGACTGGACAATCGGGTAGTGAGGTGGACTGCAAAGTGGCTGAAGGAAAAAAGCCAGAGAGTCGTGGTCAATGGGGCAGAGTCCAGTTGGAGGCCTGTATCTAGTGGAGTGCATCAAGGGTCAGTACTGGGACCAGTGTTGTTCAACATATTCATCAATGACTTAGATGAGGGAATTGAGTGCACTGTCAGCAAGTTTGCTGATTACACCAAGCTGGGAGGAGTGGCTGACACAC
>VWYH01008927.1:0-22870 GCA_013399365.1 Pampusana beccarii | reverse complement strand
GCAGGGCAACGAGGATGATGAAGGGAGTGGAGCATCTCCTTTACAAGGAAAGGCCGAGGGAGCTGGGTCTCTTTAGTTTGGAAGAGAGGAGACTGAGGGGTGACCTCATTAATGTTTATAAATATATAAAAGGTGAGTGTCACAAGGATGGAGCCAGGCTCTTCTTGGTGACAACCAATGGTAAGACAAGGGGTAATGGGTGCAAACTGGAACACAAGAGGTTCCACTTAAACTTGAGAAGAAACTTCTTCTCTGAGAGGGTGACAGAGCACTGGAACAGGCTGTCCAGGGAGGTTGTGGAGTCTCCTTCTCTGCAGACATTCAAAACTCGCCTGGACACCTTCCTGTGTAACCTCATCTAGGTGTTCCTGCTCCGGCAGGGGGATTGGACTGGATGATCTTTTGAGGTCCCTTTGAATCCCTAACATTCTGTGGTTCTGTGCAGACCTCTCTTGGTACTTTTAGTCTCAGGGCTTTGCTCTTCACTGCTGCTAGATAGAGGGACAGCCCTATGCTGTCAGGATTCTAATTGAGATTCTACAAGTCACACTTGTAGCTTGATTTTACCTCACTGCCAGAAACTCCTTGCCAAAACCACTGTCCAGCCACGAAACACCCAAAAACTTAACAACAATGACTTCTTCAAGGCTTGACTCTCTAATCCTGTTCTGGGGGTTATCCAAAGCAATGGCATCTAATGTATGTATTCCCTCATCCCCAGTTTTTCACCAGGTCCCATATTTACTAAGTCAATAGTTGCTTGAGCTATGTTTGTTTTAAATTAAACACTTCAAGCAGCATACAAAAACTGTGTCCAGAAAGGAGGAAGGTGAGGCCTGTGCACTGCCACCTGGCCTTTGTTTCTATCTACTTTGTACAATACAATTGTCTTCTGTATTGTAACAATATTTCCTATGCAAAGACTACCCAGTTTTGATTCTGATAGTGACTGAAGAGCAGCAGAACAAACAGAAGATCTTGAGAACAGTCTACATTCAAAGAAACCACAAAAGACTTAAATAGGGCACTATGCCACTTGTGAATCTTGGTTTGTTCTGGTAAAAATGNCAGATTTTCCCAGTGTGCAAGAAGGCTTTATTCAAACATTATCGTCACCAAGATCTACTGCAGAAAAAGAAAAAAAAAAAAAAAGGAGAAAAAGTAGAACCTTCTTAGGCCTCCAGAGAAAAAAAGAAGGTATATATCTGTACTTGTATGAATATGTGTTTGGTTGTTTTTGACAACAGTGGTTTTTATTGCCAGGGAATAAACATTTCCAGTTCCAGAGAGGAAACCTTCACACTTCAGAAAGGCAGAAGGAAGAAGAGGCTTTTCATTCTGCTGCAAGATGCTGGGTTCCGTGCTTGTTTTGTGTGTGGGGACCCAAGTTTTCGTGCTGATGGGGAAGTAAAATAGTTCTTTATGGAGTATTTTATAAAAGACTATCAATCATTCCAGTATGAGTCTGAAGCAGAAGGGGAGGTCATGCACAAGAAAGGTTGTGCTTCAAGCCACACAGGGAATGGAGATTTGACTGTGGGAAAGGAGATTTGCATTCATGCAGACCCTGAACTTGGCCTTACAAAGCATGTAAGCCCTGCTTGTGCCTGCAGCATCCTCTCGCTGAGCTCTACCACCTATAAAACAAATCCTGTAATGAAAGCAGATCACCTCATAATACAGTCCTGGAAGGGGCTGATTCATCTAATATCTCTTGCTTACAAATGTACTGCAGGGTTACCATAGTTCAGGCAGCCTCATTAAAAGCAGTGCAAAACACGCAGAGCCTGAATGGAGATGAAATAAAAGCCCTATAGATGGCTGTTACACATAATCCATTTGTTACTACGCTTTGCGCAAACAAAGGAGCACATTGTTTATAGAGCTGCTTTCTGCCAGCAGCAGGACAAATTCTTGTATGACTAGTGAATATTTTACAACATTCAACAAAACTAAGAGTGTGCCTTCTTCATAACACCAGTAATTCATAACAGGGAGAGGAATGAAGGCAGAATAGAGAGAGCAACAGTAAAAAAGAGAGATCAGGTAATTAGTAACAGCTGTACAGGGAAACTGAAATTCTTACTGATTCTGAGCACCCAGAGGCATGCAATGGAAAAAGAAGGATTTTTTTCATGATTTTACATGCATTGCATATAGTATATATAAAGCTTAGAAGCTATTCTCTAACCACTAAATTCAAGTGGCTTATAATTTTGCATACCAGTGAATGACAATGCCTCATTAAGTTTGGACAGACAAAAATAAGAGGATATTCTTAAACAGAAATTGGCCAGACACCAAAAACCACAAGGGCAGGCACTGACTGAAGCAATGAATATAACAAGTATAGGACCTGTCCAGTTACACAAAGAAAAAGTTTAAAATAAAATTGCTATTTGTAGTTCTACATTTGCCATTTGAAGGCTTTTTTTCACTCTAAAAAATGAATGGATAACATAGCTTGCAGTCTATGTATTATTTGTGTTCTCAAAGCCTGGCTTAAATGATGTAGACTTCATCCTGACCTCACTGGAGTTGCATTGAATTCTAAGCATGTCAAGCTATGTGTCCACCTAGCCAACTAGCACCAGTTAATCCACATTTTTACTATACCTTGCTTTCTTTTCCAGGAACTATGTCTTAAAGAGTACGCCCTCATCACTCATATATGTGAACAAAACAAAATTCCTGAAGTCAGGTTTCTAAAAAGACACTAAACACTCCTTGTGCTGGCATAAACTGAGAGAAGTTTTTAATAACTAAATAAAGGACATGCATGGAAATTATTCTTCAAGCTGAATGTGCAATGCACTACACAGAGGTAAACCCTTTGCAATTTAAGAATAGGACACTGGTTTGTCGCCCTATCTACACACATACAAAGTGTTAGAAAAATGTACCACCTGAAAAGAAACAGAAAAAGAGGGGGTTCAGAGACACAGTCCATAAAAAAAAAACCAAAACAACCTATCGTGAAGTTTTGTTTAGCAGCAGTATAGTAACAGCAGCTGAAGCAGGATATTTTCACCTCTCCTGGGCATGACATGACTTACCCCAGCTTAGAGGCGAAGGGGCAGGGTTTCTCTCGAATAGCCTCAGCTCTGCTTCGGGAGGTAAAGCAAAGCAAAGAGACCCTGAATGCAGTTAGAGGACTCAAAAGGAAATCAGTTATCTGCAAAGGAAATGGCGCAGTGTGAGGCCCTGACTGCTCATGTTATCTCTGTCCCAAAAGAGAGAGGTGGCAGAAAAACGTGGCCTGGTGCGAAACACTGCTAGGGCAGACATGCAAATTTATGTGGGAAAACTTCTCCTCTGAGGCATTGAGAAGCTCTGACATGTTATCATATAAATCATCAGGTAAGACAGGATCCTATTTTCCACCCAAACAGTGCTTCAGAAGACAGGGGCAGCTGAGGGCCACCCCTCTTCCATGCACAGCCAAGAACTTTTGCGTCTACCCAGCTGATCAGACAGCAATTGTTTTTCTGTACAATTATATGAAAGTAGCAAATATGATTCAGGTATAGAAATACTTTCTGTTCCAAGGCTTTTATTGTTTATGTATCTGGAGTAAGTACTGACAATCAGGATAGAGGACGAGCCACGTACAGATTTCCTAATTATTCATTTTTCAGGGCTCTCAGTTCCCAAAATTATTTGAGGCACCGTTTGTGACACAAGCGGCTGATATATTCAAGAACACAAGCTCCAGCAGGCTGGATTGCTGCTCTAGCTGGGAGGTCTTATGGACTTGGCAGTGAGCAAGTGGGAACTTTTTGACTGTTTTGATGGGTCAAAGCTTAACTGCCAGCATATTCTGAACCATGGACTCCACTGTAAACTTGATTTG
The DNA here is from genome assembly GCA_013399365.1 of Pampusana beccarii. Lineage (NCBI taxonomy): Eukaryota > Metazoa > Chordata > Aves > Columbiformes > Columbidae > Pampusana > Pampusana beccarii. Next base: position 19,017 of record VWYH01008927.1, on the reverse strand, counting down.
AACTGATACTACCCCCAAAAGAAAAAAAACGAAAAGGTCATAGATGGCATTTAGCAATTACATAGAAGAGGAAATATGATATGGTGACAGGGAAAAACATGACGCTTCAGAGGGGTAACTTAAAAACCCTGAGTAGACAGATGGGCTGAGGAGAGGGGTGGTGGCTGCCGAGAGCGGGGAGCTTGTGTGGCTGCAAGGAGCAGAGGCAGCTTGGAGCAACCACAGGTCTCCAGCACCCACACCCAATGGAAAACCACACGGATGGACACCCAAACTGGCCCACAGGACATGTTCTGCTCTCCCCGGCTGCCCCACCACCAGCCTCGGACCTGCTCCCAGGCAAACTCCCCTTCCCCTGCTCCTCCTTCCCCTGACGGGACTGAATAGAAAGCTCCTGTCTCCTGGCAATAGGAACCCCTCTGTCCATCCCTAGAGCCTCACAAACGACAAATAACACAGTCCCCTTGCCCTGTGGGTCTCTCTGAGGGGACTGCTTCTTCCATACAAATATTCAGCAACGGTTTCCAGCAGAAAATTCCCAGAATCACATTGGATGGGACTGTGGGCTGGGGGCTACGTAAGTGATTAATGGGTCCTCTGCAGAACAAAACCTCCTCAGCTCTGTCACAAGATAGTTGCTATGGTATTCTGACACCACTTTGCAGAAATTTGCTTTGGCCAGGGGGATTGGAGGAGGGGAGAAACAGAAAATATACTATAGAAAAGTCCTTCATTGTACACTGGCAATTATTCTAAGCAAAATCTTGTGCCTGTCTAGAATTTCAAGCTCTGTATAAATACTTTCAATTAGATTTAAAAAAAAAAAAAAACACTTCCACTTTCTTATTTCTTAAGAACAGACAGCTTGAAAGACGTCTGTAAGAAATTTTGGAAGGTTTCGGCTAGGTTGATGTAAAAAAAAAATCAAATATCCCCTCCTGTGAGACTAAGTTAAATGTCCTTTGCAGTGACTCAATTAAGGCTACGTAGAATGCACACTTCCTTGCAATCAGCTGCAACAAAATCAGAGTCTTTTAGAGGGATACTTCACCAAAGTCTTAAGTTTCAACTGGTTTTAAAATGTTCTGTGTGTCAGATAGAAGTTTTCATATGTGTAAAATATTCCAATATATGAGACAAGTTCTACCTGAAATGTTCAACAAAATGTGAATGACCAAGTTGCCAGGGAAAGCCTTCCAAAGTGTCTAAAAATTGATAGTTCCCATATTATAAGGTATTAAAAGCCAGAGCAGCATGCAAGCGTTTTAAGATACCTTATCCATCTGGAAGAAGAGTCTTTCTGCATGTATTTTGAGCGACACAACTACTGGCTTTTATCACCACCCCCACTTGAAGGAAGATCTTGCTAGACTGAACATTGGAGATGTTGGGTTCAATGCTCATACAAGAGCCTAAAGAATCTGCCATCCTTTAGCAGCCTCAGGCACTTCTAAATTGTCTTGTAAAAAAAAATACTGCAGAAGGGTTGTCCATCTGTAGTCTACAAACATCAAACCAGAAGGCCTGGGAACACAATTCATTTGGATTTGTACACCTAAGTCTGTCTGTATGTATTTACATGCCATAAATCAACATTATACAGGCAAATATCCAGGGTAGATTTGAAGGGGGAGAGAGGATACCTGTGTTATCACATCACTCTGGGTTACAGGGGGAATTGTTTCAGGAAAAGCACAGTACTGATACAGCTCCTCTACTGCCACAACCCAAGCTGGCTTGTTCAGTTCCAGGTGGGACCGCATTATGTCACACAGAAATATTTTTTAGGTGTTTTTGAAAACCCATTCCTGAATCTCAAGTAGGCTTATTCATTACTTTATTAATGAATTCATCACTTTACTAATTTCAGTGCTCCAAAGTCAGTTTTTACCAACTGATCATCCGGCCTATATGAACTATCAAAAGCCATACATTATACAGCACAAAAAAAGCTGCTGCAGTGTATCCATTGGCATGTACCATGTTGGACAGGCAAATTGTCCGATAAACTTCATAGCATGTGGGAAAAGTTCTTGAGAAAGGCTTAACAGTTTTCAGTGGAAAATGCTGTGTCAATACGAGAATTTTGTCTATAAATGCAACAGTTACAATCAGAATTTTAATTTAGAATTTTTTTCAGTTCCAGGGAAGAAGGACAAAGCCTAGTCAACACCATGACAGATGCACAGCAAGCGCTTGAAGGGGAAGGTGTCAGGCTCAGGTGCAGATCCCTAGTTCGTTTATCTCTCTGCCTAATACCTCAACAAGGTCTTGGTTCTATTCCAGTGGGAAATATTGAGATCTCAGGATGCTTTTGAGGATGGGAAGAACTTTTTTTTTGCCCAGCTCCACACTTGAAACTCCTCCAGCTTAATTATCCATGATGTCTGAGTGGTTGCTTTAAAATCCAACAAATAGTTTATAGGGTATGAGAACAGCATGTCCAATTCTCTTACCCAATGCCAACTGGAAGACATGATGAAGGAATATTTCTGTAATTAGCTGTAACACATTTGACAGGTAGATTCAGATCACAACTTAGAAATGCAGATAATAGAAGGCATTTTCCAGACAGTCTTTCAACATAGCTCTACCACTGAAGGCAACCTAAGTTGCACTTGAAGAGCTATAATTTGGCCAAATCTGTAAGCACATCAGTGCTCTTCTCACTGCTTCACTAAGTGCTTAAGGCTGGATTTTGCCACATTTCCAGTGGTTTTGTTTTAAACATTTTCAGTTTTAAGTGATTCCCTGGTTACAATTTCAATCATCCACCTACTGCATGTTCCATCCTGCTTGCCACCACTCTCCTGATACCTGCTTTCATAAGAATCGATGTACTGTGTTCAGTAGCACACTGGCAATGTTCATTCAGTACAGTGCCTTTGCCATTCCCACAACCATCAGGAACTATTAAGCATACATAGATGGTTAACATTTTCAGTTGTTTTTCCTCTGTATGTTTGCTATTAATTTCTACAGCTGTGATATTTCACGCACAGTATGGAAAAAAAAACCCATTCATTGTACACCAGGCTTCTTTGCAGGCCACTAAATAACAGAACTGGTGGAATTCTGAGGCAGGATGTTCCTCCAGCAAAACAAGAAAGCTGTGGCTGACAGCTGACAAGTGAATGATCTAAAACACTAGTTTCCTGTTGAAAGCTGTAGTGGTAAGCACCTAAAAGCCAGTCTTCAGCTTTCGGAAAATAAGGAAGGAAAGCAACAAGTCTAGTTTAGACAGTTACAGTCCCTTTCTTCATTGAAATTGTCATAATTCCTCTTGACTGGGCACGAGAGGGACTTCCAATAAATTCTTCGACTGATGTGACAACTCACCTTCTTGAGATTGGTGTTTCCACAGAGGGAACTTATATGACAGCGTTAAACTAGATACTTATAGTTGAAGATGCTATGTGCTCATCATTTGTCCATTCTGGAAATGGACCACAAGGGACAACATGTACTTAGTTACCTATTTCTGTCTTTAGACAATTTAAATTCATGACTTAAATTTTACTAACAATATGTTCAGTCACTGGCCATCTCCTCCAGTCATTTCAGTTTCTTCAGGCTGGCAAGTGACGAACAATAGAAACGGTGAGATCACATCCCGGCACTACTGAGTGCTCGAAACTAAAGCAATTAACATAGGCCTCTGGGCACACCTTCACTTGAGTTTGGATCAGGAGCACACCTCTGAACAGAGTTTACTGATCATCCCCACTTAATGTGCTTTTATTCGTGCTGCAGAGCGCTCCTGGACAATGCTCTTTCAGATGCAACGCGGCTGGCAGCTGCACTTCAAGGGTACATCTAACATCCTCCAATTGCTAATGAAATGTGCAGCGGTCACATCAGTTTGTCAGCACCAACCCTCCTGTTAAAGAAGGCACTCCTATTAGGCTGCAGTGCCTGTTCATGTAGACATAAGCTCAGACAGTTAACTCCGGGAAGAATTAAAGCATAGAAACTAACTGGAAGGAGACACCATCCTGCTTAAGGACAGATCTTTGGTTTCCATGACATCCCTTTTCTGCTGGCTAGCTGAGCTGGACTCTGAAGATTCCTTCCATAGGCTCCAGTCATTCCCTGGATGTGGGCTGAGACCTGCATCTACCACAGGGTTCAGGATCCATCGGGTGACATGACCTCTAAGAGCCAGTAACCATTTAATACCCAGAGAAGATGTGCTACATGGCAGCACTGCTATGAAGAACTATGAGCACTTCCTCTGAAAACTACTTACCTTCAAAAACTGGAAGTCAAATCCTAGAATATTTGAGAAATTACTCTCCTTGTTTATTTTTCACAAGTTTAATTGTAGATAAATTTAAAGTCTTTTCCCCCACTAGGGGGTGTAATTTGTCTTTCTGTCAAATGTGGCCTTACAGATATTCCCCCTAGTCCTTCACGCAAGATGGGGCCACAAAATACCATGTGAAAAGTGAAATGGGAATCTGGTTTACTGGAGTCAGCAACTTTATCATGTCATGCCTCTGTGGCATTTTCGATGATTCTCTACAAAAAGCTTCTGTCAGGGAAGAATAACTTACCATTTGAACATTCCTAGATAAATGAAGAAATGAAGATACATGAAGTTGGAACCTGAAATAAAAATATTATGGTCTCCTTCTACTTCCCCTTACACCCAGGTGCCACCTAAACTGTTCGTGTGATTTATCTTGGTTTTTTTTACAGTGTAACATTCCTAGAAGCCTTCCCCTTGGTTTATGTCTGTGCTACAAGATGATGCAGTCAAACACATTCCTGGATCTTTCTTGGCCAGCTAGGCTTGCATTTGCACAAGTATAGTTACATACAGAAGAAGCAGAGAACGCCGGCCTGCACAATCAGGTGCATCTTGGAGGATATATCCTGGCCAAATGTAACCCTGGTGGACATATCCCCCTGGCTAAAACAAACAAACAAGCAAACCTCCTTGGCTGATGCCATCCAACTCTTGGCTTCAATTGAAGTCCAGATTAAAAAACAGTATGTCTGGATCATAGTTTGCTATTTAGACATTTGTAGGCATTTATTTGTTCATGCTCACTAAATAACATCTACTCTCACACACACAAAAGAAATCTAGGAAGCAAGATGCCAAACAACTCCTCAGCAGCATATGACTTTTGCTAAGGTTCTGCAGCTGACAATCTGCCTTGTGCTTCAGCTCTCCCTAAAGTTCAGCAATAAAGAAGTCCTTAATGGAAAAATACAACTAGATAATTTTTATAGAGTTTCCATGATGTCTTGTAGGTATTAAATTTACACAGAAGTCACAGAACTCACAGGAACAAGCCAGTATGAGAAAAGAGACAGTTGTTCGAAGCACAAGACTGATCTGAACAAAACCCATCTGGCACACTGTAGGAAGCACAGCAATCCGATCAGCCGCAATTGCCCTTATGCTGTCCGCCCACAACTTTCCTTGCTTGCCCTTGGAGAACAGATCCTGGTAACAAAGGGATTTTGTAATGAGCAAACCCATGAGAAACCCAATGAAGAAACACATTCAACACAGAGAGAATCATCAGCTTTCAGAGCTGAAACTTCCTGGTACATCCTCACAGTCACAGTCTGCACAGAACTCACTTTAACTCAGGTTATTTATGTATCCAGATATATTCAAGATTAGCCAAAGCAGATAGCTCTGAAGAGTTTACGTGCCCACCATACCCTCTCCAAGCATAGAATTTAAAATACAGGACTGCCTACTGTGCATTATTAATGGCATTTCTAAACATTACCGCCACTAGAGGATTCGTTTCTGAATGCAAATTTAGCAAACCAACCATTTCCTCTGTGGATGACTGATGCATGACAAATCTGAGGTATCTGCCTCTACAGTTGTGAATACTACAGACTTAGAAGATTTGTCAGGAAACATTCTGCTAAGTATTTCAACCTTGAGTGAAAACAAAACCAGAAAATTCTTCAACAGCTACAGTAAAGGCTTTAGTCTCACAAAAATAAACAGTTAGCAATCAGATCTGTCTCATAACCACTTCTACAGCTCCAGTTACCCTGCAATAATATTATCTAGTGAAGGATCTGCATGGTAGTACATTGACCAAAGGTTCTAAAAGTATAGCTCTTGATGTGACAGAAAAATGGGTGAAGGTCCTTCTTAGTTATACACACTAGATAAATGCCCTACTTAATATTCTCATCTTGTGCACACATTTAACCACAACAAGAATAAAAAGAGGTCTGTGCACTTGTAAATTCATACCTGTGATAATCTTCAGATTAAGTACTAGACTGTTCTGTGAAAAAAGAAATGTGAGAAACACCATGACAAGTGCACATTTACCTGTGCTGCACAGAGAACATACATGCTATGTCTAGTGATGTTGACCAATTTAAACCCGATTTATGGCCTGCTGCAAAATCTTATACCAGGAGACTGCTTGATAGCAGTACCAATGTACATAGCCCTATCATAAGAAAAAAATCACTTTGTGCTGGGCAAACACACACTTTTGAAAAAAATGCATTTAGTATTTACAAGACGGAACTTTGTGTTCCATTAAGTTACATTTATGCTGTTGTTCGAAAATGCCCCTCAACAGAGGTGGCTTTAAGGGGTTAAGAAGGAAACTTGACACAGGGAGGTGCCCAACACTGGCATTGCATCAACAACATAACTGCACTGCAGTCTCCGCAAATGCGGGTTTTGCAGATTTCAGTTTGCAAATTGTGACAGCAGACGGTTGAAGCCTGCCCCCATAAAAACCCCTGCCCGAAATGGCATTGCCTATGCTTACACACCCTGAGAAAAGAGGCTTGGATTTCCAAAGAACACCTGAAACAACAGCAAAGTATCTGGCCACTATTACACAGCAAATAAATTTTTATTTAGATGTGGAAATAAAATGTGTTTACAAGGAGAAAGATCTAAGGAGATTTATTGCACCCTTGAAATTCAGAGAAGTCCCACAGGCTCCCCCTCAGCATGTCCCTGCTTGAGGCAAAGGATGAGCAGGTTCTTTAAATCACAGGCTAAAGTCACTATCAGCATAAATCGCATGGAGATTTCATCTCCATGTTGCTTCCCGATTGATACAATCTGTGTATGAGGAGTAATCCAAATATTGGATGGCACATATCTGGCAGGTCTTGCACCCCTCTTCACAGACAAGGGTTTTGTCATAACTCACAATGAAGTTACTGTAATACTGCTCAAACAGTGTGCTGTGTGGCAGAGACAACTGCTTGGCCATTTCATATAGGCTTTCTGGTTTCAAGTCTTCAATGCCGTAAGCTTTAGTCAGGACATATTCTAATTTCCAGTTCGATTCATTCTTCTTGTTGGCATCTCTGAGGTCCAAGTAAAACTGCCAAAGATCCTACAGTTAAAAAAAAAAAGAAGAGGAAACAAAAAAAAAAAAGGCACGGCTGTATTGCTTTCTTCCCTGCTTCATTAAGTCTCTAGAGTGATCTATTGATTAGGAAGCTGTCACTCCTCATTATTCACAACTGAATAGAAGGTCACGTCCCACCCCAAGAGCTGGGCTTACACCCAAAGCTGGTACTTGCAGTGCAGTAATGGGGGGGGATGGGGAGAAGAACAAAAAGGAGCCACAGAAGTGGCAGTGTTAGGGGTCTTTCCTGTCCCAACTGGAAACCAACCTCCACCATGCTCATGTCTGCTTTAGGAATGGGGCAAAAGGGTGAGAACCAGAAGTTTCTTTTCTGCCGGCACTGCTTGAGCGGTGGAATGGACAGAAAAATAATGGCCCAGGGAGAATTTAAGGGAAATGGAGAGATGGAGATGCAGGAGTGAAATGTGCAGAGGAAAGGAGCAGCCTGTATTAGCACAGGTCTCAAGAAAGAAACCCCAGTCCCAGTCAAGCTGCAGGATGTGTTGTCACTGAACTCAGCGAGGTCAAGATTTTACCCTGAATTACAGAGAGAATATCTGAGTCATTCAGAGCCAAAATAATGATACATTATTTAATTGACCTCTGGAAATCATGTTAGACTATTCTAAAATCATGTTAGACTACAGAATATTCTACGTTTTTGCTTCTAAATTTATCTTTTAAAAGTACAAACTCTATAAAGGAAGGTGCATGATTACAAAAGACATCATAGGGTTAAAAGTGATTCACCAGCAAACATTGGTATGTAAACAAGGCCAGGATTTAGGTGAACCTCTTTCACTGTTGCAGAGCTCCCTGTAAATAGTTCCAGGATTCTGCCCAGAAAATTTCTGACTCTTTGATTATATGACATAAGAATATTTCATAGAGAACAGGAAGTATTGGGTAGTCCTGCAGGCACAGAAAGACTAACCAAGATTTCCTTTCCTTTGCCCAAGAAGAAAAATAAAGAGTAAGCACCAAAGTTCTACCAATGGACATAATACTAAAAAGGCTGACATCTTGCTGTAATTTTTAATGACATTATATTTGAAGTCTTAAACAATGCTTTAAAATCTTTACTTACCAGCAAGCTATAATCAAGAAGATCATATTGATACAATCTGACACCAGGGTTATTGGACTCCAGTTGCCACACATTCTTCACTGGGGTTACAGCAGGTGCCACAAACAAGGAATTTACTGGCTTTTCTGCAGGAACAGGGAAGGTGAGGAAGCTGTTCCCTTCTAATCACTTCTTTTTCAAACAAATGTTTTTGTGGAGAACCAACACAGCAAGAACCAGAGTAACTGGCTTAAGTACATTAGCACTTTTTTTCCTGGATTAACTATATCACTGTGTTTCACCGGATAGACCAAAATCTGTGTAAAATACCACAGTACACATTCCAGTGCGTACCACTTAAATTTGTCTATACTAGAGGCTTCCCACCAATTCAACTAGCTGTGCAAAATGGTCTTGCTTACAGGTAAGGTCTCCGTATTTTGCGTATTTCTACTCAAGAAATGTTCAAAACTCTTAGTTGCTGTCTCCATGCTATACTTCGCATGTTGTTGGGTTTTTTTTCCTTTATGTATTTATGATGTTACTGGAAACACCAGGGTACCATCACCTGACCCTGACTTCACTCATCTCGACTAGCCCAGCCCCTAGTACGTGAAAATAGAACTTTACAGCAACCAAAACATGAGGATGTCCACAGGCTTTAATTAGACAGGATAGTATATTGAGAGGTTCTCTGTGGAACAAAAAAAGAAGCCCTAACTATTCCTTTCTCTGGTAACATCACAGCAGTGAGATCACAAGGTCAGTCTCCACATATGAGCAGAAGCTTTGAAAGCTTGGAAATCCGTAGATTCTTCTGGAGAATATAAAACTGTGCTCTGTATCTCAGTACACTGCTGTTGGCTACCATGTTACATTTATCTTGAATTCTCTGGAATTTTGTCAAGAGGAAAATGGCATGAATAGAAGACAGCCTAATACCGTACAGATAAACACAAACTGTATTTAGCTACATGCAAGTTCACTGTTTAAATTTTATCAAAAGTTGAAAAATTATTAAAATAATTTGCAAACAGTTACTTGCACATGCAAACTGTAATGACAGGGCATCAACATCAGTCTGTCCTCATTGAAATTTGCAGTAGAGATGCTGGTTTCATGCACAAATGGGCAAAGGTACAAAAATACATAGGTATAAGACTACCTTGAACACCATTTAAAAAATATAAAAAAACCAGCTCATTCACTATGGCTGGATTCCTTTTTACTGAAGATTAATTTCATGATAATGTCATGTAAAAAGGTAAATTATTTAGAATACTGTTACCCCAGTCTGCATTTCGTGTATTGCTTTTATGAGTTCATAAAAAAACCACAGAGAGTCAATTAATATTTGGGTATTTTACATAAACCAAAGCAACACAGCTCTCACCGTTCTATGGTACAGACACAAATATTTAACCAGTTATTTGCTAAGAGTTCTTCTGTTAGAGAAGACATGCCCACGCTTAACACTAAGGGATTTCAAAGCAATAAACAAAAGTTTCAAACCTGGGTGCTTTTATTGAAGGGAAATTAGCTGATCTAAGAGATGCAACAGGCAGAGACTTTTTTTTTTTTCCCCTGCCTCCTGCTTACCCTTATCTTAATTAACTTTGAAGCAGCAGGGAACTCAGCAGAGAGGCACAGTAATGATGCAGGAAACACAAGAACATAGAGCATGTCTAGCTGGCCTGAGAACATTCCCTTTGACACATTACACAATACCAAGTGGCCAGTATAATTTGCCCGTGTCACTGAGGGAGCGGAGAGGAAAGATTAGAAATTCTTGTCTAGCCATAAGCATTCATTGAAAAAAAGTAAGAAGCTTGGAGAGTCTCTTCTGACTTCAACAGAAAAGGACAGTGTGCCTTGCAAGGCTCTCTTTGGGGAAAAATTGGGAGTGTGTGAGGCTTGAACTCCTGTAGATAAGATAAATAGCAGTATTTCCCACTTTCCGTTCTCGATTATTTATAACAGAGGCTGACCAGTAAGAACATGCAAGGAAGTATTAATTTGCTTTTAATCAAGAAGAAAAAGATGAAGGATTCAAGTAGCTTCATTACCTTCTTCATCCAGCAAGACCATGATACTATCTCTGTGTGTATGTCCAAAAAACTGCCCCGCAATAACACTACTGTATTTGCGAAAAATCTTTACCAGTCTCTCATTGTAATGCTCCCTGATAGCTGTAGTATTCCTTGCATACGGCAAGTATCCTATTGGTACATGTCCTATTATGTAAACCTAAGGAATTAGACACAGAAAGCACAATTAGCACCTTAATTTGAAATTTATACTTTTATCTATAACTTGGAAATGGTTACCACAATTTCATAATAATGATATCTTAGAAATGGCATTCTGAAAGCTATAAATCATGACAGTTTTCATATACAAAACCAGTAAGAATGTTTAAAATCATACTGTGAAAAAAGTAGATTTTTTGTGTGTACGAATTCAGTATATTATTGGGGAAAAAAGTTCTGATAAATCTATGTGTGATTTTAGGCCATAGAAAAATTTGATCAATTATTTCAAACGAAAAAAAAAGTTATTAGGGCAAGACTTCTGATTTGGCATCTAAAGGGGACAGTAAGAAAATCTTACATTAGAATATTACAAAGCCTGCATGGCCAGAGAGTCACAGAATTGTGGAAGAACAGGCTAAAACCTCTGTGTTTGAGGTAGATGCTTGGTTCCAACTGCACACACCAACTAATACGCTGCAGGGTTTTACGAGGAGGGAAAATCTCTCCTTTCTTCTGACTGTAATATTTTTAAAATTACAACACCATAGCAAAATGTAAACATATCTCAAATCACTTCTTCTGGTCAGATGATGATCCAGTCCTCACACCAATCAGTCAAACATGAGCCAACAATTTATAATCTCACTTCAAAACCTGAGTATTATAAGACAATTTATTATAACACTCAAATCATGGCAATTGCTGCAGCCTGGCTAAGTTTTGTGGTTGACACACTCATTTCTATTTTTGATACTTGTAATGACATAAAAACTTAAATGAAATAGGCTAGCTTTTGTCTCAGGCCAAAGGTACACACTTGAAAATTAAAGGCTATGGGTAAAATGACTCTAAACCGAAAGTATTAAGTATTCTCATCCTGGCTTCTATAGTATTTTACACAGTCAGAAAGAAAAGGTATTCTACTGTATAATTTGAGAAACTGCAACTATTTTATTGTTATAGTACAATGCGCATATTCACAGAAGAATTATTTTTAAAAATGAAATTTTGATTTTGCAGTATCTTTGGCAGCATTAATATTCTTCTAGAATAATGTTTATATTGTTTATATTCACTTTATAATGTTTATATTCACTTCTCTTTTTTTTTTCTTTTCAAGGTTTAAATAGATAATGCTCATGGGTTCTGTTCACAGCCCTTACCTTTTCCCTCTTTTGTGAAGACGTTTCTAGTATTCCCTCCAGCCAGGCAAACTGGTTGGCTGGGTCAGTGATATTCACAGTTACACTGTTTGGGCCATAATATAAATTTGTGTTCAGACTGATTATCCTGAGTGGTTGAGAGCTATCACTGGATTCAAACAGCTGTGTGTAGAAGCCACCTGTGAAAATGAGACAAACATCATCTGAAAAATGAAAGGCTTCAAAGCATGACTTCAGCATGAAAGTCCAGCACTGACAAAATACCCATCCTTACCTTTCTAACAAAACAGAAAATGGCATGTTTGTTCAAGCCATGCAGCACCTTATCACAACAGAATATCTTAAGGATTTGGTTTTAGCAACATTTTAGTAGGAGAAGTTGACACTAAATGTTTTAATGAATTCTTGCCTGCAATTGCCTTTGTGTTTACTTGACAGTTTTCAGATGCAATTATCCAAGTGATACACAAGAAGTGCCCTTTAACATTTCTTCCAAACTGAGAAATGTAGGAATTGTTAAAAAGTCCACATTTCTTGAAATACTGCAAACATATAAGTTCCTCCAGGAAGAACTGTTTGAGTTTAGTAGCCTTGTACTTTGAAAGTCATTTAACTTCAGACTGGAATATGACGAAAAGTAAAGATCACGTTTTTCAATCCAAGCCCATGAAACCCTCCATGGCATATAGAGCTTCTTCAACGGCTGCAATTTCATAAATCATGGACTTCAGTGTAGCCTTGGCAACAGAGCTATAACAATATACCTTAACTTAAGGACTCCCCCTTTGAGTTTTATTTTTCCTACTAGAGCTTCTATTTCCACTCTTACCAAAGTTCACTCTCATTCACGACACAAAAAACACAAATTAAACTTTCAAATCCCTGATGTTTGAGTGGATTGGAAATTGCGCTGAACTTTTCAGTCCTTTGCTAAAAAGATATAAGATAGTAAATAAATATTTCACATGCATTGGTACAAAGCAAATAATACTATACATGTTACAAGAAGCAATAATTATTGCATCAGAAGAGAATAAATGTACAATGAAGATAAGTATTGCTATTCAAAAAGACAAGTGACCTCTTCCAGCAGAAGTATTACAATAATCCATTGTACTGATTCATCCTACGAGACTTAGCTAAACAAATGGGATAATCAACAGAAACCTCAGTACTCTAAGTTCTAGCTTCATAATGCATTACTGGTATATTTTTACCTTTTCTGAGGGTATGGATCGCTTCATCAGTTAGCCAAGGCTTCCAGAAATCTGCTACAGCATTGTAAACTTCACTGGTTGTTACAGGAAGCTGATCCTGTCAGAGAGCAGAACCTGCCTAAGTTTTAGCATTCAGACACACAGACAAAAAAAAAAATCACTAAATTATCCCACCTGCCCTCTCACATAACACCTAAGTGTATCCAGTCATCACCAGGAGGAACTCAGGAAAGGAAAAAAAACTTCTGAACATCCAGTATTGCTGATCAGGAACAAATGCGTGAACTTGTTCAGAACTGACTGCATGGCCTTGTTAATGCATTGATATACTAATGCCAGAAATACTTGAAGCTTTAGGAGCCCAGTAGAATAGAAAATCATACATTCTGCAAAATTAGTAAATATATAAACCGAAGATTCAAAGTCTAAAAATTAAGAGTCTTGGCAGAAAAGCTTGAACATAAGCTTCTTTATAGCAGGTGAATTTTTCAAGCAAATTGGGGTTCATAGCAGCTCCTCAAAACTCCACTTCAGCCCTCGGAAACATTCTGGTGAAATTCACAACTATTTCTGTGATAACCCGTAGTTGTAGTAACACAGCATTTAAAACATAGAAGTTCTGTCAATATTTTCTCCCATGGGCTCCAACTAGGACTGTAGCACTCTTCAGCCTGAGCCAAGCAATGTCCAAGTGCCACAGCCTGAGAAGAGCAATGCTCTCGTCTAACCCTGACAGGAAATTCCAGCCTGTCTTTGCCTTTCCTAAAATACTTGCTTGGATTTGTAGTGCTAGAAGGAGGGGAAAAGAAAAAAAAAAAAAAAGGGAAAAACAAAACAAAGCCCCCCCAGAGGTAAAAAAACAGGCACAGTACTACAGTGCATGTTTCCCTAAACATAAAATTTGACCTTTCTAAGATCTTTGAAACTAAACTTACGTTATTAGAGGCTTAGGCACTAAGTCTCTGTCTAGGAGTAGTGCAATCAGAAGTCTGTTCAGACACTTCTTGCTTGCAGTGCAGAGATACCACTTATTCAGAAAGCTTTGAGCCATACCAATTCAGCCAGAGCTAATAGTCACTAACAGGTAGAGCAAAACCTGATCTTAGATAAGATGCTCTGTTACAGACTGAAGGTGGCTTGGACCCAGGCACGTCAGTGCTCCGTAAACTTGGGGATTAGAAAGCAGTTTGAGAATTTGTTTTAAGCAGAGGCAAGGATGTGGAACAAATAAGACTATGGAGAAAGACCGAGGTCACAATATACGATCTGAAAGGTACACCAATGCTTGATTAACCTGAGTAGTATTTTTAATAGGTTCTGCGAGAAAAATCACCCAAGACTGTTAAATTTTTAAGACTGACAGGTTAGAACACAATAGAGAGCAATAAAATTCTTCAGTGCATGGCGAGCGCGCAGGTTTCACACTTGCTCTGGAACAGCCTCCAGCATGTGGCTTGCTCCACATCGCTTCCAGTCCACGGGACATTTGCCAACTATGTCCATATGAGAAACAGAAATGTTGTCAGCAGCCAAAAAAAATATCCAACAACCCGAAATGACCCCATAGTGGGGAAATTCTGATACCAGGGTCCTTTTCAAGGAGTAACAGAAAAGTGTCAGTTCTGCACATTGGTGAAACCTGCCATTTCAAAGCCAAGTATCACAAAAACACTGCTGTGTGGCTTTGTGCAGAGAGAACTATAACATCTATTCCAATCAGCAGCCTGTCTCAAAACAATATTTGCTGCCCATCTGCCTCTCTTGACCATGTTTTTTATCTCCAGATTTAATTTTACAAACAAACTCATCTTTGTTGGAAAAGTCACTACATTCCTTATCTACAAGGTTACTGTATACAGTTTTATCTTCTATATCAAACTATTGTCTGTTAAGACTTCCTAAAACCAAAACAAAATTAAAACAAAACACTGAGTGAGACTTCAGTTAAGGTGTTATTTACCAAAATACCGGTGGTTTCTGGTGAACCAACCTGGCCCCCTGTCAGGGTATACAACAAGCTGAAGCTATACTGCCAGAGTATGAATGCCAAGAGACTCAAGTCCCAGCGTAGTTTGTGCACTCACATTTCCAAGGTATGTTCAGCTCTTATTTTGTCTCTCGCATTTCCCTTTGCCCTCTTTGAGCACCTCCCTGATCCGTGAATCACTAACTCCAGCAATTATACAATCACCTACTACACCAGGGTATACCCTGACAGGCCTAATGAGTAACACAGAAAACTGAAATTGAAGTCCTTGGGGGTGTGAAGGGGTGTTACTGAATTCCCATTACATATTTCAAACAAAATATTTCAGTTGACCTGCTCCACATCCCTTCCGATCCCCTCAGATCCAATGACAGAATTCGCTTCTCAGTTCTGTGTGCTGACAGACCAACCCACAGTATGTTTGAAAGGACACATGAAGCAATTGTTTACTTTTGAGCTATGCCAAGAAAAATAATTCGCAGAACACTGAAAGTAAAAAAAGCGCTGTCCTCAGCTGCAATGGCACACGTATCCAGTAAATCACCAATGCAAATATTTCTAAGTGTCCAATAAGGAAAGAAAAAAAGACTTATTTTTAATAATAGCGGCAAAACTATGGGCACATTGCAAAAATTCTGTCATTAATCTGATTAAAAAAACTTCAGTGATTTCAATAGACAGATTTTCAGTAGACTTTGAATCTTAACACACATTCTTGGACCCATTAAGGAAGTAATTTCTGTTAGATTAAGTTATCGTATACATATGCATGACTTACATAGCAAGAAATAAAATGTGTATTAACTATGATGAGGCCTGGTGGTTCTAATCCATTGGGAACAATTAGCAGTAAACGTGCATGACATTAGGCAATGTACAGATTTTACCTGGCATCAAGATTTGCTTAGGTAACTCACCAAAGAGAGAGAGACAGGTACTTTCTGCTCTAGATTGGAACTATTTATAATTTTAAATACTAACTGGAGAATTGTAGAATATTGTCTCCAGAATAACAGTTACACAGATTTAAATCTTATTTTTCACACTTGCTTTCTGAGGGTTAGGAACACACTCAATATGATATAGAAACAAATTTCTAACATGTTTTACCTGTGGCCAATAGTCATGATTGCCCAAGGCTGGGAAAACCTGAAGATCTGGAAAGAAATTACGAATTGTAGAGCTCATATTGCCGATGATGCTAATGACCAATTTTGTGGAGAGTTCTTTTACAGGAACATGAGGAGGGCTATCTCTGAAAAAGTAAAAGGCTTTATTAACAAAGGTTTATTAGCAACATAAGGCAGAAAATTCTGCAAACACATCTACATTCTAGCACATAATACTACTAACTATAGCCTTGTTAATTAAAATCATAGAATTGACCGAAAAGCTCTCTGAAAAGGCTTTAAAACAAACAAAAAACCCCCCAGTAGACTAATGTTTATCCTATGATTCACATTTATCATAGCTAAGATTTCTTAGAAATTAATTTAATTCAACTCCACCACTTGGAGCTACTGTGCAGTTTGGGTTATATATCTTCTGTCATCTGCACAGCCTTCTAAGTTTTTTTTTCCCCTTTTAACAACATCCTGTTCAAAATGAAATACAATAATGTAAGTGAAATAAATTAATCACTTGCCTTCAGGTATTTGTATTTCTTAACACCCTTCCCCCAGCAAAATTGACGCAACATACATAAACATCCCAGCAAAGAAGACCCTGTCATTGATAAACAAACTGGTTCTCACAAACACCCAAACATACTAATCCCTTTGAAAAATTATCCATTGATGTATGAAACATTATGTGATGGTAGAATGGAGAATTTTGCTAAGGCAGAAGGGTAAATTAATGCTATCTTTCATGAACACCTAAAAATAACAGGGCATGGCACTATCCAGCTACTCATCTGCCTCTCTTTCACACTTCTTTCTCCAGTCCCACTGTTAAGGCACACAAAGCCACACAGACAACACCTCTGTGAGAATTATTATGCCCATTTTCTAATAAGGAACATGGGCACAGAAAAGGTAAACATTTTATTAAAGAGAGGACTACACACACCCAAAATACTGCAATGAGGGGCTGTGAAACCACACTTTCTTTAGAAGCACATGCAGCTATGAGTGATAGTATTGGAGACAGCAGCTATGATACCATTATTCTTCCACCACTAGCCCCTGATTTATAATTCATCCAGGCACCGAACCTGAAGGGTAACTTCATATACTTTTAAAGAAAATACATAAGCTACCTACAGTATTGTTTGATTCTAGTTACCTCACAGAACCAAAATAAAAGATAGTTAAATGGTATCTTCTAAAAAGGGGTGCGCTTTAGATTTAACGAGCTTAAGACCTACAAAATCCAATACCTCCAATAATAATTCATTCCAGTCAGTTATTCCTCTGACCTTTCTTTTTGCTTTTTCTATGTTCCACCCTCCCAGTGCCATTTCTGCTAACTTACACTAACACAATCATGTGGTAAATGTCCCAATGAACAGTCCAACAGATTATTACAGAGATCAAAATCTGTTCCTGAGGCCTTATATCCTCACTCAGTCTTCCACTTACTAGCCATTTGGACAGCTAAAGGGACTATTTAAAAAGTAGCATTTGTGAGATACTAAAGTCAGATCTGTTGGTGTAAACACAACCTTGTGAACTACTGCACTGTACGGTTGTCCAGCTGTTAAAAACTTTAACTGCAGAGTCACCTGAATGCTTACCCTGTCCAAATCATGAATGAAACCTGCTGTTTTGAACCCTTCATGAATGCAAATGCTGACAAAATAAGTTGATATGGAGAATCACACAAAAAGTCTCCAAAAGGGCCTGGGTCGGTGGCGTTGGCTCCTTTGGAAGAAGAACAGACTTTGGTGCGATCAGGGGTAATGTGGTAAGTCGGATCTAAATGTAGGTCAGATACATGCCAGAACTGCCCTGTTTTCAGAAAACAAAGATTAAAGAAAATGCATTATTTGCATTTGAACTGGATATACATGGGTAATGCCAAGTTTGTTCCAGTTTGTCTACCGCTATTCCTCTTTCAAGTTTTGTAAAGGAGAATAAATTCAACAAATTGATGATTAGCCTGTCTGATTAAGTGTGGGTGAGTTCTGCTTTCCCGATGAGAGTCAATCCACATAGTCTACTTAGAAAATTGAAAACAGAAGCAGAGACGTAGGTTTAAGGATTCAGCAGGAAAAAAAAAAAAAAAAAATGACAGCTGGTAGGGACTGGAAAATCAGCTCCTTTTCATTAATGCCAATCTGGAAACCAGAGAGCAGAGGAGGTGACAGAAGGATTTCTCCACTCCACCTGAAAAGAGAGGTAATAGCATTTTAATTATTTTTCCAGACATTCCCTGGCTGGAAGCTAATATAAAAGATCACGGTCTACAAAGAAAGGCAAGAAACAACATGCGTGCAAACATTTCAAGGCAGTTTTTCTCCCCAGCAGCCACAGTAGCAGAGATGGGGCTTCTCCACCAGACAGAGGTGTGTCAGGCTTTCCTAGTCACTACTTTCCAGGCTGACACATTGTCAGCCACTGGTACTTAGCACTGCAGGGAAAAAGCAGCTGAGAAGTATAGGAATATGGTGAATAAAATGAATTAAGCTTGTATCAGACTACCAGCCCTCAGGTTTTATGTAAAATAAGATTGACTGATTTATTTCTGTCGGTTTCAAAGCACTTGGGAAAGGCACACATGTGTCTGAAGTAGAGGTTGTGAAACTGGGACAGATACAAATTGATTTTTCCCAAGGTCACATGCTCACCCTGTGGCAGAGCACACAAGTGGACCCCGTGGAGTTTCATTTAAGGAAGCAAAGGCCAACACCAATCTTTGAAATCTGCAAAACTGTGACTCCTACCAACAGGTGAAAGAGAAATGCCTGGACCCTGTGACGTGTTTGGTCCAGGGCACATATCACAGTACCACAGTATGCT
>VWYH01008925.1:132750-184758 GCA_013399365.1 Pampusana beccarii | reverse complement strand
AGCATACTGTGATTCTGTGATCTAATCCACGGAGTTTTTATGACAACAACTGTATTAAATTGTATTAGACTAACAGATCCAAATGCAATAACTGACATAGCTTTATACCTATAAACAGATGCCATACCTAGATCACATAGTACAGTTACTATTGTTTTGTTCAAAATATCTCTTTTTCACATTGCTTGTCACTATGTAGTTACTGCATTTCATTTTATATTAGACATTTCCCTGGCAGGTATTACATATGCTGTAAATACACACCTGTGAATGGCATGGTAGTAGCCAAAGTAATCCAAATGGAGAAATTTGCCATGTGTGTCTCAGATTCAGTTGGTTACCCAGATAGTTAATTGTGTTGGACTGATGTATTTAACTATAAACTCTTCAAGGTAAAGACCTTGTGTTCCTACAGTGACACACATGGTGCTGGAAAAGACCATCTAGATCATCAGATCCTATGCCTTTTGTTTTTATATTAATAGTCAATCAAATAATCTGTATATCTCATATGGACCTACAGAGTCATAGGTAGAATAACTTCTCCAGTGAAATCCAACTTCTGATTTGAGATGTGGGAACCATTTTAGTTATAACACTAAGGAATTTTAACATTGGTCCAAAACAGAAACAGTGAGTGAAGAACCTTTAACTTTGAGATATATGTTACTCAAATTGTTAAAGACCCCATAAAACATAAAATTAACAGTGTGCACAAAAAAACCCCTCAAAACAAAACCATAGTCCCAAATTCATAAATACAGAGAAAGCACTGTCTTCTGACACTTGGTATAACATGACTTTCCTGTTTGTTTCGGCACTACTTTTGGTGGGGTCTTTCCCCAATAAAATATAGGAATATATATTCATGGGAACAGATCTGTTTAATCTGCATCACATATATGTATAATTTTCCATTTGTAGAGCAGAATAACATGATTTATGTGGTATTATTACATGCTAATACAGTTTCAGTACATTTTTTTTCATCATCTAGCTTACCTTTTTAATCTTTTCAAACATAAAATGTCTATATACACTGAGCACAGTGTCTATAAACATTAGATTGAGGGACTTTCTTCTTGTCAGCTGAAAAACAGAGAGATTAAAGGAGTAGCTATATTGTTGGCAAGCCATTCACATTTATCATCATCCTGGGCTGACACTGTGGAAGAGAGTCTCAATACATATTTAATTAAACTTCTTGTTCTTCCTCAAATGAGAGCTTAGGATATAGGGAAAAATAAGATGAAATGTGTGTTGCAACTGAATTTAGCATAATGCATCTATGACTCTCAGTTTTGGAAGGACTCCAGTTCTAAATAACTGGCAGCTAAAAAAAATAGGCTGACGGGGGGTGGGGAGGAAGGAGAGGATTATCCTGCTTACCAAAAAGCTCTTTTATTTTAGTGAGATCTGTAGTTATCTTCTATTGCTTTACTTTGGTAGAATTAGAATCAGAAATAAAGCTTTAAGTTGATATCTTAAAAGAAAGTGAATGAAACTAAATTTGAATTTTCATAGAATTATAGTAACACCGAGATGAGTAAGAGAGAATTGTCAGTCTGTGAATGGAAGAGCTGCTTCCTGATCATGGCAAGTATCATCCCCTCCTAGACTTTCTGGAACTGAAACAAAGCATATAATAAAAAAACCCATTTTTTGACTGTTTCAGTGTAAATACAAATATGCTGCGAGTCATTCTGGGTTACCACCAAAAAGGCAACATGATGGAACTATATTTATGTGCTATCTAAATACAGCAAATGCCATGTTATCCTGAATGTAGATATTTTGCCTATAATATTTTTTTTGTTGTTCAACACCTTGAGTTCAAGGTTTTCAATAACATACTGAGGGTTAAATAAATTTTTTACATGTTTTGTACATACATTTTCGAAATGCCCTTTCCAGAAATTAGAGTTATAAGTCTATTCTGCAGTAACCTGCAACCTGAATAAAGACCTAAGCCTATCCTCAAGCTGCTAGCACCCACTCCTGTATAAACTGTGGAAGCTTGACTTTCCCTTTCCATGTTGGAATTAGATTTTCATTTTCAAATATCCTAAAATGAATGATATAACAGAGCTATAGAACATTTTAATGTCTCCTGCCCATCTCCCAGATGGTAAGTTGAAAATCACTGGTGTCTGTAAGGCATTTAGATGCTTATTTATGGGACTGGGTGCTTAACGCTAGGTGTATGTCTGAACAGTTTTTCCTCATCCTTGAGCCCAATAGGCATGATTTTTGCCATTATCAGGAGAAGGAGTCAGGCTTTGCGCTGACTTGGCAGTGCAGGGTCTCAGGACGTGCCTGCAGTTGCCTCAGCCTGAGCTGGTTTGAGCTTAATTTAATAGTTGTGCAGTGGCCAGTGACTGCTGCCTCGCCTGTTTTAGCCTGAGCTGTGGGAATACCCTGTGTGGTAAAGGCCCGACAGTCCTAGGAACCAGTGTGCAACAAACAAGAGCTCCTTGGGGTAACAGGGCTGGGGGAGACTGGGGGCAGCTTTCTAACTTCAACTTTGAACCAATGAAAAGAAAGCAAGTTATGTAACGAAAACAGAAAAATAACCACAAGCAAGCTCCGAGATTAAAGAGAGAGAAAGCATTTACATCAGCATCACATTTCTCCTAGTGAGAGGAAGAAACCTTCACCTTTGACTTTATACTCCTCTCAGCAGAGAGGGCAAGGCACTGTCAGCTCATCACAACCTTCTTTCCCTTCTCTTCTTCTCAAAGAAGTAGTAAGTGTGGACTTTCAGATCCCAAGGGGCATTTCTTAGATGTGAACACCATACCAGAGTACAGGGGTAGCTACTAGGAGTGTCTAAGCGTTTTTTGCAATAACAATCTTAGTTATGTTGTTAATGAGTCTTTTGTGCATTAAATAGTCTGGACTATTAACCTTTAAAAACATTAATTGGACTAAAACCAAATTCTTATCTCTGTGTACGAGGTGTATTCACTTTTGCTCTTCAGAAGATTTTGAAGTGTGAGAACTTTTTTTCCTACTTTTCCTAAGTACAAATCAGCATTCCTTCCATACAGCATCAGCCAGCAGAAATAAATTTTCTATCGTGAAAACTATATGGTTTGTGAACCCCTTAGATAATTTTGGTTGAGTGTTTTCTAGGTGAGTGAGGCATGTCCTTATTCCAGGTTAGTCTGCAGTCCATGTTACATTATTTTATCCTTTTGAATCCTCTTGTTCTAAGAATAATGGATCTGGGTCTTGGATCCATTTTTCCCCAGGAAGTTTTCGAATGAAACCAATGCAAATGCTGCGACTCAGTGAAAACTCAAAGCTTATCCATGTTTTGAGCACGACTACTGGATTGTAGCTACCATGAATGTAGGTGTCATTTACTCTTTTTCCAGTTGATTTGTGAATTGTGATGGAGTTTAGGCAAGACCTAAGTGCCTAAGTGTTCGAGTGGAGTATTTAGTCTTATTTAGGTAGCTAAGGCCCTTATGTTCAGGACGCTGCTATGGCACTTGCATTCGGGAGACTGTCCAAGTATTTATATTTTGCTACAAAAATTCATTGCTTGGAAACAGAGGCATTAGTTAATTTGTGCACTCTCAGGTTCAAAATTAGAGAACAGGCTTTCTAATTCACTCAATGGCCAACATCATGTACAAATTCTTACTTATTAAAATACTTAAAACACAGAAATGAACATTGAACAGCTTGTTTATATAAGAGGACTGCATGTTCATATAAGAGGTGACTTACCTGCTTTTCACCTGTGAGAAGACGATAGCATTGTAATGTTGGGTTATCTTTTGGAAAACAAAAAAAGTGTATTTGCTGTGTGTGTATATGTACATGCATGTGTGCATATGCATGTATGATTTGGTTTCTTAAAACAGCTGCTTGGGTATGTGCAACCCCTCATGATATGTGTGGTAAGTAGCTTAGTGGTAATGAGACAAAAACGATCCTCATATAGCCTTATGGAGGTTCACTGAATGGCCTATGGCCTTGTAAAACCAAATCACAGTTTAATGTTGAATTTTTTTTTTAAATTAATTTTGGTGACAAAAATATATTTTGTTTGGAAAAGGTTTCTCATGTGTTTATAATAGCATCTGCAGACAGAGAAAGACTGCAGAATAGCGAACAGCCAGTGGGCTCATTATGCAGACACCAAATGTCTTCGCACTGGAGTGTACTTGCAGATACCTGAACCTAGCTCAGAACCTGGAAACAATGGGGACAGCCGAGATGGCTGTGGAATTTAATGTATCCTGGTTCCCAACAAGAGTTTATTACATTATATTTTTTCCACAGAATAAGATCTAAAATGTCCACCATATTGATATGTGTCCTACTGACTCTTTTGGGAGAAGAAAACCACAATGAAACTCTGTATTTCTTCCACCAGTTGAAGGCAGAACTGAGTTTTCGGTATATGTGGTGGGAAGGACTGCTTTGTGCCTCTGTGTTGGCAGTGGGGATACTACAGAAAAGGACAAGGACAAAAGGAAAATGAATAAAGGAGGGAAAGTGCATCAAAGTAGCAATCCGCCAATATTCTAGATGCCACTTCATTGTTGTGTGACACGATGTGAATAAGCATGCTGCCATCTCCTCAGATCAAATCAAATAACATTTCTTCTTTATCACTGTGAAATGTCTTCAGTAACATTGCCGTGGCAATTGCCAGAGTGAAGCACCATCAATTCCCACCTCATCAGGGACTAACCTACTTGATTATAAATTGGGAACATGTAAATTCTAAGGTGTATAAAAACAGTTGTTGATAGAGGAGAAAGTAGCGATAGATCAGAAAGGAACACTAAGGTTTTCACAGTCTTGCAAATGCTTTTTATAATAAATAAACCTTTAGTTTATATATCCTCTAATTCAAATAATAAAACTATGTATCTTAGGACAACCATAAAGAGTTCTCATGATCATTTTGGTTTTGAATGATGCCTTTTTTCAAGAATTTGCAGTTTCATGAGCCAGACACTTCTGATAGTTGTTCACTATAGCATAGTCTTTCAGAACAATTAGGCAATGAAACCTCATTTATCATCATCTCATATACCTTAATACCTCATATAGCTGTGGACTTCTTAACATATTATTGTGATTCCATCCAGTTTGTAGTAGCACATAACCACAAAAGTGCAACATGTCCACAGGCAGAAAGCAGCAGTAAATAAAAATTACCAGGAGTAAATTTAAAACTGACACAGATATCACTGAATCCATCCTGTAGTTACCAGGTTTTCCCTAATGTTGTCATCTCAATCTCTTGTGCTGTAGTAAAACCACATTTTGAAGAAGTGTAAGAACATGAAATTTTGTTTCTAAACTTCTAGTGCTACCTGAACTGCCAGTTGGATTTTAATTCTCTACAAGACCAAACCACTTTTTAGTTATGTTCATTTTCTGCATAACATGCTCGTTTCCTGATATGTATTCTCACCAGCTTAAGATGTGATTCTGCATACTTCAGGAAAATCAGACCTTATAATGAAAAATATTTAGCTTTTTTGTTGTAGTCATGAAATTTTATGTTTGTGTGACAGATTTTTTTCTTTGTTGTTATTTCATGTTTTATATACAAGCATAGATAAAATGAGTCAACTAGTTTGAAATCAAGCCAGAAGAATTACTACTGAAATAAAAATTCTTAAAATCCCTACATGAATTCCCATCAATAGACAATTATGATGATATAGTCTCACGCATCAAGAGGAAACATAACCATATAGTAAATTTTTTATTTGAGATTGTTGCATTTTGATTACATTTAAGCATGCACCAAGTATTAAGTTTAGAAAGCATTGCTGAACCGGGAACTTATGGAGTATATAAATTTTTTAAAAAGTTCTGCAAACTACGAAGAAGAGAGAGGAAATGATACTCTATTTGTATCTAGTACAGGTATTTGTAGATATCAGACTAAAATTTCTGTAATAAAGATAAAAAAGAGACGTGTTAAGAAACAAGACATCAAAGGAATCTGAAAGGTATATCATTATATCAATTTGCATAAAACTGTAATATCTTACTTTATATAAATATTTTTTACCTTAGCTTTTGTATTTATATCTTGGACATGTAAGTCTCTCTGCTGCAAAAGAGCAGGAAATGTGTCATAAGATGACTCTCCGTATTTAGAAATGAAGCCAGTGAAGGTCATTTTCGAAAAACGCTGTCACAAACCTTTATTGATTTGTGCTAGAGTTTTTCTAATTTTTAAGATATAAATATGAAAAAAAAGTGAGGATTAGTTATATACCTATTGGCCTAAAAAATGTACCACCTCTCCCTATAAATATGGCAATGCTGAGGAATAAAATCTGATCCAAAGGACACGAAATGAAAATTTTAATGGTAAATTTTATTAGGTTGAATTCAACATCAAAAAAAAAAAAGTTATCAGGAGAGTTTGTGCGAAAAAAAATGCTCAGAACAGCCATGTTTTTCAATGCATTGCTACATGGCCAAAATCTTTCTTATTTTTGTACTTCCTAATTCTGGAAAACAACTTGTTTGGAACTGAAGTGATAAGTAAGCAAAGGAATCTGTCTGGACTAGTAATTATCACTAGGTGTCCAGAGTACAGGTAAGAATGTATGTTTTTCTATTCCAAAATAAGAAATTAAATTAGTCCACAGATTGGATAGCTTTTATAGAGTTTTAATTTTCTGCAAAAAAAAAAAAATCCTCAATAGGTTTTAAGGAATTTAGATCGGTCATTAAGAGCAAATAAGTAAAATGTTATCGTTAGCCAGAACATCCCAGGACTGCTAACCAATGCTATTCTTTCTCATCCCTTCAATAATCAAACTTTTTATTTGCTTTCATTTGGAGGTTTGTGTCAATCTTTGTGATTTCATGCACCATTAGCTAATTTGATAGATCTTGATGAAACCCACAGAAACACTATATTTTTTGATATTTTCCCTATAAAGATACTTATGCATTTAGTTTGTGAGTTAGGTGAGAATTTAAATTGATATTTTTATTTTTCTAGAATTTAAATATGGAATCCTTGTGCTTCCCACTTTCTGAAGCAACGTTAAGTATATATTCAAGCTTTTCCTCTAAATTAAACTATAGTATCCTACTAAGAACATAATAAAATTTAAATTTTTTGTACAGAATTTTGCCACTATACTTTCAGATTTTTTTAATGAGAGGATATATTATTCACAATTATCCATAACTTGTACAGTGATCCAAGAGTTGGCAATAGGTTCCTTTCAGAAAATTGGTTCAGACGTGTCCCATTTTTCTGTTGTCCTCCTCCCTAGGGCTCTGATGTCTGTAATTTATGCTCTAGTTTAGTGACACATGGCTTTGTGACCTTGACTCAGTTTTACAAATAGATGTTAACTTGTGAGAAAGTCTGTGAAAAGAAGATACACAAAACAAGTAAAAGCAGAGCTAGAAGTATAATTGCTGAGACAGTATTAGCAACTCAGGGACTCACAAGGAAAAATATTGATGTGAAACTTGACAAAAATCCCAAGGAAAAAGTCAGAGAATTGGGAGACAGGAGGTCAGAGACCCTGATTTTCTCACCTGACTCTAGCTGCCTGGCCTGCAAACACCCATCAAGCATGATAAGCATATTGAGTGAACCTAACTCAAAAATTGAAAACTCTCTTGCTAAATTAAACCAATTGACATGGAAATGAGAAGGTTTTTATAACATATACATTTCCAAAGACAGTCCATAAAACTCTGTATGTCATTTATTCTCTCTGAGCACAGACTATGGATATCTTACAGCTTTTCCAGGTCAAGTGGTTAGTTAGACGCACTAAATAATTTCATAATTTTATGGTCACAGATGTATTCTTGTAGAAATGTTACCATCATGTCCATTTGTCTTCTCTTTGCCCTTGCATAAATACACAGCCAGCCTTGAAACCCCTGAGAATTCAGTAGGTACAGAGCCTCTTTTTCCTAAGTGTGGTATTGGGTGTAATTGGTTTGTTCAGCCTGGAGAAGAAGAGACTGAGGGGAGACTTCACCACAGTCTGCAGCTTCCTCACAAGGGGAAGAGGAGAGGCAGGCGCTGGTCTCTTCTGTCTCGTGACCAATGACAAAACTCAAGGGAATGGCAGGAAGATGTGCCAGAGGAGGTGTAGGTTGGGCATTAGGAAAAGGTTCTTCACCCAGAGAGAGGGTGGTGGAGCACTGGAACAGGCTCCCCAGGGAAGTAGTCATGGCTCCAAGCCTGTCAATATTCGAGAAGAGACTAGACAATGCTCTCAGACACCTGGTGTGAACTGTGGGGTTGTCATATGCAGGGACAGGAATTGGACTTGATGATCCTTGTGGGTCCCTTCCATCTCAGGGTATTCTATGATTCTATGATTCTATAATAATAATGTAAAGTAATCAAAATAGTTTAGATGAAACTGTAAGTAGTTACTCTGAATATACAACCAAGCCTCCTAGGTCTCACAATCAGATTCAACAGCAGCTACTGGCAGGTTAAAAAAAAGGTAGAAAATCACAGCTATCACTATATCACCATAACTATCAAAATGCATTTTCTTGTCTTTTCAATTTGAACTCCCCAGAAAAGAGAGTTTCTTTCTTCTGGAATGAGAACACCTATTTACTTCAACTGGATACAGAGGTATAAAAAAAAATATATATATACATATATATATTTTCCATCCTAATCAGAAATTCAAATCCTGTGTTTATGAAGAGCCATGTGATTTCTTCCCAGGGACTGCAGCAAGGAGATAATTTTTTAAACCCAATTATTTTTTAAATGCTTTGCAGCAGATGCTTTGCATTCCTTGCTATGTCTGAATAGCCCAGCAGCTTACATGAAACCGTGATAGCTCTGCTGTCTTTCAAGACTCTCTGCAGGTAAGCGTATAATCTTCCCCCTCGTTACTAGTGATGTGCAATAACACAGACTGCAGTTTTTTTAGGGTTTTGACAAACTGAAAGATAAAGTAATAACTGCAATGCTCTTAAAGAGCTCTGTGCTCCCTTTTCAGTAAGGTCAGGTGGTTTTCTTAATCACTTTTGTCAGTCGTATTAACCTTCAAAAACTACTTCTGTTTAGTGAAGTTAAGACAGTTAAACCTGTAAAGGCTAATTTATTCTCTGATTTTTCTCCTGCTTATAGGCAATTAGGATTTTGTTTTGTTTTGTTAAGCTACATCAATTTAAACTGAACATGAGATTGGCCTATTTAATACTAGTGTAGTGTTGATGTGACCTCTCGGAATGAAAGGTTTTCCTCTACCAAGTACCAAGTGGCCAGTAGAAATTAAAGTAACAATAAGGCAAAACAAATGACAAATTAAGAAAAAAAAAAAGTATTTGAAATGTAAGCCAAGGAAGTGGAACTAGCATGCAAACACCTTTAGAAAAGTCTTGATGATTTATAGGAGCCTGAGGAGTAATNATTAGGATTTTGTTTTGTTTTGTTAAGCTACATCAATTTAAACTGAACATGAGATTGGCCTATTTAATACTAGTGTAGTGTTGATGTGACCTCTCGGAATGAAAGGTTTTCCTCTACCAAGTACCAAGTGGCCAGTAGAAATTAAAGTAACAATAAGGCAAAACAAATGACAAATTAAGAAAAAAAAAAAGTATTTGAAATGTAAGCCAAGGAAGTGGAACTAGCATGCAAACACCTTTAGAAAAGTCTTGATGATTTATAGGAGCCTGAGGAGTAATTGGATGCTACCTGCATTGCCCCAATTACCTTTGTCTGGATGTGTGAGATGTCAAGGAATAAAATTAGGCTTTATAGTCGGCAGAACTGTACTACAGAACTCACTTCTCCTGGAGTGACACTAGAGAGTATATTGCTAACAGAAAGCTGGTAGGTGGTTTTGTGACTTCATAGGGGCTGCTGCAAAATGTGCACAAAAGAAAAAAACTGGGCTGGCAAATGAGTGAAGTTTCAAAAGCAAATTCTGGAAATGGAAGAAAACTTGTTGCTGTACATCACTGCAGTGAAGGTGGACACATGGCAAGGTCTGCTCATTGTGGCAGGAGACCCTGTGAAGCGTGTGAACTCACTTGTGACTCCGAAAAAAACAGTAAAGAATAGAGTAGGGTAGAATAGAGTAGGGTAGAATAGAATAGAATAGAATAGAATAGAATAGAATAGAATAGAATAGAATAGAATAGAATATAGAATAGAATGGCATGGCATGGCATGGCATGGCATGGCATGGCACGGCACGGCATGGGTCAGGGTGGGATGGGATAATAGAATATTTCAGTTGGAAGGGACCTAAAATGATCATCTAGTCCAACTGCCAGACCAATTCAGGAATGACCAAAAGCTTAAGCATAGTCTTAAGGATATTGTCCAAATGCCTCTTAAACACTGACAGGCTTGGGGCATCGACAGCCTCTCTAGCAAGCCTCTTCCAGTGCTTGACCACCCCATTGGTAAAGACATGCTTTCTGATGTCCAGTCTAAACCTCCTGTGGTGCAGCTTGGAACCATTCCCCTGTGTCCTGTCACTGGATACTAAGGAGAAGAGATTAGCATGTCCCTCTGCACTTCCCCTCCTTACAAAGCCATAGAGAGCAATGGTGTCTCCTCTCAGTCTCTTTTTCTCCAGACTAGACAAGCCCAAAGTCCTCAGCCACTCCTCATAGGACAGTCCTTCCAGCCCATTCAGCAGCTTTGTTGCTCTCCTCTGGATGCGTTCAAGGACCTTCACATCCTTCCTAAATTGTGAGGCCTAGAACTGCACACAGTACTCAAGGAGAGGCCACACTAATATTAGATATAGTGGGATAACCACCTCCTTTGACCGTCTGGTTATAATGTGTTTGAGGCATTCCAGGATGCAATTGACCCTCTTGCCTCCCATGGCTCACTGCTGACTCATACTGAGCCTGCTGTCAACCAGAACCCCCAGATCCAATTCATGCTACTAAATCCTTAGTTGGAAAAAGAATGTCTGTCATCCTGTCCTTTTTGAAAACAAATATAGCACTGAATGATTTATTTTGTAAAGCCCTATGCTGTTAGCAAAATGTGAGATATCACAAATGCCAAGAGACGGGTAAAATTAGTCAGATTTAGGTTATAAATAACATCATATTAACAATAAGCAAAAGAAAAC
This sequence comes from Pampusana beccarii, assembly GCA_013399365.1. Lineage (NCBI taxonomy): Eukaryota > Metazoa > Chordata > Aves > Columbiformes > Columbidae > Pampusana > Pampusana beccarii. Next base: position 173,659 of record VWYH01008925.1, on the reverse strand, counting down.
ACAGACTGCTGCAGAAAAAAATGAAAGTAATTCCAGCAGACAAATAAGAAAATGCTTCAAATAAAAGTAATGAAAACTCTTCTCAGAAAGATAATTAACATGGAACAATCTACTCCATTTGTACCACAATATTTAGAAAAATAAAAGAAATAATGAATTAAGTAAACATGCTCATGGATATACAATTGGAGAGTGTATTCTCTGCTTCCTGCATAGCTGTATAAAGCATAGTTTGAGGAACTGTCACTCTCATGGTAATACGCCAAACCAAATTTTTTCACAGGTCAAAGAATGTGTTTGACTGTAGAAATAAAGCTGACAGTGATCTATGAGGACAAAAGGGCAACACTACTATTGAATGTGCTGAAGGTCAAAAGATAGGATGTTCTTCAGCAGATATTTTCTTCCTTTTAAATTGACTGATGTTTAAAACTGTGCAGGCTGTAAGAAAATGCCCTTTAAAAAGTTCTAGCCAGAGGATCTAATTAACGTAAGTGTGAAGAGCAGGGTGAGGGGCAGAATATGTGTGTATATGTAAATAGCACGTGAGACTCACTGGTATCACATGGGTGGATGTTAGAAGCACCATATATGGGAACCTGGAACTGAAAAGAAACTCCTAGGTAATCAAACCCAGGTTCCCAGTACTGGGGGTTGCTACTTTTAAGCTAAAATTCATTAGCTTTTCAAACCATGCTAACCTGAAAATTCAGCTTTCTGCCTCTGAAGTTTGAAAGCTATTCTTGAGCTTAATTTCTTAATTGCCTAGAAACCGTTTCCCTAATTCCTGAAATTTAAACATGGTATATTATTTGCATTTTTTATTTTACTGTATCTAAATTTATTTTTTTTCCTTATGGTTTCATCATATTTTTGGGAGACAATCATTTTATAATTGACTATAATAATGGGATCTTTTAAATCTTGTTATTTAAAATATTTGTTGATAGCCAAATTTCTTGTTACATAACTAATATTTAATTGTATTTTTTATCTTAGTCCTTAGATCATCTAGTGGGTTTTTGTACATTTTTTGATCCTTCAACACCTTATATCGTTGTGAAATGTCACTACAAACTTTTTTCTCTTTGTTGCAAGATCATGGATATTATGTAAAACTAGTCCTAAGATCAGTTTGGAACAACTTGTCTAGAATTGTCACTCCAAAACTATCTAATGATTGTCCTGTTAGTTTTTTTAGACATCTTATCTCCTTTCATCTGAATTAATCCATATTTCCTCCAGTTTAATTAATAACTTATTGTGAGTATTAAATATCTTGTTGAGACCTAGATAAACCAATTTTTTTTTTCAATCAAACCACTGAATCTTTAGTCCTGTTTGCTGTTGAATCACCCATGCGTATTATGCTTGCTCTCTACAGCTACACTGAGTAAAGAAACATGTGATAAATTCAGTGTCAGCTTAAGTTATATAACTGAGTGACATTGAGTAACTGGTTCCTGAAAAGGTGAAAGAAACAGGTTTTCCAGGAGTTATTTATGATTAGTGGTTGATCAGTTATATCCTCAACAACTTTGAGTAGCAGTAGCACTAAGCAGGACTTGACTGTCACCAAACAGTCCTAGGACAGCAAACCTAGGAAGTAATAATCAATGTTCAATATATTATACCTGAGTTAGTGAATGAGTTAGGCATCCTATGTAATCTTCATCACAGAAAAGGTTCATCATAGTTTCTCAAAGTGATAGAACATCTTTCAAATAAATGCTGATACATATAATATATATACATATATTATTGGGGGTGTGTTTTGACAATGGCAGACTCCTGTCTTCAAGGCTTTAGAATAATTTACAAAAAAAGGCTAAAGTGGAAATGTGGGATGTGAGGTTGACTTGTTACCTTGCTTGTTAGATTTACTTTTAATGTTAAAATAGATAAGCCAGAGCAAACTACACTTATTTTACCATTTAAAACCAGGTTTATTTGCTTGTCATGCTAATAAAATCTTCATAATCTGGATTTAGCATAGCACATTCCAGCCAGATTTTTTTTTTGTATCATTATTTTCAGTATTGTATTTGTATTAGTTATTTGAAAGATGGAATGAGAAGCATGTGGAGGAACAACAGTTCTCCAAGATCAAGACTCTTAATATAAATATATAAGGTTTTAAGGAAGCCTTTGTTTGGGCATGTTTCTGGCTGCAAAGAACAATGGACACACCAGAATAGCCAATAATAAGCAGCTTATTAAGGCTGTTACTTAGCACATCAGCAATCCCATTCTTTTTCTTTTCTGACTGATGATGAACTGTGGCTCATGGAACTGGAGAAATCCATAGTAACAGGATCTTTTTACTTTCAGAAACATCAACGGTTTGTGGTACAGGCAGGACTACTCTATAGCCCTAAGTACACAATGGAAAAGCTTAGAAAAGTTATAGTTATGGAGCTGTGCCCACTGGTTCTTGTTAACACAATTTCAGATTCGTTTCAGTTCTTGACTTTAAGTGTGTCAACTTGTATTATATATAACAGGTATATATGGAGTTCACAGATGTAAATTTGTGAAAGGAAATAAAATCAATATTTTGTTTCGTTTGAGCTGCTGGTGAACAAATACTTGACAGAAATAATCCGTGGTTTCATAAACTCAGTCTATTGAAATTAAGTGAATTAGTATCATATTTGAACACATCGATTTTTTTGAACTATACTGAAATTCATAGAGATTATAGTTTCAGCACATATTTGATAGCCTGGATTATTCCACTACTCATAATGTATTTCCATTTATTTCTAGTTTTGTGTTTGATTTTGTTACCTCACATGTTTGCAGACTCAAAAAATATTGTTTAACATTTTCTCAAGACATTACTGAAATGAGTAGATACGCTTCTGCACAATCTCAGGAAATTGTCTATCCAATCATCAAACTGACAACTTTCAGGAGGCTATATAAGATGCATTAAGACAATGAATTTTGTATTAGTGAGTAACCATACTGCAACTTATCTCTACAAATATAATATGAAAAAGGAAGTCCCTACAGAAGAAGTTCTAATTCTGATCTAACACAAAATTTATAACTTTTTTTCTGCAGTGGTCATATACTCTACATGAAGACCCCTAGTTTAGAAATTATCTTGTGTTTTCTTCCAGATAAACATGCACTGATTGTAGCAGAACATATTACATTATTTAAGACTACCAGAATGAAATAGTAACATAGATGTTGGCTGAATATGAATAAGCTCTATATCTAACCTATGGCTAGTGATCAGACTTTTCTGTGATTCTAAGTAATGTGCACACAAAGATAACTTCAGACTTTGCAGTCACATCTACAAAGATTAAAGTACTTTTAAAAATGAATTTATTTTTTAGTTCCAAGAAGCATTATCCACTTAAGTACAAAATTTTTATCTGTAACTGGCATGAAATTGGTCTCAGCTGTGTTAGATTCTATTTTCTCCAAAAATATTGTCTTGTATTTTTTTGGTTTTCAGTAGTTTTAGGTTTTAAACTATTTAAATAGGTTTTAAATAATATTAAATTAAAGAAATTAACAGAATTTATTTAGGACTACGTGTACAGAGTGGGGTAATTTAGTGCCCTAATTATTAGTCAATATCTGCCTAAATACCTGTTCAATTCAGAGGTGAGTGCACAACTCCTGCCACACAAGTAATAACAATAGCAGATACAAAAATTTCTAACTAGAAGAGCTGGGTATCAAAGATGAGAGGAGATTCTTTATTAAATTCTCTTATTTGCATGATCAATTCCATGAGCATGCCATAATGTTTATCAGTATAGCTTGTCATACAAATATTGAAGAAGAAAAATCTATTAACAGCTTCTACATTTTTCTTTAACCAATTTTGACTGCATAAAGGCATTTTGTCAGCCTTGCTTATGTGTCATTTTTTCTTTGAACATCACTTTCAAATTTAGTTTCAAGACCTGATAATTGGGCATGGTTGGTTTTCTTTGGTAAACGTTAACATTACGCTAATTATGGACTTGTGAACATTTTTAGTGCTTGCTACAAGTTTAACAAGATGTTAACTGTATGTTAACTCCTGCAATCTTGTGAGAATTTCACAGAGCTAAAACATTTGCAGCAAAATGAAGGCCGTGTATGTTGCGTGCATGTAAGTCCTATAGAGACAGCAAGAGCTCATTTACATACACACAAAAAGAGGACGATGTAAAGGTCTAGAGGTGAAAAGTATTATAACAGCAACTGAGTATACACATAGTATCTCAAATGACTGAACAAAATATTTTATCATCCTCATAAATGGAAATGCTAGAATACTCAACAAACAGAAATATTCAAGCATAAGTTCACTAGTTGATTTCAAATAGTGCTAAGATAGCATGAAAATTCAAATGAAAATTTCTGGCTTCCAAGTTTAAGGAAGAGGATTTAACACTAATATAGCAGAGAGCAAGGAGAGGATCTTCAGTAGGTGGTGAGTTTCAAGAAACAAAACATGTGGGCAGTCACACAATTTTTTTGCCAGAACAGTATTTCGTGTCTCATGAGGAGCCTGCACAGATGCTGCCTGGGGAACCATTCCTGCCCAGGGTGATTTCACTATCTGGTTTGCACAGACCAGGTAAATACCGGTTAAGTGCTGAGGAAAAAAAAAAAAGTGTCTAAAAGAGTCTTTCCTCAAAAAATGGTTATGTAAGATTCATAGAAAGAATGTGAATGTGTCACTTTGTACTTTTTAGAACTTTTGCAAAAAAGTCTATATTTAAAATAATTTCAGTATAAAGCTAAAACTGTTTACTTTACAATTAATACAGTATTGATGTCCCTTCTCGTTGCAGAGGGGTAGACTAGATGACCTTTGAAGGTCCCTACCAACCCAGACTGTTCTATGATTCTATTGTTAACACTTTGTGGATACATGATTTAAACCAGTATGCGGAATTTAATTCAGTTTTGAATTATATTGACAATAAGCTCTGCACACACTTCAAACTCAGGTTGGCTATTTCCAACTCCTGCAACCATGTCCTTTAAAAAAATTACACTGGCAGAACAGAATTTATTGAAGTATCATTATTGAGTTATGCACTTGCCAGGCATTTCATGAACAAAAAGAAACTAGATTAAATCATTTGTGATATGGGCACCAAAATAATTAGGTTTCAAGCGATATATTAGCAAAGTTTTGTCAAATGTACTGAGTGTGCAATTAGGCCCAAACATGGCTTTTGATAGCTTGGTCAAACTATTTCTAAGGTTTTCATGGTAACTTCCAAACTACCAAACAACTAGAAAACTACATCTCATATTTAGACAATTTAAGTTCCAGTTAGAACAAAAGTAATTTAGTTTAACTTATCCACAGTTTTTGAATACTTAAAACATTAAATATTTTCAGAATTATTCTGTTAATCATGGTTATTTCAATATACATAGTATTGTTATAATTGTTCTGTATTAACAGTGTTTCTCTTTCAGCATGTGCAACATCAATATCAATTGCCAACATCTTCAGAGATCAATGTGTACACTAACAAAGCATCACGCTGGGCATATCATAACATATCTTAAAACACACATTTCTCAGGCCTGGCAGACAGAAGACCTTTGATGGCTGTAAAAACTCTGTTTGGGTTGTTTTGGAAAGGTGGCATCTGAACAATATTTCTGGTACTAGTACTGATTACGGAGTACTTTTAGATGTTTCTCCTGGAATCAAATTTTCACCCTTTTTTTTTGTATAGTCCACTGCCTCAGACATCATAAGAAAATCTAAGACATTCGCTGACTTTGCTTTTATAATTTGTTTTAATCTGTCAGTAGAATTAGTTGTAATTATTAATGTTATATTGATTTTCCACATTATACAGTTATTTTAGCAATTTGAAACTCCAAGGCAGACTCATGGAGTATTCAGCAGGATATGTAAACACTTTATCTTTTCTCAATCAGAAAAGAGAGGTCTTTCGGAAAGGAAAGGTGAAAAAACTAAGTGCAGTTTGATCACTTAACATCAACCATTTTGTCTTTAACTCACTTTCAAATGAATATGGTTGACGAATGTACCAGTTTGCCTAGCAATTTTAAATTTCTGACAGAACTGCGTAATCCTGAAATAAATGGAATACAGTGCTATTGATAATTAACTGCTTACTTTATTTACTCACAAACATAATAAAAGTCCCAAGTACTTAACATATTCTATAGAATGACTGCAAATATCTTCAGATACAAAATTTTCAAGTATCTTCAGTTACAAATTTGTTAGACAACTGACAATTCTGATCTAAGAGAGCTTTATAATTTTCTTTTATTTTTTGCCAAAGGCTAAGTATGTTGAAAGGAAATCTGAGCAACATATCTTATTTGCAATAAATTGCCATTTAAAAGGCCTGCCTGCATAGATTTTCCTAATTTTAACACTACATGACTGAGAAAAATATCTGCAGAGGTGGCTGTTATTATTAACATTCTAGAAAATACTTGCTTAAATTCAGGGCACAATGTGTAAGATAATTGTGGTTAGATTTTGCTTTTTGTGCAGTAAAAATCTGATGAACTAATTAAAAAAAAAAAGATAATAATCAGGGTTGTTCTGCTGAATTACTTCAAATTTTGGATTTATTATGACTAGGCAAAAGACCTGTATGACTTCATCTACCCCAAAAGAGTAGTAAGAGCTACCAATAGACTATGACAGTTTTTGCTTTGTTCTATCATGTTTATGTATATTATATTAAAAATAAAGAAAAACAATTATTATAAGAGCAATCATGAAGAGATTATTTTCTTCTCAGTTGAAAAAACAGATTTATAATAAATGATGTAAAGGTAAATTGCATAATTGAGATTTTACATTCTTTGTTTCCAGTTAAAAGTGTATGTGGAAAGAGGTCAGCTCAGGCAAAAACATTGTTTTAATAATATACAACGGTCTTCCTTGAGGAAAGAATGTTGACATTGTCATTTAACATGTATTCAAAGGAATTACTTTCTTTTTTAAAAAAAATTCAACACTTAAGCAATTACAGAAAAAAACAAGGATTAATGTATATTTTATAGTCTACAAATGGGTTTATGTACACACATGTATACATTCTTTGTATGTACAGCTGGAACATTAATTTTGGTTGAATCAAAACAGAAAAATGTTCTTGGTGTCTCTAACACAAGAGCAGGTTATTGACATCTCAAAACACTTGGAGACCTAGAAATAGTACTTGAAAATTTCACTTGAGAGCCTGCCAAAGTTTGCCGTAGTTTCCCATGCTGGACCTACATTTAAAACAAAAAAGATAGATATAGATAGATCGAGATAGATATAGATTATATAGATTATATAGATATAGATGTGTTTGTGTACTACTTATCTTTTATTTTTTAGGCCCAGCTTCTAATGCAGTCTAGCTAAAATTGTAAAAGATAAAACTATTCCTTGTTATTCTCCAAGGCACTATTCCACAAATAGTGGGAGATTTTCTGGCAGATTTGTTGTGAGTAATCCTACACTAGGAATAGAGGTGGAACAAATGAATTAATTTTTCCCTGCTGCTGCTGATTGTTACTTTTATGATGGAAATTCATAATGTGAAGGTTACACACATTTTGCCCTTCTGAAACATGCCCAGTAGAGCTTTCTGTAGATTGCAATTCCAGTGAGACAAAAAGCGTGACTACTAACATAAGAACATTTCACAAGAATACCCCAAATCCCCATAACTCTAGAAGTCTAGAAAGATAATTGTCTTTGGTAGACTGAGGCCTAAAAGGGTTCCTTGGAAATAAGCCATCACCTTTATTTATTGAAAACAGGGAGAGCAGTCATTTTTTGACAGTGATAGTAGTTCACTTCTGATTATTACAAAAAACAAGTATTACTGAATGCATACCTTCTTGAAGTACCTATTATTCTTTTTTTTTCTTTTCATAGAGTGACCTTAAAAATTAAATTTTAATAAATAATAAGCATGTATCTGCAAGTTGCTCCTTTTACTTCAGAGTCTGCTGATTTTACTTCTGATTATTCTTTATGGCTTTGACTATCCATTAATAAAAGTATCCCTTCCGAAAAGCTGTCTCAGGACTGTTTTATAATGATAAATGTTCTAGGCACTGCTTGCTTTTGTTCATCGTTTGCTGCCAGGCACCTGAGCACTGAAAATAGCAAGTCACCTCTAAAGATGTGCCAAATGACCATAGCTAATTTGAGAACCCTGTGTCATTTTCAGGTATGTGAACACCACAATCTTTCAGCTCCCATAGATCTGTTAAAAAGGAATCAGTCATGATAATGACACAACGTTTCATTCAGAATCCTCATAATTAGAAAGCATCAGGACTAATATATATGTATAGTATATGTTTTTATTAAAAAATTCTTGTGGAAATCTCAGAAATCAATGTGATGATCTGAGTAAGAATGGTAGTTTGATGCACTGCAAACTCTTAAACACAGTTTGTACTGTTCTGAGGTAGAAAGGCATTTATAAAATGGCTGCTTATGGAGTTTTAACTCACACACTGTACAGATTTGGGGTACCTACTTATTTCAGTATTTTAGAACTGAGCTATCAGTTATTTGTGTTTTAGACTGTAGTAAATTGTGTAAAATCCATATTTGCATAATATTTGAATAAAAGAGTGAAGATAGAATTGATACTTCGAAGAAGAGGTGAAATTTTAAAAATTAAAATTAGATTATGATATGTCAGGAAACAAGAAACTAAGTTCTTTGATAATTGTGTTGTTCCCTTTGGGCTTGGGTTATAGTTTTAGCTCTGCTTTTTAACAATTTACTTCTTCTCTTGAGGAGATTAAAACTTTGTTGGCAGAAATAATTTTGATCTTGTCTAAGAAGTGGAGTACTTTTTTGCAGCAATTGTTTCTCTGACTACCTGGTATTCTATGGTCCTTCCATGTTCCCATTTTAAGCAACTACTTATTTCACTGCTAGTGCATTTGCAGGAGAGCATTCAGTCAGACAAAATAGTAAGAGTTTATGCCTTTTCTATGGTTTATATTTGTTATGTAGATTTAAAGTATCACTTAAAGTTTCATACATGTTTTAAAGAGAAGTTATTTATACACTTCGTAACAGTTTAAAACATAGATCTGTTGTTATAGAGTTCCTATATTTGAAAGCCTGCTAAGGTGAAAAGTATGACAGTACTTTGAATCCATAAAAATATATTGCCTTTTTTTTTAAAAAAAAAACAACCATCACATTACTATGTTTCCAACCCTGGAACACTGATTTTACTACATTTACATTTACATTTACTACATTTATTACTACTAAATGATCCAATTTCTGCTGCATGTGTAATTTACTATGTTACATTTACAAATCCATTAATAAGCGGATTTTAGAATTACAACAAAATTACAGAAAAACTCAGAAGACTAAGGATTTAACTGATGCTGATTCAAACTGGTGGGAACAAATCAAACTAGAGTCTCCCACAAGTGTCACATAAACCCTTAGATCCTCTCAGGACTGATGGTGTTATGCCACCTCCACAGAGCAGAGTAACTTCTTACACCTGTGAACAGATATTTAACTGACTAGGGTACAAGGGCTAAAGGAGAACCACAAATTTCCTGTGCTGTCACTGCTCTTTCTGAGGTACTAGTAGCAAATGACCCCAAGGGAGCTGCATCCTGTAAGTACAAAAATTGCAACTGGATTTGGGGCTGGCTACATGTATTCCAGTTTCTTGAATTGTTAAGTTAAAGGCATATGCTTACTCCGAGTGCTTAAGAATTTGGAATGCCTAGTTGTAGTTCTTCAAATTGCTGTTTAATTAGGTATTTTTGTAATATTTTTATAAATCCGACTGTGGACACTAAAGGAAGAACAATTATTTTGTCATCTGCAAAAATGGGAGTGACTTATCATTGAAAAGAGCCCCAAGTGTGTAAAGGAAAGTATGCAATGTCTTACATCACTGCATGAGGTCATCTGATAGTTCATTACTGACTGACTGAATCTTATGTACAGTTTATGCCAAAAAAAAAATGCCTTTAGATTCTCATTTTTCTACCATTTCTCACATAGATGTCTTACCTTCAGCAGGGTGAACACTTTGCCGCACTGACAATAGATTCCAGAAAGCTTGTACTGATCCCTGAATGGATTAGTCTGCTTTAATGGATTTTCATTTCACTTAGAGTCCATCGTTTCCACTCTTGAGTTAAAAATCAAAACCAAACAAACCACAGAACTCATACTTCAATTGTCCAGAAAAGAAGAAGAGTGGAAGTTGATTTTTTTTGTTGTCGTTGTTCATTCGGTTGGTTGTGGTTTTTTGTCTGTGGTTTCAGTTGGTTGGTTGGTTTGGTTTGGCTGTGTTTTTTTGTTGTTGTGTTTTTCTTTTTTTTTTTTTTTTTATTTTTTAAATTTTCCTCTTTTTTTTATTTAATATTTTTTTTTTTTTTTAATGTGCCTAAGTGTTACATAGTAGAAAGTGGAACACTTCCACGCTATGAGATGAAAGATTTACGGTATATTCAGAATGAGATACTAGTGACATTCTCTTATTTCTCCTGTGGACCTTGATTTGGGGCACTGGCTTTGTATTTGTTTTACGAAAGACCTCACCTCGTGATTAATTATATCTTGACATAATAAAAGTTTGTTGTGTCCGTATTTATCTCCTTTTTAAATTGATGTCTGAAATAAATATATATTTGTTTCATGTTGTAATAAATAACTTATGATACACATGGTTGAATTGTAAACCCTAGTTATGACTGTAAGAAACTTTCAGATCTGTTTTGGATTATTTATTTATCTGGAATGTGTTTAAAGAAATGTTGTGCATTGTGTGTCTTTGTGCAGTTTTATTTTATTTTGCTGTTTAAAATAAGGTGTTAGTTGCTGGAGTCAGTATTCAGGCAATCTTCCATTAATATTTAGGGGGCTTTGTTCACAAAAGGATTGCTAGACTACTGTCATAAAAAGTGTGGTTCTTTCTGAAAATTATCATAATGGACATTAACTACCAGGATGACTTAGCTTATGTACATTTGTAGTAACAGCTTAAAACACTGCACATCTTTGTTCAAGCAAGGATTTCTTTATTTTCTCTTTTTCATTCGTGCTTATCCAACTTGTAAAATAACTAATTCTTTGTGGCTCTTTAAGAAAACGAGCTATTCCATGCAGTGAAAGAGCTGAATTGACCTGGGCTAAACGAGTGTCCCTACAGCACATTCCCGAAAAAGGAAGCACTTTAAAGAAGAATAAAACGAAGAAACCCATATGCTACGTACTGAGCTCAGCAGACTAAATGCTAGCATGAATGAGCTCAGCTCCATTTCAAGTGGATGAAGTAGATATTGGTTATATCCTTTCCTTAGACCTCTATAACAAAGGAAACTCGGAGAAAGTGCCTCTTGTAACATCAGAGCTCAGTGGCTTCATTAGACCCACGATGACAATCCTGCTATTCTTCAAAAACAACAGACTCCTAGTAATTCATGAACTGTATAACAAACCCATCATTTTCTTAGGAAATAGACCGAGTTCAAATATTTCATTCCAGCACTGATCTTGAGATCATCACTGTACTCCAGTAACCCTTCCCCTGCCTACACTGCAACTTGAAACTCACTTGAAAAGTCACGCCCAAGGTATGTATTATTTTTCACTTATGGCACTACTTAATAGCAATGTTCCCTTGTTCTCTCTGAACTAGGGCCCTTCTTCGAGTTTAGTTACATGTTCTCTGCCTCCCTGTCTACCTTAACATAGGAGTAGCAGGCGAAGGAGGACCTGTGGTCCTAGGAAGTGCCACCAGGAAGCTTCCAGTGCTTGAGGCATGCCAGCCTGGGCATGTTCTCAAACATACGACATACTTGGGAGGTCGTTGCATGCAGGGTCAGTCTGGCAGCCTCAGTACTCTCTAGGGATGATGCAAACTGCTGACAAGTTATAAAAGTAAGGTACTGCAGCAGAAAAATGGCATTTACAGATTTGAGTCCAAGTTCAAAGAGAACCTTAAATATTATCGTGGATTTAGCCATTTGTGCGTATCTCAGAAGAGACCCAGAGAGGAAACTGTGTCATAGGCAGGCAAATGGTTTTCTTTAATTCTTCACTTTAGAAAAGGAAGTTAAGGCTGCCTTTTTAAATATAAGCATGCTTTTCCCTTATGCTTGCTTAGCCCTATCAGTCTGACTAATTGAAGGGCTGACATTGATGTTTTTAACTCACTGGGTCAGCTAGGACTAAGGGTAGTAAGAAATACAGATAAAGAGGCGCCGAGTGCCACTGTAAGGTGTTTTATGTCAACAGAGCATCACTAAACCTAGAATTTGTCATCTAGGTCACTATAATTACATGAAGCGCTGGAATGCTGAAGGCATTCCTGAAAAAAAGACCATGAAATGGGATACTAATATTAGTAGTGGGAGGTTGTGGTATGTATTTTCATGAGTCAGAGTCTCACTGTGTATGTCTTCGGTTGCTAAGCATTTCTTGTTTATCATCCTGCTTTTGAAAGTGAATAAGTTAACAAGCATGCTGCTGATTAATTCCTGTCTCTACTTTGCCTCATGAGAAAAAGGAAGAAACCCTCCTTCCCTACTATACCATCTCGTGGTTTGAAAAAAATTGAGCTGTGGGATTTGAAAAAGTACACATCCTTTTGTTATCACAGTGATATGTGTAAGGTAAGTAATGATTAGCCATTGTTTTCTGAAATCTCCGTGCCACATCCTCAACAGTGTTGATTTTATGGGTTAGGGTTTAGGAATCTCAGTTACGTGACAGAGAGCTCTAACAAAATATTACTTGGATCAAATGGAGTTAAAAGAGACCTTTCTGACAGACCACAAAATATGTTCTTCAGCTTGAAAAACCACATTAAGCTTCAAATGGTCAAAGGGGAAACGTTAAGAAGTTATTTCAGTGTCAGCTCCATCCATTTATTGTGACGTTTTTCTGTATGTGGCAGTAGCTGTCTCCTCTCTCTTATAGTCCAATAAATAGCTAATATCAACTGAAAATGAACCTTACTCAAGAATGTTTGCATAACTGATAGTTTTTTTAGTGGGTATAGTCTCACTAATCTCTAGTTTTCAACCACACTAAAGGTTAGTGATTTTTTTCACTTACTGCTGGATTTCTGAGACCTTTTTACATAAATATGCATATGAGTAACGCATATCCAGGAATTTAAATCAGATACTTGCAAAATCAATAACATTTATCTGACTCTGATTCCTGTGTTCTTTGCAGACATTTAGAATTCAGTCTACGAATGCCAGGTTTAAATTAATTAGAAACAGTTTATCTTAATTAGTATGAGTTACCATCCTAACAAGAAATAAATTATCTCAGCAGAGAAGGTGGGTTTTGTGAAATGCTAATGGCCATCTAAAGCCTTTTTGGAAAATAAGGGGCAAACAGGAATTCAGGTGCTGGAGATACAATTTTTGCAACTTCCTTACTCTAAATATTCCTGTCACTGTGGATGTATCAGTTTTGCATGGCAAGGTTTTGGTAGCAGGGGGGCCACAGGGGTGTCTTCTGTGAGAAGCTGCTAGAAGCTTCCCTCGTGTCAAATGCCAGCTGACTGCAGACTGACCAAATGGTGGCCAAGGCTGAGCCCATCAGCAATGGTGGTAGTGCCTCTGAGATAACATAGATGAAAAGGGGAAAAAAACTGCTACACAACAGCAGCTGCAACCAGAGAGAGGGGTGAGAATATATGAGGAAGGAGTGGAGGGAAGTGCTCCAGGGGTTGGAGCAGAGATACCCCTGCAGCCCATGGTGCAGCCCATGGTGAGTCTGGCTATGCCCCTGCAACCCACAGAGGTCCATGGTGGAGCAGATCTCCACCTGCAGCCCGTGGATGATCTCACAGTGGAGAAGGTGGATGCCTGAAGGAGGCTGTGACCCTGTGGGAAGCCCATGCTGGAGCAGACACCTGACAGGACCTGTAGCCTCATGGAGAGAGTAGCCCACAGTCAAGCAGGTGTACTGGCAGGACTTGTGACCCCATGGGGGACCCATGCTGGAGCAGTCTGTTGCTGAAGGAATGTACCCCATGGAAGGGACCCACAGGGGAGAAGTTCATAAAGAACTGCAGTCCACGGAAAGGACTCATGTTCGAACAGGCTAGGAGTGAGAGGAGTCCTTTCCCTGAGGAGGAAGGAGTGGCAGAGACAATGTGTGATGAACTCACCACAACCCTCATTCTCTGTCTTCCTGTGCCCCTGAGGAGGAGGTTGAAAACCTGAGAGTAAAGTTAAGCCCAGGAAGAAGGCAGGGGTGGGGGGAAGGTGTTTTAAGATTTGTTTTTATTTTCTCATTACCCTACTCTGATTTGATTGGCAATAAATTAATTTGATTTCCCCAAGTCGAGTCTGTTTTACCCATGACAGAGTGATGTCCCTGTCTTTAACTCATGAGCATTCTGTTATAGTCTCTCTTCCCTGTCCAATTGAGGAGAGGAGTGATAGAGTGCCTTTAGTGGGCATCTGGCATCCAGCCAGGGTCAATTGACCACAGTGGAAAAAAGAAAAACTATACCATATCCCTCAATTATCTTAAACCCTGTAAAAACTAAGATCATTTTAATTCCCATCAATATTCATTAAATAGTTAAAAAATAAATTTCAAGGTCAAAATTTCCTTCGCTTAGGCTATTTTTGGCAAAGTATGAGTACTACCTGTAAGTAATCTATCTAGTAACCCAAAACCTCCTGTCCTCTCTCTTTTCTACTCCAGTATCCACAAAGAAAAGAGGGACCAACTGATAAAACTAAACCAAACTTTCTGCCTTTCAGGCTGTAGATGTGATAGATTTCTCTTTGTTCTGCTCTTGTCTCTTAACCTCGTCTCCCAAAACAGTATTTGAAAATATTTCTGTAAGATTAAGTAAAGGGGAGAAGTCACTTTTGATGTCAGACAAAGCCATCCAAGCTGTACCTTTTCATTTGTGTAAGCAGAGGGATTAATCAGCTTCAGTTTATTAAAGTCTGTGAATAAAGCCCTTAGCTTATGCATCGTGTTTTTCTCTTTTAGAGAGTTCACAAAAATCCTGATCCTGTGTTGCAAGTTCGGGGATTAAACTTGTAGCCAGAATTAGTAGACCCTGCAGGTGAAGGCCATATACAGGCTTGCACTTAGTACCTTTCACCCTAATGAAGGAACAACTGACCTTGTTATAAAATGCTGTTCATAGAAATCAGCAAAGATGGACACAGAAAACACGACTCTACTGAAGCAAAACTACCACTAATCAACTGAAACACTGTATGTCACTTATGCCTATGAAGGAACGGAAATCACGGGAGACATTCAGGTATCAAAACAGGGGAATCTAGTGCCGTTTTAGAGCTATCTGATCCTTCTGTGTTGTGTGATTTGATAATAGGGCCTGCAGAAAATCCATGCTTTCATTGAGAAGTACCTGGATATGTTATGGTATCACGTATGTCCTGGATCCTGATATTTAGGTGGGCACTAGGTGCTGTAAATTACATCTGAGTGACAGGTAAAATAACAGGAGAGATCTCACAGAGTTTTGTAATGTGATATTGGTACTGGAAGTTCAAGTGAATTGAAACAATTAGTTCCTTTTTATAGTTGTCATGTCCTTAATTGCATGGGGCATTAGTATCAATCTGGCTGTAACTGGGTATTTGTCATCAGCTTTCTGCAAGGTATTCTGAATACACTGAATAAAAGATTTCCTTGTCTTCTGTGGGAAACAATTTTGGGCAATAATGTACGTTTGCATCTGTTTACATCCTTATTAATCTTCCTTTTACTTTTTCTTCCTCACTCTTTTTTTTGGTCTCTCTTTTTCTCCTAATCTTTACTGCCCTTACTTTCTCTTAGAAATAGCTTGCTAATGCTTTACTTTTCAGCAACTCTGAGGAATTAGGAGTGAAAAGGTAGCTAAAAACAATGATTTAGGAAATCTGATGTTGGTACAATGGTTCTGCACCTCCGAGCATTAGATATGCTTTGACAATGCTTTGATTCTGTTTTTCTTCAGCACCACGGCTGTATAGTAATTAAATAAAAAACAAAACTCAACAACAACAACAAAACTCACACAAACAAACAAAAAACCCCACAAAGCTACTTTTTATGTCATTATAGTTCATTCTTTTGCCCTTCTGTATGTAACTTTATCATGTTTTGTCTTCAAGGAGATAAGATTAACCTCAAACAACTGTAAATACAATAGCTTCAAACACATTTCAAATAACTTTTCCTCTTTTCCAAGTAAAAACCAATATAATACTTTATTAATGCCATCTAAAAACCTGTCAAGCAAATTGTTTTTCCTTTGAAAAAATTCCACAGTTTACAGAAAACACTATAAAGGGATCAAATATGTTATTATTGAATTTTCTAAAGTACATTTTTACATATCAGTTATATATGTATTTTTAAAATAGGCCTGCTGCTTGCACTGAAATGAAACACAGTAAGCACATGCATTTAAAACTTGAAAACTTCCTTAAAATTTATGGTCACAGCCACATGTCTCTCTGTTTCTCATTTGCTTTACCTAAATAAACATTGCGCTTACGATAGCAGTATGTTAATTAAATACCTGTGCTACTATATCAGTTGGTCTACAAAGCTATTATAGCTAACTTTGTTTCTGGGATTTTGAATAGACTGTGCTTACATTCAGATGAAACAGTCTTACATGACCTCCATTCTACTGTGCATAAGCAACCAATCATTGTTCTTGCAATAAATCATGTCAACAACTGACATTTTTTATAATTAACACAATTTGTCTTCTCTCTTTGAGAAAGCAGCTCTGGAGTCATCACAGTGTCATGGGCTCTAAACTCCCTTGCAAAAACCAGAAAAATAATCAGTTTCACTGTCTTGCAACACTTATACCTTTGTAAATGTAATGAAAAATACAGTTTGAAATACTTAGATAAACCTGGGAAACTGAAAGTTTTAACTGTACAAGAGAAAAAGCCTGTAATTAATTCTAATTTTCCAGCACTGGATGTAATAACTTCTGTCAATCCTGTCAATCTAAACCGAAATTGAAAGAAAATATGTATTAATTATAAATCCTTTCATCTTAACATCTTAAAATATTTTGGATACCATCAGGAAGTTGAAACTATTAATTACTAAGTACTTAATCCAGAGAAATTATTCTGCTGTAACACCAGAAATGGAATAAAAATAAAAAAATAAAATGAAAGCATATATATCTAGAAAAAGCATCCTAAATGTCAAGTCTGTCACTTACTAATATGGCATGCATGTTTTTTCAGTCCCTATGGAAAAGTGAAAAACAAGAAAGATGGCACTTAAGATTTACATACAATATATGCATCATATGATATACGATTTAGAAAATAGTATGACAGATAAGAGAATGTTGAGAAGTGGCAAGAATCAATCTATATTTGAAAAAATAATTATGCAAAGAAGCTGTGGACAATCCTAGGAAAGAGGAGAGACTTGTCAGCTTTTAATATCTTTGGATAAATCTTGATTTATTTTGTTTGTTTATTTTTAATTTTGGAAACACAAACAAACAAACAACTCAGAAAACCACTTGAACACACTGTCTCTGGATGGGAAAAATAGCAGGGAAGTTCCACAAATTCCTTTCCACTTTTTCCCTAAGCCACTGGAGCAAGTATAATAGTGCTAAGAATAGTGTATTTCTTCAGAAACTGAAGTTCCCCTCGTAAACCCTTTGTCTCATCCTGACAGAGAAAAGAATTATTAAACTGGTCATAAAATAAATCTGTATTTACCTCTAGGCCCTTGTACACACTTCACAAGAGGTCTAAAAGGGGCCTTAAGTACAGATGACATTCAGATTCATGTGGCTTGAATATGTGGAAAAAATATCAGCTTAAGCCAACGGAGAATCTTAAGAGGAATTCTCTGCAGTGTTATACTATTTTTGTTAGAAAAAAAAGTGATAGAAACATTTCAACTATTGTGATTGTTATGTGTTTCGGGATATTTGTTTTAAAGTCCTTGCTCCTATAGACTTGTGATTAAGCATAAATCTTAGCCTTCACTAAAACGACAAAGTTTATACTTTTCCTGCTACGAAAAAAAAAAATAATTGAAAAGTAGTCCCATGAATGAGGGCAAAAAACCTGAAAACCAACAGACAAATAGAGATAATGATGTATTTTTTAATAATTTCTGTGTACTTTCAACCAAACTATTGATTTATTAAGAACTAATTAATTATTTTCAGTGATTTGTGGTTCTCAATGTTGTTACCACACTAGAATAGTAAGACTATTATTTGTTGCGGAAGAAAAAATATGTATGACAACCTTTCTCTCCCTGCTATCTCAGAGAGTTCCTTAAAACTAATATGAGAAAAATGTCATCCAATCCAGGTGACCTATTTGTCTCATTTATCAGTTAGTTTCATTCAGGTTTAATTAATTATACTTAGGTTTCATTGATTATTACTACCTAATCCAGCTGTTTCCCACTTAATATTAATGCACTCTTTTTCTCTAGAGTTTGTTTAGTAAAGGTATTGACAGAATGGTAGGCTAAGAAGAGACAGTGGAAACAAGAAAGAACTGAAGGAATGCTAAACCTGTTGCTCATTCACAGCTGGAGACAGTTACAAGAGGTTAGGCTTTTCCTTGTTTATCATCTGATACTGGCTGTCCCTTTCATTTTTCTTCCTTTTCTTTTTTAATACAGTAATTAATGCTTGTAGAAATACTTACAATATATAATTGACACAAAGGCATCTTTGTGTATACTGTAGCTTGGTAGTGGTTCATCTATTCTCTTAACTCCTGTTTATTACTCTTTCTTTCAACTGTACTTTACCTTTTTTTTTTTTAAATTTTGTCTCTTGCTTTCTACGAATTAAAATAGTGGCTTTCCATTGACCTTTTCCATTGCCTGGATTGCTATTAATCAGATTATATTGGATTATAAATTGCAGAAGTCCCTTTGTCTTATGTTAACAGGTGATGACATATTTTTTTTTTCTTCTGTAACTTGTGGACATATGGGATTTTTAATAAAATATTAAAATAAAATCAGATAGTAAGATAAATTTTTAAATTATAAAGATGAATTTCATTATTTCAAAGAGACACAAGTGTCCTTTGCTATAATGAAATCACACAATGACTGTCACAGAAAAGAGAAAAAGAGTAATCTGAAAGGTATTTCAGCAAATCATTGTTGCTGTCACATATTCAGTAGACTGGGATTACACTTGTATAGAAGTGGAAAGTTTGCCATGAATAGCATGATAAAATATTTTAGTGCGATAAAATGTCCTAACGTGATGAAAGTTTGGCAGTCAGCCTCTCTCCAAGCATAATGATCAGCAATCATTAGTCTTTATTCTGCCTTGTTCTTGTAAGAAACAAAACACTCCAAGAAGCAAAACAATATTTGCTATTGGCTTCATTAGAATGTGTCAAAGCAAGTATGACTGTCTAAGCTGAAGTTGGAACAAGGAGTTCAAGGAGTTAAAGTTTTTCCAAGAGGAAATATGAGGTAACCTAAAGGAACGCAGCACAGAGTTATCACTGGGACTTGCTGACAGAAGTAGCTGACATAGTGAATCTGGTCCAACATCTGCACACAGAGCAGTATTAGTACATAGAGTAGAAGCAGTCAGATTCTTCTGTGCTCTCTCGTAAGTTTCAATCCCAGACTGTGTTCATCAAAAAAACTGAGCCTGAGCTACTCTTTTGAAACCACCTGACATCCACAGTTGTGCAAGTTTACAATATACAAAGCAGATGAGAGACAGTCACTTCAGTTGTGTTTCGTACTGGGATTGGTACCAAAATCAACTAATTCCAAGGAAAAGTACCTCCATGGATGGAGACTGACGACCGGGTTTGTGGTGCAGCAGGGAAGTGAAACTCTGTGAAATCTGCAGAACTTCACCTCTCTGAAACGCACACGAGCACTTATACTCACTTTGTGAAGTAACTACACCAAGATACTCCTTTTCCACTACGAACTAGGTAGCTGTTTAAAAGCACCTGAAAAATCACAAAATTATGTGAACCATGGTTTTGTAATGACTCACAAGAGCTGTGTTTTATGAAAATGAAGAAACAAAGAAAGGCACCTCGCCTTCAGCTTCCAGACAGGACAAGTAAGGAATCCCCATCTGATCCCATGCTGGAATTTTCTAATGCTAAACTTGACACTGCTATGGGAGTTTAATGCTGTGGAGGTAATCTGCACGCTAGCCAAACCCTTCAACGCATCAGCAACTGACACAGTTCATGCCTCTAGAGTTTAGCTTTAAAATACCATCAACTAAAAACAGGGAGGGGGGACTTAATTACTTGCAAGTTTGCTATGCTTCTGAGGCACAGAATAAGATTTTTATGAACTGCAGAGGAGGCAAGACATTTTTTAATGACCTTTTGGAAGAAATTCAGTTTGTAAAGCAAGGAAGCAGATTAATTTTTGAAAGATATGTAAGCTTCAGAGAGTTTGAAACAAAGAGAAACAAAGTCTACTTCATTGGAAAAGTAGTTTGGGGGCAGCATATTCAGAAGATACTGCAGTACACTACCCCAGTATGTATGGTCTTACAGTACTACTTTCTGATGGTTTGTGGCTGTTAAAGGAAGGAACAAATTACATTCACCTTATACTAATTTCAAATATAAGACCTGCGATAGATAATCTGAAGTTTTCCTCTACCATCCTGCATTGTCCAGTGCTATGAAACGATGCTAATGACCAATTATTTCTGTGTGGGCTATTTGCAGAGATGGAATTTATTTTAATGTTAACATTTCTATGGAAGAATGCACAGAGCATTCTGCTCTACTATATCATCAAGTGATACTGAGTGACTCTATAATTTAAATAACTTTAGCTAGAATGTCTCTGCTTAAATAGATCATGTTTCTGTGCCATTTTACTTCATTGACTGAAAAATCCCACACTAATTTCTGAGCTGCTTGGGAACTAATTAATTTTAAATCTGTTTAACTGTTATACAAGTTAAAGTAATAATCTGTTGAAAGTAATTGCAGTGGAAAAATTTTAATTTAAAGTTCCAGAAAGCAATACCTGCACTTTTAACATCACCGAACTATGTATTCTATTAATGCACATAATCTCAGTTTCCATTAGGTGACAAAAGTACAAAAATAGAAAGAAAGCATGTAAAGCCAACAAAAAAAGAAGGAGGAAGAACTCATCAGAAATGGAAAATGTACTGTAGAAAAAATTATTTTGCAGTACTGTAATGCAGGACTCAGTTGTCACAGGAACTATAACAAGATAAAGCAATAGTCCACTGGGCTACTATGCTGACAGAAGTTTTTAAGACCTAGTCAGCTGA
Organism: Pampusana beccarii; assembly: GCA_013399365.1. Taxonomy (NCBI): domain Eukaryota; kingdom Metazoa; phylum Chordata; class Aves; order Columbiformes; family Columbidae; genus Pampusana; species Pampusana beccarii. Next base: position 152,357 of record VWYH01008925.1, on the reverse strand, counting down.
AACAAGTATAAAAGTAAGAGTGAAGAAAACCCTCTAGATGTTACAAAGTACTATAATTAAAATTCATACATATATATATATATTTACCAGAAGATGAGATAAATAAGTACACATAAGTCATGATATTTTTTGATGCTCAGGGACAGACCTTTAAGGGAATGTTTCAGGCCCGAAAAAATTATCACAGTCAGGCTTTAGACCTCTTAGAAACAGATTTATAATGAAATTGCTGACACCACCTGAGCTATAGTTGAACAAATTGCTTCTGTCCTGGTGTAATAAATCACAGCATCAGGGAGCTTTCCTTTCACACAGGAAGGAAAAAAAGTCTATTTCCTTTTTTTGAACTCTCTCATCTATCCATCTTTTCTTTTCTTTATGTAAGGTATCTGCATACTTTAATGTCCTATTATTCAGAAGTTGTACGACAATCCTGTGTCTTTTTTTCTCCATAGTAGTACATTATATAAGACCTGTCTGGTTATTATCTCTGCCACCCAAGAGCTTAAAGCATTGCTCTCTTTCCACACTTCTAGCACATAGCCACTATCTGAGGCTCATGTGCACTAGCTATCTCACATTCACAGAATGTATGGGGTTCCAATATGATGAGAACAGCCTAAACAGGGCTAAATTAGTCTATTTTCCTCTTGATTACTTGAACATCTTCATTCTGAAAGGGTCTGAAAAGACTTAGTGTATCACATAAAGGCTGAATTGAGTTGACAGTGTGTATATAATTAAGGGTGGGAAAACAAGCATCAACATTTCTGTCATTTCAGATGAGAGGTTCAGTTTGTTCTGACTTTATGATCTGTCATAAACTGTCTCTTACAGAAAGAAAATGTCATATTGAAGCTTATTTACAGAGCCTCTGATTCTAGTAGAGACAAACTATAGCAACTGTCTTTTAAAAGAAGTTATGAAAGATAGGCATTATAGGAGCAGTTCGTATGATCAGAGTAACCAAGTTAATTTAAATAAAAATAAACAGCCATCCTATAGTAAATCCTGATTTAAAAAAAAAAATACCTTGCCACCTATTTTTAGAAGTCTAGCACTAGATGTGGTTCTTAGTAGGCCCTCCTGAAAGAATAGCTGAAGTAATATCATTACTTCTGAAGCATTTACTTTAAAATACAGTATCAATTCAAAGGCTTGCTAAGATAACTTATCTTACCTACCCAGAAGAAAGTAATGACAATCCAAGTATGTATAGTACACACAGACAGAATTTTAGCTTCATTGAAGATCAATCTAATGAACTCCAAAATAAGTTTTCAGTCTGTCCCAAGCAGCATTACAGATATGGGTTTAGTCTGTATTTTAGAGCATCAGAAACTCACAAGTGTTCTTCATGGAGTTATTGCCAAAACTGGATATGTTCAATGAAATAAATTAATATGAGGTTTCAGCTGTCTAGGATTAAGTTCACGTGGGAACAGATATACTTTTTTCCCTATTAATGGTTGATTTGGAGGTATACAGAGTAAGAGCAAATAGTAAAACATCTTCCTTTTGCTTCTGGATATAGGACCTAAATAGGGATGATTTTTTGGGGTGTGACACAGCCCAAGCAAAGTTACCTCAGTATAGTCTTATCATTGATCTTGCCAAAGGCCTAGACCAAATAAGCCAGAGGTTTTTGCATGACTCTCTGATTTTAATGTAAAATAAATACTGGAGGGCTAATGGGATTGGAACAGGAGAGGCATTGACACCCTTTATGGTCTTTCCTGTTCAGCTGATACGGAGTGCTTTACTTCCATGTTGGCCCCGATGGGGTTTTTTGGTACTGTCTCTAAAATGCGGAACTTTTTCTGAAGTGTGACTCATCCTCAAAAAAAAAAAAAAAAAATAGGCATCCTTTCATCTTATTTAAAAAATTGCCAACTTTATATTTTAGTTCAGTAAGTCTTGCTCATCTCTTTCTAATATGCCACACTTGTATGATTGTCTAATACCGCTGAACTAAGACAGCAGCAGCAACTTGTGCAATGCCAGGCCTCCTTTGCATCATTAGTGACGGTCTATGAAGCAAATGTCATTAACTTGTGAGGAAAGGAAGCAAAACTGACAAACCCTCATTGACAAACTTCCCTCCATTTGTTCATTAGTCTTTATTAAATAGAAAATTTAATATCAACATCCTTGAATAAGACAAGTCACTGAAGTCTTTCACCATGAAAATTAATGCTGTTTAAAATTAAACTTGCCTTTGGGTTTCATTTAAAAATTAACATTGTAATCTTTGTATGCGATGTTGTGAAGTCTAAATGAATGCTAGAAAATGGAAATAATGAGACACAGGAGCATGTGTGGGGGTGCATTGTAGTGCATGCAGTGAAGTGTTAATTAACGTAACCAGTGCTGAAAAATCATGGAATTTATTTCTGCTCTTTTTCTTTCTGCCGCACAACGTGAAAAAGCACAGAACAGTGATGTGACAGCAGAAATCAGGGTCTTTCCTCACGGATTATTCACTTTTATTTCCTGGAACATAATATTAAATGATTATTTTCCTCATGCAAATGTATAATTCATTTCCGTAGATGATTGCATTAAAACAGAATAAGTAGTAAATCCAATGAAATCTCACACGAGTACCTTTAAGCAACTGCTTCAGAAAGCAAAGCACAGTGTGGATTTCCCTAGTAAAAGAGTGTATCTGCTTAAAGAGTAGTACCTGCTTGCCATTAAATTCTTGCCATTCAGTTCTCTAACCTCTGAAGTACTAGCCTGATTTTTTGACAGTAAGCAAGACGAGTGAGATCTTTAAAAGCCAGGATTTATATCTATTTGAAGTGATCTGTTACATTTCTAATTTAGCACTTCTAATTTCAGCATTTTACATACATGTAGTAACTAACCTCATGTTTATGTAATCCACTATTTCTAACCCACTTCACATTTTATTTCAGAAATAGCTACTGGTATGAAATAAACAAGAAAAGCCTTCACCATTATTTGATAAGTGGCAAAATGCTTTGTCTGCCATTTAAATTCTGTTTGTGAGGATTTTGCCTTGAAAAGGCCTCTTTCTTCTCTTTTCTTCTGCTTATGAGTGGGTCAGAGAGACATTGACTTCTCCAGGTTATTGTCTCTATGTGGGCTGGAAGTGAGTGGTGAACTTCTAAGTTGTACCTCACAGACATCCAGGTGGGTGGAAAAAAATGCAAGCAAGAATCAGAAAGGCTTTCTAACTGACTGCAGAATGATTAAAAACACAATAGCAGTAATAATGTAATAAAACTCTCAGGGTAACTTATTATCAGGGTGTTATCTCACAAGCATAGATTAAGCTTTCAGCTAACCTTTTTATATGGAAGCATTTATTTTACCCTGGAATTAGATCTTTGTGCACAGAAAGCTCAGTCTTTCTGGAATATCTGTGTGTACATTACGATTTGAAGTCATAGTCTGTACTACTACTTTAACAGATTGTCTGGGGCTTCTGTGGAAAATGAGTAGCTCACACCTTCCAACCACAGAGGCAAAAGTATGTAGCTGTTGCAATGCTGAACAGTCAATGGAGTCTTTGTCTAACTGACTAGCATAAACAGAAATAAATTGGATTATACACTGAAAATGTAAATAAAATACCTACCTTTCTACTGAAACCTCCTAGTGACCACAAGTATGTGCAGGGAAAAAAAAAAAAAAATTACTTCTAAATTACCTTGAATCTTGAATAGAAGAGCCATCTCCAAGACCTTGAACTTCATTATTGGTATTTCGTACTTATGTTTGTCAGTATTACCTGAGTCTGTTTTTAGGATCTAACTCTAGAAAGCATTTGTGATTTGTGTTTCCAAAAGTAAAAAAAACCAAACAACCTAGCCTGATCACAATGCTATGCTGGAAAAAAGTAGTCAAACAGCATCCTTTCTCCCATGTTTTGATTTTCATGGGGAGAGAACTCCTCTCTGCATAACTAAGTGAATTCACAACAAAGAGGCCATTTCTAATCTGTTTGATGAAGGGATGGGAAGTCCAAAACAATGTTAGTGAATGAACACACCATAAACACACCTGCAGAAGGAAATCCAGCAAGGTCATACCTGAATTCAGAAGAGAAATGCTGGCCTTTAGAAAATTATGAAGAAGATGTGTAGTTTATCCTATGTTTTTACTGAGTTAGGAGCTGAGAGAAAATCTGGGGTTTACTCTCACTTGATTCTTTAAACTTCTTTAAACTGTTTACATAAAACAATGACAAGCTTTGGATGATCACCAGATGACTTACACTAAGAAGAACATTGTCCAGAAGGAACTCTGTACACCTACCAGAAACTTGCTTTGATTGCAAATGAAAATACATTAATATTGTCTCCACAGAGATAATATAAAACTGAGAAAGTGATTATTCTGAATACAGTCATGACATCAAATCAGCAAATGCATAGTTCACAGTTTTGTGTATGGGACATTATTATGTACAAAAGTGCACATTAGACACAGTGATTCCTTGTGCTGTTTTGCCTTTTGAGAAGAAATCTGGAAAACAGTGAGTTAATTAGGAAAATTAAGCAGAAAATGCTGTGTAACTGTCCTTCAGTAGCAGGAAGAAAGAAAGATATATGAACAGAATGGGTTTGTCTTAGTCTTAATGCAACAGGAGAAAATGTAGTTTTCTCAGCAGCTTATAAATCTGGCTTCTGTCTCTGTTGTTTCCAGAATGAAGATATTTTTTTAATGTGTGTTCAACCAGAATCAAATAACAGGAAAGATTTGAAATCTTCTAATTAAATTCCTTATGCCAGCTAACCTCTCCAAAGTGTTTCCATTCAGCCTCTGAGGGAATGAAACTTCCAGACAACTAGAGGAACTCTCGTGCTAATCAAGGTGAAGTTACCCTATCAAGGACAGGGAAAGTCCTGTGTGAAACGGTTAATCGATCCACAGCTCTTCTTTGTGAGAACTGTGTACTCCGCTTCTTTAAGATTTGTTTTTGGATGTTTTTGTGTGGTGTTTGTCTGTTTGTTTGGGGTTTTGTTTGGTTGGTTGGTTAGTTGGGTTTTTTCCTTGTTTTTTTTTGATCTCAAACTTCTTTTCACTCGAATTTCTTCATGCCTCTTCAGCTCAAATGGTTTTTTGTCACTTAATGGGCCTGGTCTTTACACACAGCAACCACAATCTCACTTTTGGAGAAAAAAAAAAAATGATTGGAGCTTATGCAATGCAGCTTGTATTGGCTTTGAACAAACTTGCTGGAGCAAGCTGGAGGTGAATTGTTAAAAATAGTGCTGCCTGGTAAATGGCCAGTGTTAGCCTCACTGAGCTCCGTTTTGCTGCAGATAGTTTCAGGGTTGCTCAGGTACAACTGCGAGAAGAGCAGTCATCAAATCCTTGCCTGCAATAAAGGTTGTTTATGCTGCTTTGACACTACTGTGTTACTACACTGTAGTTATAACTGTAATTTACACTGCCTTGGTGTGAATAAGGATCAGTGAGAAGTAGATTCCACTTTAAAAAATATTTTTGTCCTGCCTAGCCACCCCTATAAGCCCTCATCTTTCTCTTAGTCTGCCCTTCTTAAAAGTAGGCATGTGACCATTGCATTGCTCAGCGACCTAGGAGATATTTTATGTGATGGTTTTGTTTCTGAAAAGCTTGCAGTCAACATACAAGCAATTAGAGGCCACTTTATTTCCTGGCAGTACTAAGGACTCCTGCTGTCTGTTTTAGTACTGTCAGATGCAAAAAAGGCTTTGAAAGGATCACTGTAAGTCATTCAGGCTGATGTAGTGCTTTCATTCCCCACAATACATTCAAATCCACATGAAAATATGTCTCACATGATATCAGTAGTCAGCCAAAGCTCTATCATTGGATTTCTTAATTTGTGGTAGAAATCACATACTATTTAACAGAAACAGAAATAAAAGAAAATGCAAAGCAATATCGTCTGAGCTCAAACAACAGGAGAGTTCTGTTAACATGATGCAGGAGTTCTAATTATTCTGAGCTTGCACCTTTAGAGCTAGCCGTTTCTCAGCCCAATTAACCTGTCCTATTGTACAGTCCATGTAAGGCATAAGGCAACTAACATTTGTATTATAAATAAACAATTAAAGAATGTTTTGATTCCTGGTTACACTTTTTGTTATTCAAACTGCACTGCAGTTTCTGCCTACCAGGGATTTGCTCTTTTAAACACTTCCCATTTCATTACCGAGTGTCTCTTGCCTCTCTTAGATCCAGCAATGCATCATAAATAAAAATGAAACTATGAAAAGGTGCCAGTTCACTGATGCAACAAGCATATAACAGAAATCACAAGCATCTCTCACCCTCTAGTGACTCTCATCACTAAGTACTGTTTAATTTTACAAATATTTAAAGAAATCGCGAGGATGTTTGCTGGTTTTATTCTGGAGTTTATTGAAGCTGAGAACAAACTCTGGTCCAATTTGCAATGTTGCAATTTTACCCCATGCCTTTATTAGCTAATGCTTGTCCAGGCTCTGAAACACTGTGTTATTTACATGTATTCTCCTTATTAATATTTCTGAAAACACTACTGGTTTTATATCATTCTACTCACTGATGAATTTTGTTAGATACAGGTACAAGGTTTCTGGGCAAGGACTAGATGATGATCTTGGGTCATTTTTATGACTCTGATAACAACCATTGCTTTGATTAAGGCCATAATTTCTTTGTGGATATCGATAAAATAATTATAATTTATAGGGTGCATAGGTTATCACTATTGCACCAGAAATTCATAGTAAAGTGTGAATCATGAAATCATTCAGGCTGTTAATGGAACTAGTTAATCACATCTATTAATGTCATTAGCTCGTTAATGACTAGTTAATAATTAGTGACATCTATACATGCAGTTTATGGCACTAGTTTCATAATTATGTCCCAGTAGGCAGATTCTTATGCAAGTAGAATCATTGAGGTCAATAATGTCCTTCCCAGACACGAGGGTTAATCTGCAGACTATAAAGCCATGGATGAATGGAGATGAAAGAAAGGAAGGTTTTTAAGATTCATAGGTGGTAAAAATATTTATAACACAATCCAGAGTTGCAACTGTCCAAAGAAAAAAAATGACTTAGAACCAGTGTTAGGTACATGGTTCCACTAAATATGTAACAGCAAAAAGGAAACTGGAATATTGTGTCCAGTTCTGGGCCCCTCAGTTCAAGAAGGACAGGGAACTGCTAGAGAGAGTCCAGCACAGGGCAACAAAGATGATTAAGGGAGTGGAGCATCTCCCTTACGAGGAAAGGCTGAGNACTGGAACAGGCTGCCCAGGGAGGTTGTGAAGTCTCCTTCTCTGGAAACATTCAAAACCCACCTGGACACGTTCCTGTGTAACCTCATCTAGGTGTTCCTGCTCTGGCAGGGGGATTGGACTGGATGATCTTTTGAGGTCCCTTCCAATCCCTGACATTCTGTGATTCTGTCAAGAAGAACTCTATGCCTTGTAATTATTCAGTATATTCAAGCAGATAGATCATATCAATATTTTCTAGCTTTTATTATTATATGGCTATGAAATGGGAATAACAAATTTCTGCAGTATCAGGTCATCTTTACCCAATTATACATTAAAAGAACTTCACAAATCTCATAAATTGAATAATTATCCACTACATGCCACCTGGATATTGAAATTCACTACTCTTTCAAATAATAAATGTAGTTTCCATTATTTTTGTTGTTATTTATATGCAGCATGAAAAATTCTAGGATTGTGCTAGCAAAAAGCAGGACACAAAAGTTTCTGAGAAAATTCTTCATTCAGGTAAGAAATGGCTGAGGTGTAAACAAATAGCATGCAGGAAAAAGCAGAAGTTGTCAACAGATGACACATGCTACCTAGTATAACACCGTCTTAAAAATGAAAAGGCCTTACAGTTTCCTATGGAGAAGATGTACACATGCACTGCCAATAAAATTAAATAAGTTAACATCTTAGCATATTTGTCCCCAGGAGAAAATCAGATTGATTTTTTGCAGAAGTTATATGACGTGAGAGTAGTCTGAGCAATAAAATGGCAAAAGTCCCAGTGGACAGATGATATTGTCTATGAGAAGCTGACACCGTAAATCATACCCATTGCAGATTACTGTGAGTTTGTGTTTATTTTCCATGAGCCATATACATCCTGGAAATGGCTTGTATTTTGAATGTCAGTTGTCAAATGTGTGAATTTCAGCTCATGCAAATACGAAAACTTATTTCATAACCATTATTCAAATCCCTTTTAACATAGTAGTTTTCATTGTTTGCTAAGTGCTTTCCCACACTTCTTTGTAAGTAGGAAAACAATATGAATGGTGTCCATCTGTTCTAGTATGATTTTTATTTCAAGGAGATTTTAATTGGTTTACTGGTTCTCACAAAATGAATTGAGTACATTTGCAGATATATTCTCTAGCCTGCAGTCCATTTTGCAAAAATCAGTGTTTGTGAGAAAGCAGATGGAAACAGGGCAGTACCAATAGTCTTTGCAGCAATTCAGCAAGTGCCACACAATAGTCCATTTGTGACAAGAACAAAGGCATGTCCAGTAGGTCAGGGAGGAAGAAGTCTACAATAAATAGCAATGATATTTGATCCAGTAGATAACAGGCTATTGGGCCTTAGATGACAAAACAATTCATTTATAAAATAAACGCTACAGCTACATTCCAAGACTGGGAACTTCAAGGACTGGTATGTCTGAAATTTTTCCTCTGTTCAGTTAATTTATCTCAAAAACTGGGCCAGTTTCCCTCTGACTTTGAAATGGAAATAAAAAAGATTATTTTTTTTTTAAGTGACCTCTGTCCAGCTTTTTATATCAGTAACTAGCATGCTATGAACACACAAGTATAGTTCTCTGTTTGTCCAGTGACAGGGTTTTATTGTGCCTCTGAGTGTCCCTGTGAGAAGGAAACGATGCGATGGTATTCCATCTGGTTAAGCAGTTATTCTGTATCTTCTTTCCCTTCATTGTCATGTCTTCCAGGCCAAAGGCACTTTATCAGTATCCAAAACAAAGTATAAAAGAATGGTTGCATTAATCTTAGCAACTGAAGTATTAGTTTCTATTAGAGTATGCTGACTCTGTTCTACAAGGTTACTCTCATTTTCTACCTGTCTTCCTGTACTCTGAAACAACAGACACATTGCTATGGAATATCAATCTTTAAAGAAGCTGAGCATCAACCTGGCAAATAGTTTGGATATCTGATTTGTCAACCAACAAACAATACTAGAAATAAGAGTTTATTCTTTAAAATAAAAATAATAAATAGATATCAATATATATGATCTGCAAAGAAGCTGACAAGCTTTTCAAAATTTAACTATTTTGGAAATCTTTTCGTAGATCGCATAATACCCTCACTTGGAAGGGACCTATGAAGAACGTTGAGTCTAACTGTTGACTCCACACAGGGCAACCTAAAAGTTAAACCACGGGTGTTGTCCAAATGCCTCCTGACTGTGGACGAGCTTGGTGCCATGACCACTTCTCTGGGAAGCTTGGTCACCTTTCAGTGAAGAACTTTTTCCTAATATCCAATTCAAAATGCAGGTGGCCAGGTGACTTGAAGATTTGACTTTTGAGTTATTTTAGTACATGTTAACTTTATATTTTCCTTGATGGGTACAATGCTTGTTGCCATAAGTGGATCTTGTTTCTAAATCTTTTTTATGTCAGTGAAAAAGTTCCGGTTGCTTTTAATGGGTTTTGCCCAAAACTGAAGCCCAGGAAGACACTTAAGCATATACTTTGTTCATGGGATTATTCCCATGAAAGTCAAACTGAAAATAATACTGAATTAATGTTTTGTAGTGAACTGGAATGTTGTTATGTCAGCAGGCATTCTTCTAACCGCTAATTTCTTAATGAGGGAAATGGAAATTAACTACACTTCACAGAATATCTGCTACATTGTTGTGAAAACTGATTTATTCTGGTCCTTAAAAAAGCTCCTTAGATAAATCAAAAAATAAATCCAAGGAGTTTGACAAAAGTTGGCTCATGTTGTAAGACTACCTCAGGGCTGTGAGACTCTGATTTACAGTTACATAATTGAGAGCAGAGCTGGCCTTTTATCTTAAATTATCTCTAAGAGAGTGCCAAATAAGATAGCTCTTTTAAATCAACATGCTCAGGAATTACCGTACTGCAATGTGTATAAGCTGACCTTGGACTTCCAGCCTGTCAGGAATAATCATTGCCTGGAAGCTCCGGGTTATGGGGTATTCAAAGAGTATTTTCTTCTCTTTAACACACGGCCTGACATGCACCTGCAATCGACAGTGAAGATATTGAAACTTACATTATTTATTAACTTTCTATAATACATATCTGGATTTTTCAAATTCCTGGGGCTTATCCTACTTTCTTTGAAATCAGTAGATTAGTCTGTTTATCTACAAGAATTTGATTTACAGATGATACCATATTTATTTTCAGTGTTAGCTGAGAAGCAGCTTTGTTGTTAACCCTTAATTCACTCTCTCAAGAATTTCTTATCACTTGGCCCCTTTGAGCACAAATTGTGTATTAGACTATTTTCATTTTATCCCATCCCTATTCAAAAAATAGTATGCTATTACATTATTTTTACCCCCTGGCTAAGGGTTCTGTGTTGTAAGGGGTCCAAAAACACATGATAGTGCCCATCAAATACCTCACATTATCTTCCAGATGTTGGAAAAGAAGTGTGATTGTGAAAAGAGATGTTACACTACGTATTCTGAATCTTAAATTTCTATATTAAAATATTTTAATTTAAATTCAAATTTAAATACTTTTCTAGGGAAAATGTGCATGAATACAGGTTGCTACTTTTTGAAGATAATGGGAAATTGGGATGAATCAGATAATGGATACATTATCTACTCCAAGATACAAGAAAGGTGCTGTCAGAAATTTCCAGGTGACTTCTCATAAAAGAAGCCTGGAATCAGGAGGACTCACAAGAATCTTCTGTGTAAAGTGTAATTCTACTCTAGAACGAGTGCAAATAGTCCGCTTGTAGAGCAACTGGAGGGAAATTCCAGGAACCTGGAGTTCTTAGAAGCCAAGACTTTGGAGAAGTGTCAACTTCTGGATTGAACTGACGCTAAAAATAGTTTAAGCATGTCTATGTAGAGCAGTGTTTGACTTACGAAAGGCTGACTAGCTTTATAATTGTGTTACCCGTAGCTCACTCCATTATTTCTGCATCCAAAGCATGTGCATGATCCTTGCACAACCTGACTGAATATTTGACAGATGATCAAGAGCTATCAGAGCATTTCTGTTCACTTTCAAACTGTTTAGTACTTCAGTTCGACATTTTGTGTAGTTGATTTCTTAAACTGAGAAAACATACTCAATTTTATCAGTTTTTAAAGCTTTTTATAATTTTTATCCATAAAGTCTACTTGATAGTATGAAGAAAATGCAAAAAATACAGTATTTGAATATATCTTAGGTTTTAATAAGGTCTAATTTACATAGGTGAGATTTTCAAAAGAACTACAATGAGCTACAGACTTTGATTAATTTGAAATGTTAACTTACACTGTTCTGGAAATCCTACTTCTAATACCTCCCATTGGAGAAGTTGAATATAGTCACATGCACTTCTCTCTTCCTAACATATATTTTCATACCATTATTCTGTCCCCCTCTTCATTTAAGTCAAGGAAGAGTACTTTTTTCAGGGAATTGTCTTAGGGACTTATAGAGGGGAACATCAGACTCTGAAATAATTTGATCTAGATGTAATCTTCTAGGTGAACTTCTATACCATACTTCATCCTAGACATGTGAATACAGGTACAATCAAATTGCGGATGAAAATCTGGGTCCTGACACACTGCAGACTTTAAAATGATAAGGGAAGTACAACTGAGATTGAGCTGAGAATGATGAGACATTTAGCACTAATCTTAATATAACTCATCAACTATAAGTGTTGCTTTATTATTTTGAGTTTTGATCAGTGATGCCTCTCAACAATAAAGGCTAAAGACAGGTTTTCTGAAGGCTTCTGCCATCACAATGTAAATATGCAGAATGTGATAAATGATACTGGCAGTTGGGGTAGCATCCTTAAAATCTCCGGTGCATCTATGTTTCTCTTTTGGATCCCATGCACAAGTGGATTCAGATGGTACGGTGCTGCATAGCTGTCTTGTGGTCTGACGGTCTAATCCTCCACATCTGTCTGAAGCAGGGTGAAGAATCTGGTTCTCACACGTGCTGGCCTCTCCAGCAGTCTGTGGAGTGAAAATTGTCTCTTCCTCTCTGCTGAACTGAATATAGCTCACTTCATTCCTTTGTACCTTGTACAGACACTTGATGTTTTGGATCCAGTCAAGTGTAGGACAGTTAAATGCTGCATCGCTGAACATAAAGGTTTCGATAGACAGACTCTGTGAATCTTAAGCTGACCCAAAGGTCATGCAGTTGCTATGTCAAGTTTTGCCTCTGCCAAACACCAGTCAGGATCAAAAGGATAACCAGACTGGAACATGTGTCTCACATATCTCAATAGAATTGCAAAACAACTTCAATGAAAAAGCTTGTATCTTAATTGCAAACCTGCCTTCCCTGCTGCTTTGCGATAAGACATGAGAAGTGTCTTCAAAGCAGCTGAGTACAGGGACACGTTCAGTTCCTCTGCTCTGTTCTCAGGGAGGTAAACTATGTCCAAAGGACTGACTGTGTTACTAGAAGTAGAACTTCTTAAATTGCCATGGCCAGATTGGTTGTCTTTATTAAATGGCATATACTCAGCAGATGCATTTATGCAGGCTTTGAGGCAGAACTCCATTTTAACAAGCAGTATGGCAGATTCCTCTGATGAAAAATCAAAGTCATGCCTAAATTCCCTTTCTCCTCGCTGCTCCACAGCTGTATATATCCCAAGTAATTTGGATTTACTTAAACTAATTCTGTGAATTATGAAATTAATGTAGATTACTCCCTTGAGAAATATGACTCACCACAATTACCTGATTGGAAGGTAGAAGCACAATGACATCCATGGTGTCTTCTTGTATTCCCGCGTTATCACCTTTTTGTTCTGAATGTGGGCTGGACAAAATAGCCAGTTTTCCCAGGTTTTCTTTTGCAACATAAGAACTATTAATCCTCATTATCATTTAGGTCACATGGTGTATAAATTGTAAACTACATGGCGAAGTTTCATTATCTTCACTGTATGAAACAGCTGATTTAGTAGGAATATTAAACTAAGTTTGCACAGAGTATTGAAATGTGGCTTATATCTGTTGCCATCACGGTCACCAAGCAATGTTACTAGACTGACTTCTTTATCTCTCTTTGAAGCTCAGTGGTGCAGAATCCAGGTTGTTACCAGATGTCGTGCCTTGGAGCTTGATTGTCATAATTTTTCAATTATTTTGGACTGAGAACTTAGTTACTGAAGCAAAGTTGTCTCTCAAGTTTGTAGAAAATTAATGCTATTTGGTACTGAAAGTTTCATGGAAGGAGTATTCTCAAAAATAATGACGACACTATATGGATATAGTTATCATCAAGCAAAAGATGTAAGGTGTATTTAATATACAAAACTAGAGTAAAGACCAGTTCTAAAAATGTTGCGCTTAAAGAGTATATCAGTAATTTGTTCGTTCACAAAATGGTGGTGTTTTGGTTATATACTTAGTTGTTGTACTATGGCACTAGTTTTGTTTTATATTCCACTGGACTATTTAAATTCCCTGTTGTAACTTCATGAGTAGACATAAAATTTCCACCAATGAAACAGCACTGAGAAAGACTTTTCTTTCCGTTGTTATAGATATTTAATTTGACTTACATAAAGAATATTTTTTCCCTTGACCCTGAGTACTAAAAGTAAACAACTAGATATGTTGTGGTCTTTTCCCCCTCTAAGTTGCATGTAACTATGTCCTAATTTGTGAATTTTTAATGAAGAATAGAGCCTTTTATACGCACTAATAGACAACTAAATAGGGACACTGAATTACTGAGACAAAGGCCTGGTAAGCTGAGAGGGCTTGTAAGAAAGAAAAAATAGTAAATTCTAGTTGGTTTGACATCGGTAAGACAATACATATGGATTGGGTATTTTGGGAATAGATTACAAATTTTAGGAATAAGGAATAATAATGTCTCATAAGTCACCTCAGGACATTAATCTCTGCATATAGAAGTCGCTTCAGAATGAGAAAAATCTATTCCTTAAAGTCTAAAAAGATAAAAAGACACCCTAAAGTTTAAAGGCAGCACGTTAGATAGAAAATGTGGGGTCAGACATTGTAATGATTAATCAACTAAACAATATTATCTGTGAATACAATGAAAAAGCAGATCCACCTCTCATGTAAAAACTTCAGGCACGGTTTTAGCATTTTATGTTACACCAGGAATAGATTTTCCAGAAACAATCAGCCCAATTGGAGTAGAAGATGAAAATAATCTAAATTCTAAAAAATGATAACTACTGGCATTTGTCTAAGGAAATTAGCTCATAGCTCATTTCTCAAAAGAAAAAACCAAAAGTTGTAAAAGCAAAGTCAACTCTAGCAAAGTATTGAAATTAATATCAAGAGCAACACACTTCTTAAATATGACATTGCTCAACTAGTTCACAGCCAGCCTTTATGAACCCCCTGCACACATTTTGCAACGCATACAGGGTACTGGATTCTTGATCTATAATATACAACAAATCTCACAAGCAGTAGTATATGATAGAGATGTCAAGATCTTAATAACTGTGATGATAGAAAAGGGCAGCCCAGAGAAGTGACTACTGGGTATATGAATAACTGAGTTTAAGATATCATGGAGCTTTAAGCGTGTAGTGATGCAATCTGTTAGGAGCAAAAGAGAGAGCTCTTATGGTACCTAGGTAATCTCTAGGGAGTACTTGAGAAGATAAAAATGATTATTTACACCACACAGTTACTAATAACAGAAGACAGACTAGGTCAAGGGAGAAACATAATAAACCTTTTTGATAGGTGGTGAGAAAGCTGAACCTTCATGATGTTTTCTTCATGATACTAATATTAAAGAGAAAGAAAATACTTGCAAGGGACCAAGAACTTAAACTTTTTGTATTAGCCAGACGCTTCTTGGAATAAATGGAGCCTGGACAGTGAGGGACAGCTGTAAGATAGAAAGTGGAACCAGTGCTTATACTTAGGATAGGGAACTGAGAAGAGAAAAGCCTGCTTAAAAATACTCATGATGCAGTTTTGAAGCCATTCTGGATGTCTTTACATAAATAAAGGCTAGGTTAGCAATAAAAAAGTCAGCAAAAAGCAGCAAAGAACAACCAAAATAGAATGACATTTGAGAAGGACATGTAAAATAAGGAGCACGATCAGAACCGAAAGAGTATATGGCCCTCTACAAATGAGAGGGGAAAGAAAAAGCTGGGTAAACTGAATGACTATCAATATAGCTAACATTCCATAAGATTGGTAGATTAAAAAGAATATGTGGGACATTGTGATTCCACTGGATTTTACATATCTATGTGAAGGGCCAGCAAAGATGTGATGTTGAATCAGTTGATTACATTGTGTTTTTTTCAATGACTGCAGAAGTGAAAGCTGTTGTCCATAGACTGTGTCTGTTTCTTGTAGAATAAGATATCCAGTGTAATCATTTCCATTTCATGACAACATTAAACATTGATCATTAAACCAGGCAGAGTAGGTCCTCAGTGGGTAGAAAGGAATCTAATGCTATGAAAATCGGTGGAAAAGGTACTATACCTAAGCTACACTCTCAGGCATATGACCAAAATAAACAGGAAAAATTCAGAACAAATGAATTTATTAGAAGTCAGCTGCCAGGTTGCATCTAGAACAAATGTGCTGATGCATAAACCCTAAATAATAGTGCAGGAAACAAAAAAAAAAATCTTTCGAAACAACGCATTCTTAAAAAGATAGCAATTAAAATATGTGCCTGAGGGAATCTGGCATTCCTGCGTTGTAGAAAATTCCATTATATATGTAGTTTTATTCTGACCTGGCATAAAAATAAAACAATTCCTACTAATGAATTATTTGGGGGGAAAAAAAAAAAAACCTAAGTAACCAGATGTTACATTTTTAATGTAAATGAAAATTTTATCGCTGCTCTGTATATTTTACTTATATTATTAATATCTGCAATAAATTTTGAAACAGGATTTCAATAGAAATAGAACAATACCTTTTTATGTTGTTTGTACCATCTGATTTTATACAGTTTTGATTTTCTTAACAAAAATATGTCAAAATTGACAGTCTACTACAAAGATGTAATTATGAGAACACACAACGTTCGATCTGGAATAAAAATAGTCTCTAACAAACTGTAATCATTTCTCTACTTGTCATTTACTGTGAATAGGTAGAAACTTTTGAAATCCATTGTGATTTTATACTTGATTTCCTTAACCACTTTTTATTAGGGAGAAACCTGCTGTATTTTGGGAAAATTATCTTGACTGAATAGTAAAAGTGAAGATACTACAAAATAAATCTGAGATCGAATTTAGCATTTCCCCTGTCTTTGCCTAAAGAATTGAAAATGATCACTTGGAAAACTCATCTTGGTCTTTCTGACTCATACACTCACACACATACACAGACTGCGGACAAAGCAACTTTCTTGTTTTACAGCTGGTGAAGACAAACAACAGGACCAATACTTAGATGACCAAATAAGATAAATACTCAAAATTCAGTGAATATGTATTTGACTTGCCTAAATGCTCAGAGTTAATCTGCTACTGATTTGTTTCAAGTGAACAGTAAAATGTAGTAATGAAAGATTAAGTTATTTTTTCTTGTTATTTTATTGTTCATGCTGCAAAGCCATTATGAACACACTGTGAAAACCTTAAAATGAAGACCAGCTTCACCATCTCTGTCAAACTGAGAAAGGTATTTCACTGAGGTTTACACAGAACAGTGCAATAACACATATGTATTCTTTGCTAATCAGGTTTGTGGTTGTACCAATGGATTTCTAAGGCTCTGCCTACACTAGCAAGTGGAGTGACATGATGGGAGCTATTCTGAGGATGGAAAAATCTGGTTCAGAGAACATGTTATCTAGTTGCCTGTGTTTTGGTGGGTTTTGGGCTGGTTGTCTCCTGGTCACAAGGACTGAACACCCACTTGCAGTTTGAACTCGCTGTGCACACTTGTGGGGAGAAGCTTTTGGGTCAGCTTTATCCATTCCTGCGCTCCTAGACTGCTTCACAATGCACAGCAAAATGCCCTGTGTGTGGGAAATTAAGGAGCTTCACTTCAAAAGCACAAGCCTGATCCAGATTAAAATGCTAATGCTGTTCCTTCTGGGAGTGACGAGATTGCAGTGAGATTGTATGTTACTGAATGACCATGAAACCTTCCAACTGCTATCTTCCATCAAATCATCCTTCAGCTCAACTTTTGCTCTGAATTCCTTGTTAATATGCTTTGTTTGTACTAAGGTAATTTCAAGAAGTCCCCCAAAAAATCCATCCTTATCATTTTCTGACTGCCTAGCAGAAAAGATGATCACTGCTCTAAATTGCTAAAAATTATCAGTGATGCGGGTTGCAGACTTTCTTGTTTAGTTTGCTTTATGCTTTCCTTCTATGAAGGAAGTATGTGGGGGTTTTCATTTTGTTTTGTTTTGTTGGTTTGGTTTAGTTCGAGAGGAGTTTCTTATGCATTCTTATGCTTCTTAAAATCACCTTTTCGGTTTGCAACAGGTCTTTCAAAAAAAGTGATTTCTTCAGTCTCTTAAAGGGACATTTATTTGTCCTGTGGATCAGAGTCAAATTTCTTTGAACAATAAAAAGCTAAAAAAAGGTCATTTCCTTACTTTGGGTTTTGTTTTTCAAGAATGGTAACAAGCTAAAACCTGAAGAGGACTATAAAAATCTTGTAGTATATCTTCACCAGCTTTTGATCTCAGATTGCCTAGAATTTAGGACGTTTATTGGGTATTCCAGTTAAGGTGTTTTATTTATAAACAAAAAGAAGAATATCATGCTAGGCATAGGTTCAAGGAAATCTCTCATCTGGTCTTTTTTGAACAGTTTCACCATTCATGAAAAGATCACTATTGCAAGTCTGTAGTGTCTCCTTGTCCTTTGAGTTACAAGTACACTGATATTTAGGCTTCACCTAGTCCCACTCCTTCTGAGCAGTAGAGATCATGTTGGCATTCAGTGACATCTTAAGAGCAACTTTAAATCTTATTTAATGCATCTCTCCTTTTTATTTATATATATATATCTGACTTCTATCCTCTCTTCCCAACGTGATTCCAGCCCAGAGTTTCAGTTTCTTAGCAGATCTGCATTTCATTTTGTGTAGGGTAGAAGCATCACTTCAGGGTCTCTTATGGCTACGTTAAATGACAGTTGCTGGTTAAATCTCCCAGGTTTGACAGCTTTACTTGCCTCATCACAATAATTTTGTTTGGATGCAGTTTCATCTGTGTGTGTGGATGTGTGTGCCTGCATAAGCTAATTAGAAGGCAGAGCTAATTAGAAGGCTGAGCTTTAGAAGAGCCATTAACATTTGTCTGTGCTACATTTTTTTTTGATTGATCATCTACTTTCAGGATTACCCATTTCAAGGGAAGAGAGCCAGAAGATTGCCTCTCCTTAGCTCCCTTCCACTGCACCGTTCTATGTTTCCTAACATCAGCTAACTTCCAGCTGAGTGCTTTTTCACAGTGACTATACAAGATTTATGGCTCATCTTCTACAGTCTACTTCTATATTAATTGTATTTATTTCTTGTGGTGTTTCACTCCATCTCCTGCTTTTTTTCTCCTTTCTGTTTTCCAAAACTATGTGAAACCCTCTCTGATCCTGCGTTTGAACTCCCTGTCTGGGACTCTGCATTTGGCTACCAGCATTTTATTACAGCATGGTGATAAACCAGGTGTCATGCCTTCATTTTGTGTTCCTGGGGCTGAGCCACCTGGTTGGATTGCTGTCTCACGAGGAGCTCCACAGTATAATCACCTTTGTTTGTATTGTCTGTGACTTTGCCAACAATTCATGCCTAAGGCGTTTAGTGTGTCTGTAGCAAAATGATAACTGAATATCTGGGGATGAAAGGTAGAGTTATAAGCTGTTAAAATACAGCTTAGTAATATATACAGCTAAACTTTTGAAGAGTGCTATGCAGGGAAACTTTACCTCTACTGTGCAAAGCTGAAACTTAACACATTCTGATCGACTAAAACCCAGAAAAGTCTTACTTTCAGATTAGAAAAAGTGTTTTCTTTCAATAATTTAAAAAAATCCATTGAATTACCTGTGTTTCTATAATTAAAGTTCCAAATAGAGGAAACTAAAGCCAATATTGTTACTTAGAAAATGCTAACAGGAACTATCCTGACCATTTGAAAACATTAAATAACATTCCTTACTGATAGTTACATTCCTCAAAGTCAGCCATTCCTTGCAAAAGTTTCTGGTTTGCTTTGTTTGCTTTTTTCAGCTGAAAGAATCCTGTAAAATGTTCCTGACCAGCTCTGTAGTGCAATTGGTTTGCTTTAATTTATTTTTAGTGTTGTATTTAATACCAAAGTTTATAGTATTTCTGCAATGATATGGCTTCCCATACTCTTTTTTTTTTTTTTTTTTTT